>JAJHZJ010000129.1:286567-664036 GCA_023548195.1 Bettongia penicillata ogilbyi | reverse complement strand
TTTGAATCCACAGTCCATAAATTTCCTGTAAAAAGAACTCCCCACAAATTCTGGAGCAGTGCAAGCCATGCAGCAACACAGTGGAGGAGATTTCGGTTCCAGATAGCCCTGAAAAACTGGCACCAAAGGTCCATCGCACACTGGACAGCGGAGACCAGCCCTGCCCTGGCTGCCAAGCAGGCTTCAGGGATGAAACCTCTGGTGGCCACAAAGGTCCCTCCACCCACAGGCGCTACAGGTCAGTGAGAGAGACTTCTGGGCTGGCCGAGAGGGGAGCAGGGTGTCTCCATAACTCAGGCCCCCTTGGGAGGCAGAGGCAGCAGAGGCCAGGGGCTCCCAGAGAAGGCAGGACCTCAGATAAATTACTGAAGATCTCTGCATAAACCCCCTGAGGGAACTGAGCCTGGGAGGTGGCCCTGCCCTGACCTGAGCACCAGAACTTAAGCTCACATTGAATAGCAGCCGCACCCTCTGCTGAAAGCCCTGAGGCTGGGGAGCAGCATTTGAATCTCAGACCCCAAGCACTAGCTGGGTGGATCTGGAGTCCAGGTGGGTGTGGAAAGGAATCTCAGAAGTCAAGTAACTGGCTGGGAAAACGCCCAGAAAAGGGAAAAAAAAATAAGACCATAGAAGTCCCTTGGTGAACACGTTTCCTCCTTTTCTTTCTGATGAGGAAGAACAATGCTTACCATCAGGGAAAGAAATAGAAACCAAGGCCTCTGTATCCCAAACATCTGAAATAGATATCCAATGGGCTCAGGCCATGGAAGAGCTCAAAAAGGATTTTGAAAATCAAGTTAGGTGGAGGAAAATATAATTACTATGACTGCAACATTTTGGAATAAGGGATAGAAGAGAATAATTTTATCTCATATGCTTTTCTGGGTTTCCTATCTATCTAAGACTGCTTTATGTAAGAAAGCATCTGGTTACTTCAAGTATCTGACATTTATTACTATATTCATCCATTTTTAAGGGATTTCTTTTCTTGAATACACTATCCTTGTATATTTCTCTTTTAAAGATCAGCTAGGTGACTCAGTGGATAAAGCACTGGGTTTTGAATCAGAGGGACTCATTTTCATGAGTTCAAAACCAGCATCAGACACCAGCAGGCTATATAACCCCCAAAAAGCCATTAACCTCATTTGTCTCAGTATCCTGGTCTATAAAAATGAGGAGATGGCCTACCACTTCAGTATCTTTGCCAAGAAAATCCCAAGTGGAATTATTTACAGTGAGACCCAACAAAAATGATACCACATTCTTCTTTTCAAATGGAGTCATGCAAAGCTTCTATTTTAAATAACAAATTACATGAATGCATTTAAACTCTCTATAATTAAGTTTCTCTATAATTAATTGCATTAGGGATGATTTAATTTTAAATTGATAAATCAGTATTGATATTATTTTTTTAATGCCATGATCAAAGTAAGGAAATAATATTTAATTGAGGTCAAGTTATATCAAATGAATGTAACTTCACTTATATAGGCAATTCTAACATGTTTTTTTTTCCTTTATAAATTTCTTGAGATCTTCTAGGCATCAATTTTTACCTTCTATATTTCACATAACTCCACTTCAGATGCTATAAATGAAATCATGAACTCTGTCCTTCCTCTAAGTAACAGTTTTGAACCCCAAATGTTCAATCTCTCTCTCATCGTCATAAATTTACTTAACTCGTAGGACAGATAAATATAATATTATGTTACATATGTCTTTAGCCATAGGTCTTCCCTTTATTCTAATAGAAGTAGAAATGAGATATCATCAAAAAGTATATCTATTATTACTCTTGTTAGATTTTTTTCAATCATCATTTATCTAAACAAACATAATGTATTTTCAATTAGGGTTGTTAACAGTTTGAAATTCATCTTTTATTTGCATGTTGATCATATTCATTCACCACTTATTCATTGGAGAGTGAATTTTTCCTCACAATTCCATACCTATTCCTGAAGATAGAAAACCATTCCATTACAAATTTGTGGTCAATTTCATTGCAGTGTGAAGTCAAATCCTTTATCAAACATTCAATACACAGCTAAAACTGACAAGTGTTGTGGAAACAATTGTAGGATAATGTGTTATGGCTCTCATTCTTTAACAAATTTGGCTTTACTGTCACATTCGTTATTTCCCACATGAAATTAATCATCCTAATTTTGTGACTTTATACAGCAGAATGAAAAAGGCATCTGAAGTGATAGAAAGTAGCATTCTTTCCCCAAATTAGAAAAGAAATGATCAGAATATGAAAAAAGTATTACAGACCCCTGAGATAGTGTTTATTTAGAAACTTGAAATAGGAAGTACCTAGTGACAGAAAAGTATAATAAAGAATTGCAATCTCATCAATGCACAATGATATTCAAATACATATCGGCATTATAACTATTTCTAGTTATGACTAAAAGTCATTTCTAACCTATTTGAATATATAAATTGTGTTGAGAGGTGAAGTGTAAGGAAATCTCAGTGGATTCTGTTTCTTCCCCAACATTTTGATTGTTAATAGGTCTTATAAACACTGCAAGGGGAAAACACAACGATAATCCTTGTCCGTATTTAATATGTGCTTAGGTATGTATATGCGTATGTGTGTGTATATATTTCTAGAATAACATTTTCAAGAATTTGTTGCCAATTACTAGAAAATAAGTTGTAGGTAAACAAATCATTAACCATTATTTCTGAGACTCTGCTGAATATCATTTTGTTTGTTTAACATGATCCATTAATTTTCCATTTTTTTAAATTAAAGATTACATAAAATACTTATTTGCTAGATACCAGAAACTGCTCTAACCAATGAGAATATAGGTAAAATCAAAAAAAAAGAAAGACAACTACTTCATTCGGGAAGCTTACACTCAAATAGGAGGAAACAGCACATAAAAAGGAAAAAACAAAACAAAACAAAAACAACCTCTAGACAGTGGTTACCCATGAAGGGGAAAAGTAGAAAATAGTCCAGAAAGTCAGAGTTTGTGTTTTTAGGTTATAAGTGAGTCTGGCAAGTATGGGTCCTTCCTCAGAGAGAGGGTCTGGTGAAGAAATTACCAGTTGAAGTAGAAGGCCCGTAGTATAGAGTCGGAAAAGTAGAGTACTACAAAATAGTAAGTTTGAAAAAAAGGCAATGTGGAGAAGGAATATAATTGTGCTTTTCTTATTTCTTAGAAGAAATTTGATCAGGACTGCTGGTAGCAAAGATGACAAAGTAAGCAATAAATCACTGTTGTTCTTCCATATTCACCATCTTAAAAATAAAGCAAAAAACAAAAAATAGTTACCTATAACAAATCCTGGAATAGCAGAGGCAGAAGAAAGAGGGGGTAGAGCATTCTTTTAGTCCAGGAAATTTGGAGGATTGGCAGGATAGGTCTGTCTCACTTGGGTAAATGGGGAGAGCATTTCAGGACAGTCAGTAAGCCCCACCTCAAGAAACAAGTGGGGGATCCTGATGTGCAGTGTAGTGGAGAAGGCAAATACCAACAAAAGGCTCCCCATGTGTCTTAGCATAACCAGGGGAACTAATGGAGAAACATCACATGATTCAGTATAGCCCTGGGCAGGTAGGCATCCTCCAGGGGCAAGACCTACATGTGCTTTAGTGAAACCCTCAATAAACACAGAAAACCACACTAAGCCTTAACAAACACCAGAATCCATCACTTGGACCCCAGTTAAGCACCAGGTAAGTTGCCAAACACCTATAGACCCCAGTTGCCAGCACCTTATGTTCTAGCACAAAAACCAGTGACTAGGCCCCTGATACCTGGCGCAAGAAGCTTGACACAGAGTTCCCTCTGGTACATATTCCCTCTGGTAAGAAAATTAAACTTTAAAAGCTAGGAAAATAGGCAAGCAAGATGAGTAAAAGCAAAAACCAAATGCTCACATTGAATATAGAGAGTTACTAGAGTGACACAGAGGATCAAAACACAAATTCAGAAGAGGATAACATTGTCAATATGCTTACATCCAAACCATCAAAGCCTTATTTGACAAACTCAATAAGAGTTTTAAATATCAAATAAGAAAGGTAAAAGAAAATTGGAAAAGAAATGAGAATTATGAAAGAGTCAACAATTTAGAAAAGGAAGAAAAAACTGAAAAAAGAAAATAATTCATTGAACAATGCAATTGGAAGAATAGAGGGAAAATCCACTGAGGAGAAGTATTCCTTAAGGAGTGCAAGTGGCCAAATAGAAAAGAACGTACAAAAGCAAACTGGGGAAAATAATTCCTTAAAAAACAGAATTGGGAAAGTGGAAGCTAATGACTTCATGACACATCAAGAATAAGTCAAATTAAAATCAACAGAATGAAAAACAATAGAAACAATGTAAAATACCTCACTGGAAAAAACAATGACCTTGAAAGTAGATCCAAGAGGGATAATTTAAGAATTATTGGACTATCTGAAAGCCATATCAATAAAAGGCTGCATAGAATCTTTAAATATATTATCAAGGATAGGTGCCTGATAGCATAGAACCAGCAGTGTAAAAATTTATTGAAAAAATCCATCCATCTACCTTCAGAAAGGGATACCAACATTAAAACTCCAAGGAACACTGTAGTTAAATTCTCAAATTACCAGATCAAGGAGAAAATTCTGCAAGAAGTTGGAAAAAAAATTCATGGAACCACAGTTAGGATTATACAAGACTTAGCAACTTCAACATTAAAGGATCAGAGGGTCTGGGACACAAAATTCCAGAAGGCAAAGGAGCTTGCATTACAACCATGAACCAACTACCCATCAAAATGGAATATAAGTTTTCAGGGAAAAAGATGGATAGTTAATGAAATAGGGAACTTTCATTCATTCCCAATGAAAAAAAAAAACAGAGTTGAACAGAAAACTTGATTTTCAAATAAAAGATTCAAAAGAAGCACAAGAAGGTAAACTAAAAATAAAAAAAGAAACATCCCTCAATAATGTTAAGCAATTTCTATCCCTACACAGGAAGATGATACTTATAAATCTTGATAACTGTATATTTATTACAGCATTTAAAAGGGATATATATTGATAGAGGCCATCACTGTAAAGCTATTTTTATGTGATTTAAGAATAATCAAGGGGAGAAAAAAGCATTGCATGGGAAAAAGAAGACAGGAGGAGGTAAGAAAAGGTAAATTATATCACATGAACAGACACAAAGAACTATTACAGCAGAGGGAAAGAAGGGAGGGAGGAAAGCATTGCTTGAACCTTAATCTCATTGGATTTGACTCAAAGAGGGAATAATATGCATATTCAGTTTGTTATAGAAACTCATCACACTCTATAGGGAAGAAGGAGCAGAATGGGGAGAGGGGGTGGATGGGAGGGCAGAAGAGAAGGAAGAAATAATAGAGGAAAAGCAAAAGAAAAGGGAGGAGGAGTGAAAGTAGGGAGGATAGACTGAGGAAGGTGGTGGATAAAAACAAAACACCTGGGGGGAGAGAGAAAAGTATAAATGGGGGAGTGAGAAAAATAATGGAGAGAAAGACACAGTAATCATAAGTTTGAATGGGATAAATTGTCCTATAAAACAGAAGCAGAAAGCAGAATAGATTAAAAACCAAAATTCTAAATACATTGTTTAAGAAAACACATTTGAAGCAGAGATATACACTAGAGCAAAAGTAAAAGACTGGAGCAGAATATATTATACTTAAGTTAAAGTAAAAAAAAAAGAGCGATAGTAATCATGATCTCAGACAAAGCAGAAGCAAAAATAGATCTAAGATCTATTAGAAATTAGAAAGATCTCTATTAAGATCTAAGAAAGAGATAAGGAGGGATGCTACATCTTGCTAAAAAATACCATAGATAATGAAGTAGTATCAATATTAAACACATATACACCAAGAGACATAGCATTCAAATGCTTCCAGGATAAATGAATTACAGGAAGAAACATACAGCAAAATTATAGTAGTGTGGGACTTCAATCTCCCCCTTTCAGAATTAGAAAAATCTAGTCACAAAATAAACAAGAAAAATGTTAAGGAGGCGAACAGAATTTTAGAAGAGTTAGACATGATAGATTTCTGGAGAAAATTGAATGGGGATTGTAAAAACTATACTTTTTTCTTGGTAGTATATGGCACTGACACAAAAATTGACTATAGGGTATAAAAAGCTCACTAATCAAAGTAGAAAGGCAGAAATATTAAATGCATCCTTTTTAGTTCCTGATGCAATAAAAATTACATGTAATAAAACGTCAAGGAAGCATAGACTAAAGACTAGTTGCAAACTAAATGATCTAATTCTAAAGAACAAGTGGGTTAAGCAACAAATCATAGAAACAATAATTTAATTCGAGAGAATGGGAAAAACAAGACAATATACCAAAACTTATGGGATACAGTCAAAGTGTTTCTTCAGGGAAATTTTATAACTTTAAATGCTTACATGAATAAAATAGAGAAAAAAAAGGTAACAATGAACTGGATATGCAATTCAAAAAGCTAGGAAAAAAACAAATTAAAAATCCTCAATTAAATATCAAATTAGATATTTTGTAAGCAAAAGGATAAATTAATAAATTTGCAATAAGGAAAACTATTGAACTAATAAAACTAAGAGATGGTTGTATGAAAAAAGACACAGAAAAACAGACAAACCTTTGAGTAATTTGATTTGAAAAAAAAGAAGACTAAATTATCAGTGTCAAAAATCAATAGGGAGAATTCACCCTTTGAGGAATGAAAAGGAAGTTAAAGCAATAATTAGGAGATATTTTCCCAACTGTATGCCAATAACTCTGACAATCTAAGAGGAATGGATGAATATCTACAAAAAATATAAATTGTGGGGGGTAGAGCTAAGATGGCAGAGTAGAAATACAGACCTGTAGAAGCTCCCCCACATAGCCCATAAAATACTATAAAAAATGACTTAACAAATTCTAGAGCAGCAGAAGTCACAAAACAAAAGAGTGAAAGAGATTTTCAGCTCAAGACAGTCTGAAAGGCCCACAGAAAATGTCTATCACACCTGACATGGAACACAACTTAGCCCAGCATGGGCCATGTGGCTCAACAGGGACAGGACCTGGAAAAGGCTTCAGGGAACCACCAGAAGCAGCAGCAGTTCCTAGATTGCCTAAGCCACAAATGCCAAAAACTGCTTCAAAGGTCAGTGAGAAAAGTCCTTCACCCAGGAGAAGGGAATTCAGGCTGGACCACTGGCAGCAGCCACTGAAGCAGCAGTGTCCAGTTTTGGAGTCCTCTGCCTAAAGCCCCTGGAGGAATTGAGTAGCTGATATGAATCTCAGCCCTGAGCCCAGCCCTAGGGTGAGGAGGAGCCCTAGTGTGGTGGAGTTGGATCTGGCTATGGTGAGGGAAGTCTACCCACAGATTCTGGGCAGGCAAGGAGAGGAAAAAAATAGAAGACAATGTGAAATATCTCACTGGACAACAACTGACCTGGAAAATACATCCAGGAGAGATGATTTAAAAATTATGGGACTACGTGAAAGTTATGATCAAGAAAAGACCCTAGACATCATCTTGCATGGAATTATCAAGGAAAACTGCCCTGATATTCTAGAACCAGAGGGCAAAATAAATATTGAAAGAATCCACCAATCACCTCCTGAAAGAGATCTGAAAACAGAAACTCCTAGGAATGTTGTAGCCAAATTCCAGAGTTCCCAGGTGAAGAAGAAAATATTGCAAGCAATTAGAAAGAAACAATTTGAGTACTGTGGAAATACAATCAGGATAACAAAGATCTAGCAGTTTCTACATTAAGGAATCAAAGAAAAGAGAGAAGATGAGAATAAGGGAAGGGAGGGCTGTGATTGAAGGCAGGGCATATTGAGGGAAGGGATGATCCAAATGCAAGGTATTATGGGGTGGGAGAAGGGAGAAATGGGGAGAAAATTTGAAACTCAAAATTTTGTGGAAATGAATGTTGAAAACTAGAAATAAATAAGTAAACATAAAAAAAGAAAAAGGAAAATTTAAAAAATAAAATAAAAATATATATAAATTGACCATATAGACAGAAGAAGAAATAAAATAGTTAACCCAATACCACAAAAATAAATTGAACAAGCCATCAATGAACTCCTTACAGAAAACAAAACAAAATAAAACTCTAGGGTTAGATGAATTTACAAGTGAATTCTACAATACATTGAAGGAACAACTAATTCTAGTACTATATAAACTATTTGCAAAAAATAAGCAAAAAAGAAGTTCTGCCTCATATTTTTCATGAAAGAAATATGGTGTATATACCTAAAGCAGAAAGAGTCAAAGCAGAAAAAGAAAATTATAGACCAATTTCCCTAAAGAATATTGATGCAAACATCTCAAATAAAATATTAGGAGAGGGATTACAGCAATTTAAAACAAAGGTAATATATTATAATCAAGTGAGACTTATCTTGTTCAATATTAGGAAAACTATCAGCATAGTTGACCATTTCAATAAGAAATAACATAAGTCATATGATTATCACAGTAGATACAGAAAAAAAGCTTTAGAAAAAAATACATAACACTTATTCCTTTTTTAAAATATTGAATAACATAAGAATAAATGGAGTTTTCCTTAATATGATAAGTACCATCTACCTAAAATTATCAGTGAGCATTATATGTAATGCTAGAAGCATTCTCCAGAAGGGGTCAAACAAGGTGTCCATCATCACCACTGTTATTCGATATGGTACTAGAAATGTTAACTTTAGCAATGAGAAGAAAAAAGAAATTGAAGTAATTAGAGCAGGCAGGGAGGAAACAAAACTATAACTCTTTGAGATGATATGGTGTTATACTTAGAGAATCTAGAGAATCAACTAAAAAACTACTTGAAATAATAAATGATGATAGACAGCTCTTCTCAGCAATAAAATGATCTAAGATAATTCCAAATTTCTCATGAGGGAAATGTTATCCATGTCCAGAGAAAGAACTATGGAGTCCGAATCTATATCAAAATATACCATTTTCTCTTGCAATTTTTCTTAATTTTTCTTTCCTTTCTCATTATGTTTCCATTTTGTTATGCTTCTTCTTTCACATGAGTAATGCAGAAGTGTATTTAATATGATTGTACATGTATAGCCTCGATCAGATTGTATGCTCTCTTGAGGAGAGAAAAGGGAAGAAAGAAGGTAAATTTGAACTCAAATCTAATTAAAAAGAATGCTGAAAACTAAAAGTTAATTAATTAATAATGAAAAGAAAAATTTTATCTCTTAAAGTATTCATCTACTTTTCAAATAAGCAATGGCCTCTTGATAAGTAAAAGTAAAACCTTTCAGAGGGTTCCATTTTGACTTTTAATTTCATTTTTAATGATTTATGTCTCCATTTTCCTATTCATCCTATGAGACTGAAAAGATAGTGTGGTTAATGGAAAAATGTATCAACTAAACATTTGATAGCTTTTTGAAATTTTAGCAGATTATCTTTAGTATATTTAAAAAAATATTGTGGAATGCAAGTTCTTTTACTAATGATTTTTTTCATACAAAAGACTGGATATATAAGAAGCAAATATAAAATTCTATTTCAGGATTTCTATAGTTAACATAAGTAATATTAGTTATATTGACACCCTCAACTTATTGTATAATGTGTTTTAAGCTTTCAGTAGCTAAAGTATATTCAACAATTTTGGAGCAACTATCATTTGCCATTCCTTGCTTTCAGTAGATTTATTACACTTCAGGGTCCACTAAACATACATAAACATAAGCATGCATATTCACATGAGAATGACCTCTCCAGACAAATTATTTCCTCTACACACTTAGAGTCTAAAAGAAATCATGTTAGAAGAAGACATATTTGTGAATCAATTCCTGTTCTACCATGATGACAAAAGGTAGAATTTGTTAATAATTACCTTAACGAAAGATTTTTGGAAACAATTGATCCCCACTCTCTTTCCCAACTCATAAAGTTTTTGAGGACATGAAAAAAATATGTCTAATTGAATTACACTTAAAAATCATAATGAAATGGAATTTCATAGACATTCAAGGAAATGTCTAACTCAGTAAGAAACAAAACATGAAGATTCACTAAAAATGAGTATTGGAAAATGTTGATACATTTCAACAGAAGATGCAAAAACATTCTTTTAAAGATGTTTGAGTTGGGTTGCTGATTTATACTGGTCCTTTTGCTATTCCTGCCTCTTTAGGAAAATTCAAAAATAGAAAGTTTGGAACTCACCTTGCTGCTCTGACATTCCAGTGTGAAACTAACCTTCACATATATCAATGTTTTTCATACTTATTTGGTGTGTTGCCCCCTTTAAAAAAACAAAAACAAAACCATACTCAGTGCTTCATTGGAAATCTACTTTCTTTAAAGCATTTAATAGGATTTTTTAAAATTTTCATCATTTCGAAAAGTACAATTTTTTTTAAAAGATTCATCTTAAATTTAATAATTTATTGCAAATTTGTGTTTTTTTCTGCATTGAAATATTGATAATGCAATATTGTTTTATGTAACTGGATAGCATAATATTATAAAGAAATTATTACATGCACATGTTCCTGCAGGCTTCCCAACAATGCATAACAATCTGGCCTCCCAACAATTACTTGTTAAGATCTGCTGGTGGACTTGACCACTGAGCAGTAATACCTGGCATTTTGTGTGTTTATTTGGAAAATAATGAAGTCACTATTACTTTAATTCTTTTATGCAACCGATGAAACATGCACAAATACTTTTTCTAAATTTTCTTCTCTTTTTTTCTTATGCTTCCACCACCCTTTAGATATTTTATGCAACACCCCAATTTCACTTAAGGCTACAATTGTCCCCCTGGATCATCACTGCAGCCCCAAGGGGCAATATTGCTCATTAAACACATGTGATTAATGAGAAAAACAGAGACACAGAGAAATAGACAGAGGCAGAAAGTCAAGTATTATGGGAAAAGTCAGAAGAAAAGGGGATCAGACCCTCTTTCCTGTTAACAACAGAGTTGCTAATCCACCAATATCATAAAAGCTTTATACTTTTTAATTAATGATGTAACTAATTTAATTGGCTTCTGGAAGTCCCTTTCATCTTCCATATCAATCTGCCTTCTGTGTCAGATACTAAATGAGCAAGAACTCAACTTCTCAGGCTCAGCTGTTTTTCTCAATTTTGTAAAATGGGAATAATATAACTTAAGCTACCCTCATCTTATAGACAGCTTGATGGAAGGACTTAATATACTTTAAAGTGCTTTATAAATGGTAGTTCTTATTACTAAGCATTGCCATTCCATAGAAATATGAAGTTTTATATATTAATAGTTAGGGAATTTTATTTTATTCTACAAAAACATTTTACTATGACTCCATTAAATTATATATTTCCCTGGAATACATTTTAATATGACTTCACGTAGAATTATTTAATTTAATGTAACCTTTTTTGTTAGTAATAACTATTATACAAATAATATTAGGATAAAGGAAAAAATTCATCCAAGGTCATCAATAATAATATATCTGTCCTTCAAACTTTTCACATGAGAAAAAGTAAGAAGGACTTTTTATAAAAAGTGGATTATGCTGAATAGTAGATAAATTGAGTTACTGACTTAAGGATATAGTTGAGACAGGGATAGAATTTTTTGCAGGTATACAAGCTGGTAACAATCAATTTGTTGCATTAGATACTTTTACCTTCGTATTTCACCTTCTTACATCACAGCTCTGAACATGTCATTTCCTTTCACAGTAATCTTCTTTGAGTTCCAATTCACTTTAGATGGAAAAACAAAGTCCCTGATTCACTTTTAAAACCCTTCACAAATGAGCTCTAAGCTTATCATTGTACCAGTCTCCTTTAAGAACTCTACATTTCAGCTAAACTGAACTACTTGTTCCTCTTTCTATTTTGAACAAACCTATATCTGGAATGCACTCCTTTTTCATCTCTACCTCATAGTATCCTTGCCTCCTTTGAAAGTTCTGCTCAGGTGACATATTATAGCAAGTATAGCAGTATCTCATTTTATCCTGCCCATTTCTGATTATAGTGCTAGTCCTCTTTGAAAATTCCTTTCTTTACATGAGATCTTTTTAAATGTTTTGTGCTTATATTGATTTTTCCAAAGAGAATGCAAAACCTTGAACCTCTTAAAGATTTATTTTTATCTTTTTTAAAAAAAAAGCTTACTCAGTGACTGTCATATAAGTAAATGGTAGTTTGTTCATCATAAGTACATAGAAGACTCTCATAAGCCTTCTTAAATGAATGACTTCAAAGTTCCAATGTGAATGTTGTCTTTGATCCATCAAAATAACATAATTAAAATGTGTTTTTTGCCCTAGAATGCCAGTAGTAAGTAATTGCTACAATTTCTGTTCCACAGATCTCAATCTCTGAAATTATTTCAATGAAGTCATAATTTATAATAGCTGAATGAGTAAATCACAGGGGATGGGGAGAGCATACATCTTAGGGTTCAAAATTTCATTTTTTATATTTATCATACATTAAATGAAACAATTTTGGGTAAGAAAAGAGTTTCTATATTAGATATTCCTAAGTGTAGTGCCCTTCCTATCTTGGTATTTGCTTAAAAATAAAAATCTATTTGTAGTATCATGAATATAGTGTAAAGTAAATTCCCCAACTCTACTTAAGGTTAAACCAATTTTAAGAGCTAATGATAAAACCTTAAGTAAAATTGCATAATTAAAGTAATACTGAGAATATGAAAAAGATATATTTGTACATCTCCATACATGTGATTAAACACTACTTCTGTATCACAATTAATAGCTTTATGATGCCCCAACAGAAAATGTAAATTCCATCACATGGCGGAAATGAGAGAATTAGATCCTAGAAACAAGATTTATTGATGATACATGGAAATCAATTTCTTTAAAAGGCATTTTAACGACATAAACAAGCAATGTGGTTACCAGGGGCAAAATTAAACATAAAAACAGATTGCCTCTGAGGCAGAACAAAATCGTTTCTTGCAGTGAACAATATTGCAGATTCACAGCGTGAGTTCTCAATCCTACTTCAGCAAGCAGACTATAAGAAAGAAAAACCTATTGATAACAATCTTTTACCCCTCATCAGAAAAATCTAAAATATTTGACTTTCAAGAGCGAATTAGAAGAAACTCAAATCACTGTTATTTTTATTGTAAGTGAACCAGAATCACAAGTTTCCATGATTAACATTGTGCTTTAATTTTTTAATTAAAAAATCAGCATAGTTATTGAAATGAGCATGGGATGCTAAAGTTTCTGTTCCATTTACTCATGAAGGCTGAGTTAGTTGATTTTAGATAAATGGGGAACCTTTGCTTTTCAAAGGAGGATATGTATCATCTCATTTTCAAATATTCTTTTGCGTGGTAAAGCATTCTTGTACATTTTTGCGCTGCCTTATAATATTTTGACATTTTTTTTCCATTTCCTAGTATATTTGACTGCATTATTTCTTCCTCAATCCTCTTGCTATTATGTAAACAGATTAAAAGAATGGGTGAACAATATTTCCTAAGTCAAGGAAAAATGATAGCATACGGCTGAACCAGTACGTGAGTGATTTGGACAGCACCCGAGCCCCTGGGGTGCTTAGCTTGGAAGCATTTAGTCAACCAACAACATAATCAGCCCTGGGTCTGGAAAACAGTCTCCTTTCAAGTAGGAGTTTTTCACTTTCTAGCACATTCCATTAGTGTGTCACCTGAATGGCTTTATTTTTCCCCTAGTTTCATAATAGCAGCTATTCCAGCTCTCAGATAATGAAAAAAAAGGAAAGGAATAGCAATATACAGGAGGGAAAACAGCTGAATACACAGAATCATCATGAAACTTCACACTGTGATATATTATCTCTGATGCTCTACAGCAGATGTGCTATATTTAGTTTTAATATCTTTGAAACAGCATGAATTCAGAATTGTGCATTCGTCAGTCCCCATGGGAAACTGTTTCATTTTCCCTAATTTTCTCTTTTCATGGTTACCTCAGAAATATTCTATCTTTCTATCTTTCACTCTCCTTTTGGCACTGATTTTCTATGGATGCTGGAAAGTTTCCACTAAAACTTTTCTCAGAATAGTACATTGATTTGTATTTTTTTCTTTTTATGCAAACATTCTCTTTAAAGCTCTGAAGAAGAAGAAGGAAAAGAAGAAGAAAAAGAAACTGTGAAATGTTTTCTATGATTTATGTATACACAATACCTTAGGATCAAATTTATTGTATATTTCCTGAAAGGGAATACATTAAATTTTTATTTTATCCAGCTGTACCACAAAAAGACTGCTAAGGTTGGAGTCAGAGCACCAGAGTCAAATTCCTCTTTCTTCCATGTAATGGTTGATTCACTTTGGACAAGTGACTTAACCTATTACAGTCATAGACCATTCATTTATAAAATGAGGGTGTTTGATTCAGTGATCTGTAAAGAGTTTTCTATCTCCTATTCTCTGATTCTATCACCCTTCCCATTTCACTTATTCCTCTATGAAATGTTTTTGTATATTTGGTTATTTTGTTTTAGTAAAATTACTTGGGCTTAGGGTGTACATAACATCCTTCAGAATTTAAAAAAAGAGCTAGATTCATGTTTTCCCTCTGATACTTATTGGATGTATGGCTTTAGCAAGGTCACTTAACTTCCCAGTATGCCAGGCAATTTGCTATGATAATAACCTACAGAACAAATAAAAAAAAAATCAGTATTATTAGAGGGACTTAACATACTGAGGATATTTACACTAATGAACTTCAGATTTAGTAATAAATAAGTAAATAAATATATCCACACATAAAGCAAGATCTATTTTCCAGGTCAATTTTTTTCCATGAGATAATTTTACATTTTCTTTTATTTTTGTTCTTTTGTTTTTGTTTTATTATTTCTTGATGTCTCATAAACTCATAAACTTCCACTTGTTCAATTGCAATTTTTAAGGAATTATTTTCTTCAGTGAGTTTTTGTACTTCCTTTTCCATTTGACCAGTTCTAGTTTTTAAGGAGTTCTTCTTTTCAATTAATTTTTGTATATTTTTCCCCCATTTGGTCAATTCTGCTTTTCAAGACATTCTTCTCTTGATTTTTTTTTTTACCTCTTTTATCATTTCACTTATTCACTTTTTTAAGGGTTTATTTTCTTCAGTATTTTTATGCCTCTTTAACCAAGCTGCTGACTCTTTTTAAATTATTTTCTTGCATCATTCTTCCCAGTTTTCCTCTACTTCTCTCACTTCATATTAAAATCCTTTTTGAGCACTTCCATGATCCAAGATTCATTCATTTTTTTTTCTGTCTTTGGATGTTGTTTTGACTTTGTTCTCTTATTCTGAGTGTGTGTTTCGATCTTCCTTCTCCCCACAGCAACATTCTATAGTTTTATTTATTTATTTATTTTTTGGTTCCTCATTTTTCCAGCATATTTCCTGACATTTAACTCTTTGTTAAAGTGATGTTCTGCTTCCAGGGTGAAAGGCTCACTGTCCCCAATTTGAGGAGTTTTGTGTAGTTGTTTTCATAGATACTTTTAGGGACCCGTACGTTTTTAGTACTTCCAAGATGATACAAACTAAGGTGAGGTGTATTTATCTTTCTCCTGGTCTATGCTTTTCTCTGTGTGAGACCACAAGCACTCTTTTATTACCTGGAAATCTGATGACAATCCCTGCTCCCCTGAGTCTGCTAACACTGATGGACTAGTGTTCCACCTTGTCTTGGTACTGCCACTAAGAACTGTGACCCAGATCTAAGTATGAGAAAAGCAACAGCCCTACCCCAGTGCCAGCCAAGAGACTGTAATTTCCTTTTGACTAGTTGTTGTATCCCCTTACCTTCTGTGGGCTGTGAGTTCTGAAAGCAGCAGCTACTCCTGGTTTAGATGCTGCCAAGGCCTGTTTCTGGTTTGCTGAGGCCAGGTCTGCACTGGTGCAGCCTGCATTGAACTACACTCCACTCTCAATCCAGTGCAACAGACTTTTTCTGCCAGCCTTCTAAGGTTGCCTTTGCCTGGGGATTATTTCACTTCATTATATTTTGTGGGTTCTGCCACTCCACTATCTACTTTAGGGAATTATTTAAAGGTGTTCAGAGGAATTTTGGGAGAGTTCATGTGAATCCTAGCCTTTTCTCTACCACCATGGCTCTTCTTCCTGAGTACTATATTTTAAAAATATTACATGTTGCTATCTATTATGGAAAATCTGTTTATTTTCATTTTTATATAAAATGTCTAACATCTTTTTTATCTTCAGTTATGAAATCTAGTCTAATGATTTTATTCTGTGTAACTTGGAAGTATGATATTTTGTCCCTTTTTCCCCTTAGTTCCTGTGATAATTTTTGTTTATTCATCATTTTGTGACTCAATCTTTCTTCATCTTTCTTTATTCTGTTATTTGATACATCTTTTAATAATTGCTGTCTTCATTTTTCAGTTTCCCTAATTAATCTTTCACATTGTCTTCCTTTTTTTATTCTTTTTTTTTGTTTTATTGTTTCATGATATATCATTTTCAATCAAGTAATTTCCTTTATTTTTTACCAATCTTTGATATTGATGTGGTTTGCATTTCTGGGAACACTGATGCCATGGTTTGGGGTTATAGGGGACTCTGAAATGTCAGGGTACAGGATGGAGTCTGCCTGGAATGAATCATGTGCTCAAACATTTTCCCAGTCAAAAGACAAGGTTTATTGTAGTGCTAATGGAAGCTGGCAGCTTTTCTAGCAAACCTGCAACTTAATGGGGGTGAGACTGATATTTACATACAAAACAAATAGTGAAATGATCTGGACTGGATTAAGAAGTGGTAAGTAGTCTGGGGTGGTTCAACAGTGAAAGAATTATCATGTAGGCTAATTAAGTGCTCTAGATGAGATTAAGGAGTGATCTTTATATGCCAGGTAGTCTAGAGTGGGCCAAAAGTGATAGTGAAAGGAATGTCTAGTAAGCTAATCAGGTAATTTCCTTGGGTTGGGGTGGGACAGTTGCCTTGGGAGGAGGAATCAGTGATCTTAATGTTCCTCCTTCCTTGCTGAAGAAGACCATGCCATCAGAGAACTGATGACAAGACTTGCACTTGACTTTGTTTTGAGTGAGGGAGGGCTGTGCAGGTCACCAGCCTCACTTCTCCTCCAGAGCCATCTGAATCCAGAGATCTGATATTCCTCAGGATGACTGGATTTGGCCCAGGATGCACTGAGAGACCTTCAGCCCTTTAGGCATAGTTTTTGTAAGTACTCATTTAGGGTGAGGCAACGCCCATTCATAGAAGAGACCTATTTAAAAAGTAGCCAGGGCATGGCCCCTTTAATGAGGTCAAGAAAAACAGACATCAGGCTGGGTGGGAAACAGCAATGGTTACTACTGTTAATCACTCTAAAGCTAGAGGGGTCCAGGAGCCCTTGGCAGGGGCCCCTTGGGGTACCAGTTTCAGAGTGTAGTACGTTTAAGGATTTAGGAGAGGACGGGGACAAGACAGTACAGGACAGGACAGAATAGGACAGGGGAATGGAAAGAAAAGGCATCAGTGATATGGGTGGCATAAATGTCTGGGAAAATCCAAGGACTGGGTTGCTTTCAAAGACATGGTCTTCTCCTCTTAGGGGTCCAGGTCCCATCACCCCATTAATAGGACTTAATTTATTATGTTACATGTCCTTGAGAACTTTCACTGATAGTTCAATGTAAATTTCTGAGTGAATCTGGCTCCTAGAATTGTAACATTGATTTTGAAAAATCAATTTAGAAGAACTAAAATAAATGGGAGAAGTCATATAACACACTAAAACATAATACACACACACACACAAATATGATCTGCTACATTCTGTGATTGAATTCCATAGTTCTTTCTCTGGATGTGAAAAATACTTTGCCTTAGAGGACTATTGGGAATTTTTTTTTCTTTATGTCCTTGAATTTCTATGAAGATCCAAGTCTACCAGAAAAAACTCTCACACACTGTGGTCATTGCTGTGCACAAAGTTCTCCTGGTTCTGCTCCTTTTGCTCGGCATCAGATCGCATAAGTCTTTCCAGGCCTCTTTGAAGTCTTCTTGATCATCATTTCTTATGGTGCGATAGCATTCCATTACATTCCTATACCACAATTTATTCAGCCATTCCCCAATTGATGGGCCTCCCCTTGATATCCAGTTTTTGACCACTACAAAGAGTGCTGCTATAAATATTTTTGTATGTGTGGGACCCTTTCCCATTTTTATGAGCTCTTGGGGATGCAGTCCTAGAAGCAATATTACTGGGTCAAAGGATATGCACATTTTTGTAGCCCTTTGGGCATAGTTCCAAACTGCTCTCCAGAGAGGTTGGATGAGCTCACAACTCCACCAACAATGAATTAGTGTTCCAACTCTCCCACATCCTCTCCAACATTTATCATTTTCCTGTTCTGTCATGTTTGCCAATCTAATAGGTGCGATGTGGTACCTCAGAGTTGATTTGATTTGTAGTTCTCTAATCAAAAGTGATTTAGAGCATTTTTTCATATTATTGTAGATATCTTTAATTTCTTCCTCTGAAAATTGCCTGTTCATATCCTTTGGCCATTTATCAATTGGGAAATGACTTGTATTGTTGTACATTTGACTCAATTTTCTATATATTCTAGAAATGAGGCCTTTATCCCTGAGATTAGCTGTAAAAATTCTTTCCCAATATACTAAATCCCTCTGAATTTTGTTGCATTGGGTTTGGTTGTGCAAAAACTTTTCAGTCTAATGTAATCAAAATTATCCATCTTGCATTTCATAATGTTTTCTATCTCTTCTTTAGTCAAAAATTCTTCCTTTCTCCATAAATCTGATAAATACACTATTCCTTGCTCCTCCAGTGTGTCCATGGTGTCATTCTTCATACCTAGATCATGTACCCATTTGGACTTTATTCTTGTGTATGTTGTCAGGCATTGGTCTATGCCTAGTTTCTGCCACACTGTTATACAGCATGACTATAGTGAAAATGTATTCAATAGGAATGTATGTGTAGATCCTATATAGAATTGTATGCCGTCTTGGGGAGGGAGGGGAGTGGTGGGGTTGAGTAGGGGGAAAACATCTAAGTTTTATGGTAGTGATTGTAGAACATTGAAAATAAATAAAATGAATTAAAAAAAAGAAAAATCAACTTATACTAAGATATTGAACCAATGGACCATTTCACTTTTGCATTTGTCTCAGCAGCTCCTAGCATAATACCTCCCCACATTGTTGCTGTTCGGTCGTTTAGTTGTATACAACTTTTCTTTATCCTGCGGACAAAGCACGTCAATATCATCCTTGGAGTTTTCTAGGCAAAGATATTGCAGTGCTTCTCATTTCCTTCTCCACTGGATTAAACCTATAGTAGGTATTTGATAAATATATAGAATACAGAAAAACAGAGGGCAGCAAGGTGGCATAGTGGATAGAGTGCCAGGTCTGGAGTCTGGAAGGCTCATTTCCCTAACTTCCAATCTGGCCTCACATACTTAATAGCAATGTGACCCCAGGCAAGTCAATTAACCCTGTTTGGCTCAGTTTTCTTATTTTTAAAATAAACTGGAGAGGGAAATGTCAAACCATTCCAGTATCTTCACCAGACAACCTTAAATGGGGTCAGAAAAAGTCAGAAACAATTGAAAAGACCTGAACAACAACAAATCAGGAGAGAAATATAGTATAAAGAAACTAGAAAAGGAAAATCAGGGCCAGGTTATGAAGGTCTTTGGAATTCAAGTAGACAAGTACATATTGATTTTAATGATAGCAGGGGAATATTGAAATTCATCAAATAAGGGAATGTCATAATTAGAATGGCATATAAGGAAAATGAAATTGTCAGCTGTGGTAAGCATGATTTGGTATGGTGAGAAGTTTGTAAATAGGGACTAATTAACAGCCCTTTTCAATAGTCTAGGGGAAGAAATGATCAATGCCTGAATTAAGGTGATAGAAACATGATTACAGATTGAGCCACATGTGAAATATTGTGAAGCAGAAATGTCAAGACTTGGCAACTGAATGAATATATGGTTTAAATGAGACTGAGAAGTAAAAGATAATTAATTCTAAGGTGGTGAACTTGGAAAATGAGAGACGTCATAAGTGCTTAAAAAATATACTGATGTTTGGTAGAGGTGATTATTTTGGGAATGAAGATAATAAGATTTGTTTTGTTTGTATTGAATTAGAGATTTCTTCAGCATATCCAATTTGAAATGTCTAGTAGGAACTTGGTTATGTAGATCTTAAGTTCAAGAATTTAGGATAGATACATGGATAAAGGATCATAGCTATTTGTTATATTTTGATTCTCCTTTTTTTTCTGATGGGAGGGATTTGAAGGGGAAAGGGAACTTGCGATAATGATATCCCTGCCATCCCAACAATAAAAAAAGAAAAATGCATTTAAATAAATAAGACAAAATAAAAAGCACAGATGAGAACATGAATAAGTTCAGGTGAAATTAAAATAATAATGGCTTTAAAGTAGCACATTCAATTTATCATATGCCTTTCAATGCTTTATTACATGCATTGTGGAATCCAAAAGGAAAATGCATGTCAAAGCAAGAATCTCTGTTATGTACAAATTGATTTTTAAAAGCATGTAATAAATAGAGTTTATTGTATCACTCTGTCAGGAGCTGAGTGACTTGTTTTCCAGTTTTTGTAGCTGTTGCTGTTGTTGGTGGTTGTACTAGTGGTGGTAATGTTTGTTTCTTTTAGAAACATGTTTAGCATGTTTAGAAGAATTACAGAAAGAACTATTTGATAGGGAGACATTATAGATTAGATAATCCTTACCATCCATTTACATGAAAACAGATGTAATTTCCTTTTGAGTCTCCTCTGATCCAGAATAAATACATCCAGTTATTTCACCTAGTCTTTCTATGACATAATTTCTATACATTTCTCCATGTAGCTTATCTTCTCTGAATATTTACCACATAATTAATGTTCTTCCTAAAGTGTGATACTCTGAACTGAATAAAATACTCTAGATGTTTTATTATTTACTGTGTTCAGTGGTTCTATCTTTTCTTGGAACCTGGTCAAGATTTCTAAAATGACAACTATGTGTAGAAATTATTTTTCCCTATGCCCAAATGACTAGAAAACAGCATACTTTTTGATCTAGCAATACCATTACTAGGTCTGTATATCACAGAGATCATATGGAAAAGGACCCATATATAGAAAATATTTACAGCAGTTCTTTTAGTGGTGACAAAGAATTGTAAATTAAGGGGATGCTTATCAGTTGGGCTGAACAAGTTGTGGCATATGAATGTAACAGGATACTATTGTTCCATAAGAAATGATGAGGAAGAAGATTTCAGATAATCCTGTAGTCTTACATGAAAACTGAATGAAGTAAAAGAACTAGGAGAACACTGTACACGGTAACAGTCACGTTATGAGATGGCCAACTTTGATAGACTTGGCTTTTCTCAGCAATGAAATGATCTAAGACAATTCCAAGAGACTTTTGATGGAAATGCTATCCACATCCAGAGAAAGAATTATGAAGTCTGAATCATACTATTTTCTTCTCTTTTTTCTTTCTCATGGTTTTCCCCTTTTGTTCTGATTCTTCCTCATATGATTAATGTTGAAATTTGCTTAATATAATTGTATGTGTGCAGCCTATATCAGCTTGCATGTTGCTTGGGGAGGGAGAAAGGGGAAGAAGCAGGAAAATTGAGAACTCAAAATTTTATAAAAGTGAATGTTGAAAATTAAAAAGAAATGATTTTTAAAAAGAAATTATTTCACCTTATGTCTTTAAGATTTCATTCTTTCAAGCTTCTTTTTCGTTCTTGTTTGGCTTCCACTGTACAGTTTAGTCCATTGAATGTTAACTGTGCTTCCTCTACATTCCTTGGAATCTGCTTTCATGACACATAGGGCACACAATACTGTGTCTAGCTTTATTCTTTTTTGTCACATACTCTAAGATGAAGTAATTCCTTTCATCCATGGTTCCCATCATTTTTAGGCTAGCAACCCTTGATTCTAAGGATGATAGGATCATCTGTTTTCACCTTTCCTGAGGATATATTTTAAAGAAAATGGGGAAAGGAATTTGTTTGCTGATAAAATGGAAACAGCTAGGTGTCCAGTGGATTTTAAGCTTTTCTGACTATAAATGGTTGTATGGACAGGGCTGGGCATCAATCTAGGTCAAGATTGAATAGTACCAAGGAACATATAGCTTTCAGTTGCTCAAGTTTCTCATTTTTGGATTTCCCATGGTGTTATTGTTTTTATTCAAATGACTGAAAGCCGTTTTTATCCAGTCCTAGTCTCAATCCTGAATTCCACTTCTCTATTACCAGATTCCCTTTGAGCATTTTAAGTTGAATGTCCTACAAAAAGAACCTATTACAATAATCTCTTTAATATTTTAGGAGTAGGGGCATGGCACCCCCTCAATCTGGACAATCTGCATTAAATTTTTTGGCCATCCCTCCATGCCAGAGAAAATGAATTTTTTTATCTTTTCTTTAATGGAGTGTTTAGAGTACCTTATTCTGAAATTTTGGGCTAAATATTTGATGATAGGCACTGTGTTGTATGTTAGCCTTCATATGTCATCTTAGGTTACTGTCAAACTTTCCCAGAATTCTCATTTAATTTCTTATGTCAACCCATGATATATCAAACCTACAAGGGCGGAAGTTGCATTGTTAGAAGGGACAGTTGTAATTATTCCAGTTAGGCAGGAAAAAAAATTGTTATACATAATACCCCAAAATTATTCAGCCTGGAGTAGGGAAATAGATCAAGGGATGTCTCCCTATTTAGTTAATGTTGGGTTCTGTGAATGCAAGAAGTTTCCCTGGTAGGAGTGTTTGTTGCTTTATAAGTTCTGCTTCTGCCTGCTTTAGGAAAAAGAAGTTAATGGGAAAAGGGCTTAGCACCAACCATCTCCTCAATCTATCCAGGCGAGAAAGTGGGTGTAATGAATGATTCCATGATTGTTATTATTAGAAGAAACTTTGGGTTTCACTAATAGTATCCTCAGTTCATGCTATTATATTTCCAAGGTGCTTCTTCCCTCACTGCTCATTTTTTTTCACATTTATTTGTTTGTTTTCTTGTTTGTTTCCTTTTGGTAAGGGATAGAGAAGACTGGATATTTTAAATCTGAGTGGAGATTAGAACAGAGTAAATTTCTCAACTTTTCTCCTCTTCGACATGCTCCAGGAAGTGTCCAGGAATGTATGTGTAATGTATATGTATATGTGCATTATATATGTATGTATGTGCATGCATATAAACATAGGTGTATATGTGTGGATTTATATGTATTATGTATATCTATAAATGTGTGTAAATATATGTACATATGCATATACAACTATATATTTGTGTATACTTATACATACGTACGTAGTTAGTTCCTAGATGCATTTGAAGATTTCTAAGTCATTTCCAGTAAAGCCCTTGGCAAATATTGGTGGGCAGAATTTATCTGTAGTTTCCCTGGTGCTGAGCTCATTTAGAAAGGTATTGGACATGATCCTGAAAGATATTTCTGCTTAATGTGACTGCTGTGGTTTTAGACTCTTTTGCCATTTCTCTTTAGTTATAAATAGCATGTATCGACTAAGTCATTGTACAATATCAACATTCTCCCAATGAGGACTGCAATCGAAAGTTGATAGGTTCACAATACAAGTTAACTGATAGTTTTCTTCTCCCTTTTATACTTCTCAAGTATGTTACTATTGATTGCAATAATTTCTCTTGTATGCTTGTGAATTAAAAAAAAAAGCAACTAACCGGTAGAATAAAGGATTAGGTTATTTATAGAAAAAAAGTTTTGAGTGATAAGTTCTTAAGTGTGCAACCGGTGGGATTCAAACTGTGTAAAATATAGTCCAATCTTTCATCCTGTAGAACTACATATCTCACAACTGGCTGACCTTATGTGGTCTTCTCCAAATTGCTGGTAGAACACAATAAACTGCTAAGAATGCAGGGAATGAGGGAAATTCACTATAGAAGCTCATACAAAATGTATGTCTTGGGCAGGAACCATGACTAATAGTTTCAAAGTATTTATAGCTAGAATGAGAGAGTAATAGAATTCAATCTGGAAGGGAACTATGAAGTAATGTAGTCTAACTTCTTTATTTTACAGACGAGGAAGCTGATGCCCTGGGAAATGATATGATTTTTCCAAAGTTACATGGTTAGTAGGGGATAATGCAGAATTCCAACCCCACATCCCCTGTCTCCAATCCATTCCTTTAATTCTGCTATATGCTAAGCCAACCTTCAGTGAAAGCTAGGTAAAAGAATTGATTTTCAATAATACAAATATGGAGATACATATATATATATATATATGTGTGTGTGTATGTGTGTGTGTGCGTGTATGTGTGCGCGTGTATATACAGATGTGTATATATACACACATATATATGCATACACACATTCTCTCTCTTTTTAAATTTTAAAAGAATCTGATTGTGTGCTTTATGTTGTATATGTGACACATCTTAATCAATTCCTAAGCCACCTGGACCCTTTAAAACATGCTCAGTTGATAATTTTAAAAATTTTATATCAGTAATTTTCTATAATCTCCACCATGACTGAACTTTTCTTTACAATAATCTTTAAACAAAAATATCTGAGCCAGAAAGATAAACTGTCCAATACTATATACAATAGTCTCCCTTATTAGTTTCCCACACATTAGGAGGATGTTCCTTCTGCTTTTCTCTAAGAAATTTTTTAAGCTTATGTCCAGTGGTGGGATTGCCCAGTCCAAACAACTGGAATTTTTAATTACTTGTGAATAGTTCCTAGGTGAAATTCAGGATAGCCAGTTCATTTCCTGGCTGCACTCACATTATATCAATTTGTTTATACCAAATATCTATTTTTAAGTATTTTCTTTCAAATAAAGTTGTACCTTCTCTACCTTTCAATTCCATTGAGTAAGGAAGAGAAATAAAATCTCCTTTAATAACAACACACACACACATATATACATACATACATATATGCATTCATACCCATAGACATGTGCATATGTGCACATACATATACATACAAACACACATATATAAATATGTATATGCATATATATATAAAATCAAGCAAAACAATTTACATGATTGGCTATGTCCCCTAAAAATAGGTATAAATAGGGAAGTTGAGTAAATCAACTCTTTATCAGGAGGACAGTACTGGATACTTTGGAGAGCTAATGCTGAAGAATACCATTCGAGGTTTCATAATCCTCTTTGTATCCTTCACTTGCACACATTTTTTTTTATTATTTCCATTAGGATTCTAGAACCTTTTTTTATTTTTTAAATGAATTTTGTGGACTTTTCTCTTCAAAGGATGTTTTGGAAAATAGAACATAATGCCAACTATATAGCAGCGAGGCATTTAATCAGTCTTTTAAAATACTGCATTGCTGTGTCAGTCTATTGTCCCAGAAACAATCTGACATAGGATTAGAGTTTCCTTATAAGTCCCCCTTATGGTTTTATGGTCCTTTTGTGTCTTTAAATTAATTTTGTGGGGGAAAGGATAAGATTTTGTCCAATATAATTACCTTGAGCTGTTTATTTCAGCCCTCTTTTCCCTCAAGTGCCAAAAACCTTTGACTTCCCATAAAAATGAAAAAGCATGAAGAATAAATTTCCACTTAACTTTGACTTAGACATTGTTCTCCATATTACATAAACAAAAGCATCCCCCCTCCTCCAAAGCTTAACGCAGTTTTAAGCTATGAAATCTTAAAACTGTACCCTCACTAAAACTTTTGGAACATTCTGCATGACCAGAAATGAAGGCACCATTGTTAAAAGGAAAATTCTTCATTCAGCCTGATGAATGCAGAAAATTTGGGGGCAAAAAGAATTTAAAGAGTTTATTAAATACATACCAAGGTAGTAACACATTCATGAGCTTATCGCTGGAGATCAGCAAGGGATTCAAGATGGAGTCAGCTTTTATTGATACCTTTCATAATGAAATAAAGACAATTCCAATAGGTCCAGGTCAGCAAAAGAGGATGGGCCATTATGGGTGACTTGCTAACTGATAAACAGCAAGTGATACAAAAGATGCACACTGGGTCAGGCCTCCTCCAGCAGAGCCTGCCTCACAAGAACCTCCACCAACACTGATTTACTAGCCAGACTTGGAATAATGGATGGCTGAGTCAACATGACTTTCAATTCATTCATCATGTGACAAGAATGTGAAGAATAATTTAAACTGAGGGAGGTTGGAGGAAGAGGCAACAAAAGTAATACTAACAAAAGATCATTGTAACAGTTTTTAGTATATACATAGAGAAAATAGAAGCTCAGACAAGGAAAACTATACATAGAATACATGTATACACATATATGTATGTATATGTACACACACGTGTGTGTGTGTATATATATAGAGAGAGAGAAAGAGAGAGAGAAAGAATTTTGAAGATTCATGACTTCATAAAGAATCTTATTTTGGGTATATGGAATTTGTGTGTGCATATATGTATGTGCATAGAAACAAACAGAAACAGAAAGATAAATGTCAGATTGACAATTGAGTAGTACATTATTTTACTAGAAAAAGAAGACAAAAGACTCCAACTTGATGAGTAGATCCTCTTTGGAAGAATTCATGTACAAATGCTAGAAGAGTCAAACAGGATAGAATAAAGTGGGTATAGATATAGATAGCATAGATTATATATGTCTATATGTGTGTATATATGTATATATTATACATAATACATAGATACACACACATGTGTGTGTGTATATATACATACATACATACGCACAGATATAAATGTATATAGTGGACATGGGCTCTGTAGTGACTATACTATTTGCTAGAACATCCCTTCTTCACAGGTGAGCAGGACCCTGTAGTTACACAGCAACCAGCTAATTACAAGGATTCCTGAGGTTGAGAGCCACTTGACATCCAGGTCCCTTAGGAAGTGAACTCTTGGTGAACTTGCCATGCTGTAGGGACAAGACCAGCCTTAAGTGGCTCAAAGAGGTCTTGAACAAAAGTTGCCAACTTGGGATTTTACAAATACTTCCTAACTTTTCATATCTATAAATGTCTTCTCCCTTATTCCTTTCCCCTTCTGAAAGCCTATAGAAAATACTATCTCACCTCTTTTCTCTCCTCTTTGTGCACATGAGAACTCTCTATCTCTCTGCTCCCTTGTAGTATCTTCTGTCCCCTATAAGCCTTTTCTCAGACAATGTATTTAATGGATGTATTAGAACTGTGTCATTTCAGGGGGTCATTTCTTAACACTTTCTCTCTCTCTCTCTCTCTCTCTCTCTCTCTCTCTCTCTCTCTCTCTCTCTCTCTTTCTCTCTCTCTCTCTCTCTCTCAGAAAGAGAAAGAATCTTAGCACAGAAGAAATCACTGATCTTTGGAAGTATTGATGTGCTATTCTTGAAATAAATCAAATTCATAAGAAAATGAAAAAGATACCTTTAATCAAAATAAAGAGGGATGTGAGTCTGGGTCACTCATATATTTAAGTACATGGATGTCCCCCAGGAGCACTTACAGAAATGCTTTTATACTTTCAGGAGGGAGAAAGAAGTGTGTATGATATGAGGAGTGAGGCCTAGTTTCCTTTTCAATATGAACAAGAAAACCCACTTCATTCTCGTTGCTTTATGCTTCATGATCTAACTTGTCATAAACCTTATTGAAACAGGCAAGGTCATTTGGAGTAACTTTTTTTACTTGTGACTAGCTCAAGCTGGCACAGTTTTCAGAATAAACACATTGGGGAACCCTGGGGCAGGGATCAGTCCAACCTAAATGACAGAGAGTGCCAACAGAGCAAGGATGTAAGGATGTGATAATTTCTGACTTTACTAGGGTGGTTTGGAGGGAAGGTGTTGATAATAACAATATTAAAGTTAACTTGCCCATCAAAAGTGAATAACGAGTGAAAGAGTGGCTTCCCTTGTGAAGAGAAGAGACTAGTCCTACAAATTATCTCTTCTATTTACAAGTAATCTGAACTACTTACAGTCAAGTTACCTGGAAAGGCAGTTTCAAATGACCTTTCCTCTTAAAGTTAGAAGTTATTAATCCTTCAAAACTTTTACTTCATAACTATCATCTTAGTCTGTAAAGTTAACTCTGTTTTATTATAGCTGCCAGAGATTTTATGTGTTATTTAATAGATTCTTACATTCATTTAATATTTTCCTTTAAATATTGAGTATAATTTAGAGATAAAATGAATGTACTCTTTTCCATATGACATTTAAATTGTCTTTTTCTCCTATCAGACTTGTGATTGCCTCATTGTAGGCACATTTTCTGATACTTATATCATTAAAATTTTGCCCAGACACTGAGAAGTTAAGTACATTGACCAAGTTCACACAATCACTATTGGACAAAAATGGAACTTGGAACCTTATTTTTTCAACTTCAAGACCAGCTCCCTGTCCACTACACCTTGTGTGCATGTGTGTGTTCCGGTTCCTCTCAGAAGAAACTACTTATCATTTTCCCATTAAAATATATTGATTTATTGGTTCTGAGTTATCCAGTTACATTTTCTTTCATATCCAAAGTTAATTTAAAGTCATTGTTTGAGATTCTGACACACACAAACACACACAATTAGGGTATAATATTTAACTTTTTATTTGATTAAGAAATCTACTACTTGACACATGTCCACAACACACACACACTCACACACACACACACACACACACACACACATGCACACACCTGTTCTTCCATTATTGTTTTTTGTGAGGCAGAATGTTATGTTTTATAGAACAGTTCAATTAGAGTCAAGGAGACTTGAACTCAAATCCCTCCAAAGAAATTTTTTGACTATGTAAACCTCAGAAAATTTTTAACTCCTTTCACTATCAATTCCATCTGTAGAAGAGATATATAATAAGTTCCTCCATTTTCTTGGTGTTAGGAGTATCAAATGATACAATACGTGATGTCCTTTTCAAACTGTAAAGAGACCTATTACAATATAAATCTAGAGCTTAAAAGGTACTTAAAGATTATGCTAGTCTAAATCTACCCTTTTTCTCTTCTAATCATAATCACAGCCACCTTCCCTCTTCACCCATCTCAAAACCACATTGCCAAATAAAATAAGGAAATCCTACACTAGACAAGCTGAGAAAATTATTCAAATAAACCAGTGAGAGTTTTGACAAAGGGTGATAACAAGCAAAGAGTTAACCTAGCTAAAAGAAGATATTACAGAATTTGATTCAGAAGTTGGAGTAGAAGTAGGATAAGTCTGAGTGAAGAGTGATCTCTTTTGCTATATTAATATACACCTATTTAACTATTCCCAAACACAGGAAGATAACAACCTTTTAAACTATTGACATTATTTTGAGTCCTAGACCCTATCAAAGAAGATGGAGAAACTGGGGTGTCAGACTCAAGAATACTCACCCTACCAAATAAATAGGTCATATATAGGGAGAGTACTACTGAGATGAGATGCTTAATGGAGGCAGGATAGAAGGAAGGAAAAAACTAAAAAGAAACTTAACCTAGGTCAAATTTGTGGTGAAGCTGGACAAAATTCTAAGGCAGGCAACTTTAGAGACTTGTTGGGGTATATCATAAGTTTATTTTGATAAAATGTTTGTAGCACCAATGCAATATTGACAGCACCTATTATGGTCATGAATATCCAGGCACAATTCTGAAAGAGAAAATGCAACAGACTTTCTACATGGAAGACAGAACCAAAATATTTATTCAGACACCAGAAGCCAAATCCATCATAGTAACAAAAATCTAAACACAATAATAATGCAGAGAACAACAACATCCCCAAGCCTTCCGCATGCTAGAGCCTTCCCCCAAACACTCATGAGCCTAGCTGTCTGCCCTCTCTCTCTCCCTCAGTTCTGACTGCTCTGACCAATTTCCTTTCAGTTCTGCTCTAGCTCTGCCTCTTTCTGTTCCAACCTTCCTGCTCCACCTCTTGAGCAAACCAGTCCTTCCACACATTCATGTGGCTCTGACTTCCATGTGACCTAGGCAGATCACAGGCCTATTAATGAATGGGAGCGATCTTTCCATTTAAATTACCATTACAGCCTTCTAGAGTAACACTGTTCATCTCTATATGCTAAAGGAACTCCAAGTCAGTGACTTTAGATCTTACCAATATCAAAGCAAGGAAGTCCAGTGCTTGGCAATCAGTGACTAAAACTTCATATTAAATTTAATGTTGCCATTAATATTGCTTCTTGGGAATGATCTTCTAAGATTAACTAATCCACTGTGAAGAAGTACTTAGAATAAAAATATCTTTTGGGAAATATAGTACAGTAGGCACTGGTTAAATGCTTGTTGAACTAATGAATGAATAATGCAAATATGTGTTACTTGGTTCTTCTGGAGACTAACACTGTACATTAAGCAGCAGTCTGTGACCATGTAAAGGAGAAAAACTAACTGCAATAAACGTAATTAAAATAGAAATGAAAATTAATATAACGTCTTCCTAGGTGCTAAAAGCAGTGTTTGGTTTCATGGGCCCCCTCCATTTGATTCCTTGTAGGTCTCTAATAGAATCCTAATCAGATTCCCTGTTGTAGTATGGTGGTGGTGCTGTATTTTCCAAAGGCCTACTAATTAGAAAGACAGGAATATGAAATTTATGATGAAGAGTGTTACCTGTGCTATGAGGACCAACCTTGCTTAGTTTGAATATCCAAAAGGATGGAAATGAGAAGGTGATTTTATTAATATTAATTCATGAAAACATGTATTAAAGTATAGAGCAGTTACAGTATTTATCAGTGAAGAGTATATAAAATCATTAGTTCTTGAACTATTGGAGTGTTCAAGCTATGGCAATTTCAGAATCAAATATCATTTGGTGTACTTCCAATTTGATAGGTAAGGGAGCAGAGACATAGAGACTTCAAGTTTTTGTATAAATATTTAAATAGCTTAGACTGGAAGAAGCAGGATTTTTATTTAATTCATTATTTTTTCAACAATTCTCCCTTCTTTCAAAATATTATTTGGTTATATTTTTTTCCCTAGCTTTCCTGGTTTCATTCAAATATTATCTAATTTTCACTCTATAAGAAACCTTTACCAATCCTTCTTAATCATAGTGCCTTCCTTCTGCTATGAATCTCAGTCTTTCTATTTTTATGTACATAGTTGCTTGTGGATTTTCTTTCCCATTAGACTGTGAGTTCCTTGAAAGCAAGGAAAAATTCGTGCCTTTTTAAAATACTTCCACAAATTAACACAATCATTGGCACATGATAGGCACTTAAATGGCAGTTAATTCATTAACTAATGGATGATTCAAAACTAAGGTAATCTAGATTGGTTGCTTTGGTTGACCCCACTGCATCTCTTGTTTGCCACCTAAACAACTCAACAGATGATCTTCATAAGCTCTCCTGTACAATCTATCTAGTGATGAGGCTCTCCAAATTTAGATAACCATAAAATCTATTGCTGGATCCATCTTTGAAGCTATTCTAGATTGATAAATGCTTGACATTTGCATTATGGATTTTATTCTTCGTGGAAAGCTGAGGCACCAAAGCAAGACTTTCATCAATGATGTACAGGTTTAAAGCCTGTTTAAATACACACACACACACACATCAAAATCAATCACTGCAGTACAATGTCTCACCAGACATTACATTGCACACAATTAGTGGCTATTTATCAGATCCTGCTGGCCTTTCATGTGAATATGTATTATGGAAAGAAATATGTTTTAAATGATTAGTTTTGACTTTTAAGTTTATTTTTAGCTTGATTGTAGCATTAAGCTCTCTTCTTTAGGAAAAGCTAACCCTACCAGCTAAGTCAGACTAACATAGTTATTCCCTTAAGTCTAGGTTACCTATAGATTTAGTGAATGAATAGATTGATAAAGTGTTATCATTTAATAGCAGATAATATAGAGTAAGACTTTGTAGGGATAAAATGATCAAAGTAGTAGGTTCTTTTTGAAAGTTAATTTCCCCTTTCTTGTAAATGAAAAAAAAAAGAGTGATTGACCAAAGTCTAAGGTGCCCTTTCTAAGCAGCTGGAGAAAGGTATGTGGAGGTAGGGGAGGTTACTAAACATTAACTCCACTTTCCAGTAGTGGATCCCTTTTTTTCTTAAACTAGAAGTAAAGTCTAAGGTGAATAATGAAATCATCTAAGGTTGGCAGCTGGAAGATGGGGAATGATGCTAATTATAAACCACAAGATCCTTTTCCTGGTAAGTTTTTTGGTTGCAAAAAGCATCACCTGTATGGCAAGGACTTCTGGGGAAATCTCACTTTGATAAATTTGGGTTAAGAAGCCTTAAGTGAATTAGTCACATGAACTGTCTGGTCCAACAGAATTATGTTCAAATGTTCAAAACAAATTTCCTGATTCCCTGCTCTTTTCTGTTATAAAAAAAATAAGACCTGTAAATTACTTTTCATTAATTACTGATGAACTAGTTGAGCTGATTTAATTGTATCTTGCTGGACTTACTATTAAATCATTATTTATTTGTTCAGTAAATTTACACCTGCTTCTATTTATTTCAGATAATTAATTTCAACATTGGCAATCAGATAGGACCTGAGAAATTAACTCTAGAATTTCTTAGATGATCCTCTCCAAGGAATTTCCCTGGGAGATCTATGGTCACTAAGGGACTTCTTCTCAGAGACTCTCCTCAGTTCAGAATTTAAATTCTTCTGAGCTAAGGAAAAGCCTGTATTGAGGAGGGAATCACCAAAATCACCAACTTTTTCCTCTGTAGAAAGTGTTAAGTGCACTTTTTAAAAATTCTTTCAAGTTTTATGTAAATCTCCACTTTGGAGAAGAAAAAAAATTATTAGAGGTTATCCTCACATTATTGAGGAAGATTTTTTTCTCTTAGAAAAAATCCCTTATTAGGAGGTTATCCCCAGTGAAGAAAAACTTTTTTGGGGGGAAAACCACTTAATAAGTCAAATAATCATTTTTCTTTAAAAATATATTTTACATGATTTAGCATAGAACCTAGAACTAGAATTCTCTAGTAGGGGCCTATTCTGAAAAGAAAAAAATACAAAGAAGAAGGCTTTCAAAAATTACTGTGTCTGCCTCTCTGTATATGTGTGCATATGAGTACATATATATGTGTGTGTATGTGTGTGTGTGTTTGTGTGTGGGTATATATATATATATATATATATATATATATATATATATATATATATTCACACACACATATGTGTCTGTCTACACAAGAATGTTGTGAGTGTGAGTGTGCATGTATGTGTGTGCATATGTACAATGTACTCTTTAAATGGATGAACACGGTTGGCAAATTAGACTAAAGCAATTTGACATTGTTATTAAATTGCATTTTCTTATGTATAGGATTATTTAAAAATACATTAATACAAACAGTAAAGAGAAGAATTAATCTTAGACTGACAGTAGGACCCCAGTCACAGAATTGTCATAAGTTGTATACCTAATAGAAAAGAAGTAAGATCCTGACTTCAAAATTTCCTAGAGAAAATCTATGAGAAGTTCAAGATTGACTTCATGTTGTGTTGAATCTTATTATATGTTCCTTGTGTGTGTCCATTTTGTGAATGATTGAACTAAGTTTGGAGTAGTGACCTTATTCAAGTAGGAAAACTGCTTAAGAGAATGGGAAATGTGTGCTGTCTTATTTGTGCGTTGTGCTAATTCATATTGGCAGGTGCTTCCAACAATATGATTTATCCCATTCTTTTTCCTGTGGTCTAATAAAACATGCAGAAAAGACTAAAAAAATACAACTTTTTAGAAAGTATTCACAAAAGACATGTCTCTCTTTTCTTTTTCTATTTCCTACTGACCACATTGGAGGCTACAGAGGTGAAAGATAAAAAAAAAAAAAAAAAAATAGAAATTAAATTTATTATTCTCTACAGGAAATTGCTAAATTATGATTTTAAAAATTTTGAGGTATTAGGAAACTTTGGAAAGTTTAATGAAAACAAAAACTGACAGATCAGTTACTCCATAAAAGTAGAACTTTAAAATGAGTAGATATTGATTTTAAATCTTCAGTTTGAATTTTCAGAACTGTTGCATTAATCACAGAAAATGTTCAGGAGGAACTCAGTGAAATAAAGATTCAGTAAATTCATAGAAGTGTTTAAGAGAAAATTAGAAAAACAGTATAAAAGCTCTGTAAGTTTAAATAATTTCACAATTCAGAATTTATACATACATATACACCCCCCCACACCCACATGTATATGAACTTGCTAAGTCCTAAGCAACTTTACTTACCCTCTGGGTTTGATGTTTTAAGGCAGCATTCTATGAAATTGGTTTTACCTCTAGTATAGATTAAAAGTGCAATTAAAAAAAAAAAAAACTTTCCTTAAAGTGGAGACAAATGTATTGCAGGAAAAAAAATGTGAATTCTTATTATTTTAAGGCAGAACAGGAAAATTTTCCCATCTTCGGATTGCAAAAGGATAAAAGTGGAACTGGAATTTTATGTGCATTTTTGCTTACTGCTTTTAAGCAACCAAGCTAAGGGCACCAGGCAAACACTGAATAGGACTCCCAGATTGAAAATGAATCCCAAAGTCCTTCCCGGAAAAAAAGAGCTTGTTTTGAAATCAGCAAGCAACTGAAAATATGTGAAATTTAATGATACCACTAAAGTTGGAATCAATTGTTTAGGTAAATTAGAAACACAGCAAAACTTATATTGAAATTGGTGGAAGTGAAAAATAAAATTGTTCTTTGTGATTTGTATTTTGAAAAGTAGTAAGGCTGCAACAAATTAAGATAAGGGGTATTTAAGAAACAAGAATATAGCTTATAGAAAAGTATATGAATGAATTAAGTGCATGAACACCTAATAGAGGGTGGTTAGACTACAAAAGACCAAATTAAAAAGACTATATGGATTATGAATATCAGTATAAAAATGGGAATTTTGGGAGAACAAAACTGCAAATTATTTCAGGATATTTTTTGCCTTTTTGTCAAACATAAACTAAAGCATAAGCACATTTAGACTAATTCAAAAGTTAAATTAGTGGGATCAGGATTTCTGTTAATTTAGAATGATTGGAAGATTAAATAAGTAATGAACCTAGTGTATGGAAAAATATCAAAACTTTGTAAAAGGAAGGGAAATTAAGAACAAAGATCATTTACAGTTAATAGCACTAGTATAGAAGCTGCTTTTACACAGTGCTATTACATTATAAATTGAAGGCTGTTTCAATGTGGAGAAAGCCACTCAATATATTTCATTTAGAGTGCATAATAAAGTACATTGTAATAACATGTAACTGCAGTGAGAGGAGTAGCAGAGACCCTTTAAGGTACAAATATCTGTGACATTTCCTGTGCCACAGCTGGGCTCTGGTCAATTTCCTTGGTCATCGCCAAGTAAACTCTTGAGAAAGAGCTTAATGAATTTGTTTCCAGTATACAAGAAGTTGACTTTGATAAGTAAGATAAATGACTTCCACAAGATCATCAACAAGATGCTAGAAGGGAACTCAGTTGTATTGTGCTCAGTAAATTTTATATTCCAATGTCATTTAAGAAAACAATATGACTTAAAGAAATTAGAATGAACTGTGAATTTGTAAGCCATAAGGAATGAAAAAAATTACATTACAATTAATTGGGTTTCATGATAAAGGCAAGATTTGAACTCAGGTCTTCCTGACTCCAGGTCCAACACTATATCCACTGTGCCCACCTAATTAAGTTACCACTGTATATTTTTTTTAGATGTATTGATGTTTGGTTTTATTTCTACAAAATCATTTTTAGAAAAAGACCAAAAATGGTGAAGATTAGTACTTATTATGAGTGACATTAACATTTACACCACAGATATAGATCTAGAAGAAGTTGCAGATATCTAGTCCAAAACCCTCACTTTAGGGGGGAAAAAAATGAGGAGATTACATGAACTAAGGATACATAAATACAAGGTGGGTTAGCTGAAATTTGTGCCCAGAGACTTTGACTTTCAACTCAGTCTTTTCTCACTACTATACTGCTTCCTGCAAATGTCATGTATTTACATTTAAAAATTATAGTCAGGTGTCCCTTGATCAATGTGAAGGAAATTGGGTATTTGGATATATTGGTCCTAGGCTCTGTTGAAAGGATTTTGTGCTTCCTTGGGGGCAACAGTGAAATATACTGCCTATGATAGTTTTGTTCCATAATTAATAATCCCTCACTTTAAACTTCTATCAATTCTGTCAATTCTGATGTCTCCCTGCCTCAAATCATTCCCCACTCTAATCCATTCCTTATACAACTGACAAAATGATGTTTCTTAATCACAGAATTAATTCCTCAGTTCATTACACTACAGCAGTTTCCAAATATAGAATAAATCAGAAATATTTCTTTTCAGCTTTTAGAGACCTTAAAAATTTGGTCTCAAACTATTTGAGTGTCTTCCCCTCCCAGATTGATTCTTGTATAGGCAAACTGGACCATCTTCTGCCTCAATTCTTACGGAGTCTTTAATTACTGAATGGACATCCCTTCAGACAAACTGAGAACTGATAAAGACCTTAACTTAAAAAGAACAAAGTCTCCCATTGCCATCTGGGGTCATCTTGACCGACATCTTGCTGCTGGACTCTGGTGACTCCAGAGGAGAGAGTAAGGTTGATGACTGCACAGTTCTGCCTCACTTAAATTCAACTCTCTTGCAAGTCAAGACATCACCATGCTGATTTCACTATGCTGCTCTAGGCAAACTAATCCTCTCTGTCCCCTCTGATGGAATTCTCTTGAACTCCATCTCTTTTCTTCATGCCTTTTTCACTGGCCATCTCATATGTCTAGAATTCATTCTCTCCTTATTGTAGAATATCCTTTAAGAATCAAGTCAGATACCATGCTCTACATAAAGTCTTTCCTGATTTTATCAACTACAACTGTTGCCTTTTCTTAATTGCCTTGTACTTAACTACTGTAAACATATTTGATTTATTCATTTTATATTTGTGTTGTATATATTTATGCATGCACAATCTGTCTCCTCTATTAGGGTGTAGACTTATTTCATATAAGAATTGATTCATTCTTTATAGTAATATTTCTAATGACCATCATACTGCCTAGAACATAGCAGGCATTTGAGAAATTCTTGTGGATTGATTGATGTTCTTAACCTGCAAGTGGGCCAAAGCTTCAAGAGGTAAATGTGCTATTTATGGGTCTATGCTTTTCATAAGGTAGAATGTTTCTAGCATTCAAACACAGCTAAGCATCCAGGAGTAGATGATGATAACTACACCCGTGGCCTTCTGTTCAGTTATCAAATTGAACAAGTACTTATTGAATGCCTACAAGAAAATAGTTATTTGTTCTTGGTCTTTAAGAGTTAACAATCTGGTTGTCCGGTTGGACAGATAAGACATGTACATTCAAAAAACCTAGGAATTAATTCAGGATAACAAATACCTAAACACCAAAGTGAAAATAATCAAAAATCCAAAACTATAAAACAGAAATTTCTTAAATCATAGGATCACATAGTTAAAGCTAAAAGGGACTTTCAAAACCATCTTGTCCAGTCCTCTCAACGTATAAAGAAATCAAGATTCAGACAGGTAAGTTAATTGCTCAAGGATACACTGGTTCTTTCTTTTTTAGTTGTCACACTAGATTTTATTTATATTTCATATATTTTACATATAACTATAAAAATTATAGTTTATAAAACCCTTGATTGGAGTTAAAGTTATCAGTACCTAAAAGTTTTGCTGAGCAGAATTCTCTGGATAATGCAAAATTTATGAAAAAATAATAATAAAATTTTTCATTAGAGTTAATCTTAAGCCCTAACTTTAGTTCACTACATGGTTCCACCTAGCTGTCAAAATGTAATGAACTTTATGAACTAATTCATACTAAAGTGTTAATGCCTGTCCCTCCTAAAAATTTTTTTGAGGAGATAGGGAAAAGGACATCAAATTACATTTTGTTACATTGATATTTTTTCAGTCTAAGCATAAGGCTCTCCCGAGTTTTACTTATTACCAAGACACTTGATTGGATTTGTTTATTAAGGACTATTTTCACCCGATTGTCTTGTATAGTTATTGAACCCTTTTTATATCTTCTATGATTTTCTCTTTTTTTCAAAGATCAGCTCTCTCCATCAGTCTCCTTCACACATGGAAGGAAATGTTGCCTCAAAGCTCAGAAGGAAAGAATCTCTCTGTAATGATAACTTTTCTTGATCAGACTCAAGTAAGTAGTCTCTTTCAGGCTCCATTGAGATCTTGTCCTAAAAGTATCAGGGAGATTGATGCTTCACAGGGCAAGCTGAGACAGTGTTTTCATACCATTTCACTCAGTGCTTCTAGAATTTGTGATTTTTGCCAGTATAGGTTATCATTCTGTTGAGATTAGGGTGCTGTAGGCCCCAAAATACCAACACGCCAAGTCCTGCTGGAAAGAATTCAACTCAAGACTTCTTTAAACCAAAGAAAAACAAAGTTTATTGAAGATTTGTCATGCTGGGTTGACTCTTAAGGAGCCTAAGCATTTGTAAGGCTTTCATTCATAAGTAGGCCAGATAGAATCTCAGCTACACAAAGTCTGAGCTGGATTGAACCTGAGGGCCTTCATGGAGGAAAGATGGACCTTAAATACAGAAAATCAAGTTATCACTTTAGATAGGAATAAATTTAAGTTGGAATTTATTTTTTTATTCTTACCTCTACTGCCCTTCCTTCCCATAGCTCCCTTAAATCTCTATAATTAAACTTAATTTAACAAAAATTTATTGAATTCCCAAAATGTATATGTGACACATGTATGTGTCAGAAGTGGAGATGAAAAGATAGAAACACAGAAGTCAGGAACAAATGGGAGGGGAAAGGATCAGGAGGAAGGGAAGAGAAAGGTGATGTAAAGAGGTATATAAGATAAATCAAGAATCAAAGTAGGAGAGAATTCTGGCCTAGCTTTCAGATATTTAAAAAAGGTTTCAGATAAATTAACCATCACCTCGTACAATCACTAGTGTTTCTTCCACTTGGGCTTCGGGTCAGCCTCCACCACCATGTGAAACATCTCCCTAATCTTCTAAATTGTCTTTGGCTTCATGGCTGTTTCACTTTGACTTTTTGTTGATTTTTGTCACTTCAGAATATGATTTTGAAGCATTATTTTAAAGTTATCCAGATGCAAATGTTGGGAGAGCTTAACTGAATGCTTTCTGTTCTCCAATTCAGCATCTAAATCTAAGACACCATTTTGCCTTGTTCTATTACTATCTTAACTTAAACTTGAGTTCCCCTACCTACAGCATATCCAAGTAAAAGAAATAAACACAAGCAGTAAGGTTATGTTGGAAAAGTTGGAATACAATACAAATACTTTTAAAGAAATAAACACATTTAAAGCAATTCATGAATAATGAATTCATTGGTCTTTCCACAATTCCTTTGAAATTACTCCATTTATTAAAATGCTTACATTTACATTTCTTTAATCTCTTACATAGTTTGAAGGAGCCTGGTTCACCAGATTATAGCAGTGAATTAGTGAGAAAGAGAAGAGCTTATGCATTTGAAATTAGCCATTTTGTCTAATTTCAATTGTTTGTTACATTCCATTTTCAATGGTTCATGAATACAAACGTGATTTTAGATTTTAGTATAACATTAGACTTGCAGAAAAATTTGAGTTCATTAAATTGTTTGAGAATTCAAATTTGTGAACTTAATTTAGTCATATTTAATTTTGATGAATAAGAGGATGATTAAAAAATTAAATTATGAAATAATGGAAAAGACAAGAAGATGTAAAGGAGTCTTGTTCAGGTTCATATTCCATAAACTTCGCATGTAATCATCTTATGTCACCTTGGGACATTTTCAAAGTGAGACTAAAAATTTTTAGTAATAACAGTTGCAACTATTCTTTCCTTGTTAGCATTAAAAGAAACTTATACCAGGGGATTTTACAAAGTAAAAGGCCCTTATGCCATTCCCTTCTGTAAAAAATGGTTGTGAAGCTAAACAAAATTTTCTGGCCTCCAAACATAAGTTTCTATGATATCTCTACATAATCAAAAGCACATTTTGCACGGGTGGTATCTTTTCTTTTATTTTCTTGTGTACATAGCATAGATAGGTTTGTATACAGCATAGATAGAGAGGTGATGCAGATAGAGTACTGGCCTAAAATCAGGAAAACTCATCTTCCTGAATTCAAATATAATCTCAGACACTTACAATTTGTGTGACCCCGGGGAAGTGATTTAACCCTGTTTGCCTCAGTTCCTCATCTGTAAAATGAGTTGAAGAAGAAAATACAAATCCTTTGCCAACAGCATCCCAAATGTGGTCACAAAAAGTCAGGTATGACTTAAATGACTCTGCAACAGAAACATACTGGATAGGAATAAGACATTAATTTGGACAGAATTCTGAAATCTATATCTTTTTTACATAAAAAGGGACACTTTGTAATATAGATATGAGGAAAGACATTATCTACACATGCATCAATGTAATGCACAGAACTTAAACTTGTGACCAACTGCAGAGGATTCTCAGTGCAATGTTTTTAATGGAGAGATTTAAGCCCTAAACTCAATATTGTGCAGACATATGAGAAAAATACCAATTAACAGACTAAAGTTTTTCCTTTTGTTCACAGAGGCTATGAAGCTATATTCTCTTTAGCAATTGTTTTAATTTTTTAAAATTGACATATTCTTCCATAATCCAGTAGTTCTATTATCTCACAAATGTGGATATTTCCTACGTAGGTGCCTAATGGTGTTCTTCCATGTATTTTCTGAGGAAAAAAATATACCCAACATCTAAGTAAGGTCCTTATGTCCTATTCTCTTCTAGGCTCTACACACACACACATAAACACACACACAATTTACATATGTACACATAAATACAGGTATAGAGAGATACATATGGAGAAATTAGTAATGTTTCCTATATTTTTAAGTATTTAAAAGAAACAGCATTGAAACAGTAAATACTACCGAAGAGATGTAAAAGAAATTGGAGAGATCAGTAGAAAGACTGTTGAATTAAAAGAAAAAAAATCATCTTTAAGTTATTTGTAAGTTTTAGATATTATAGAGATGTGGAAATGAAAAAAAAAGATGCTGAAAGCTTAAAGTAGGGCACAAGAGAACCATAAAATGGCCCACAGATGAAAAGTATGCAACATAGCAGCAACAACACCCTAATGTTTCATCTAATTTAGCTTTTAAAAGACAAAAATCCTTCCCAATTAAATATTCAAATAATTGAAGAGGTATTATTTAGTGACATTTCATGTAAATTATTTCTTATGTTCTTTATTGTATGCACAGAAATATAAATTTAGGGAAACTATTTGAGAAGTGTATACAAAACAGTTGATGTAATATGCCACTTTCCTTTGTTTTGACTAAATTTATATTGTGCAACTTTGAAGGCAATAATATGTGTAGCATTTGCTTTCTTGAGTATTCAGGCTATAGTTGTCATTCAATATCATTGGAGGATTGTGAATTTTAAAAGCTATTTTAAAATATTTTCAGAGGTCAACCCACATGTATTGTCTACAGTAGGCACAATCCTGTACTAGATTTAGACTGTTGTATACTTGTAATGTTTTAGAAATGAGAAATTATTATTATTAATATTGACAAATTGTTGGTTATTAAATGAGAAAAACCTAAAGGATAAAATTTAATGAGTCAATATTATATTAGAAGGAAATATCTGACGAAATGAATCACAGGTATGTGTTTGCACTGAGGTTATTTTGGCATTTTTCTCAATGACTTGGTTAAAACAAACAAAAAGGTGGTTTTATTCAATTCAATAGTTATTTATTAAGTGTAAGCCATGCACTAGGAAGTGACAATACAAATACAAAAACGAAGCAATACTTTTTCAACTTAAAAGAAATGCTAAATACTTTTTTTTTTCTTTTTCTTTAGTCTGAAGAATACTAAATGGAGGGATGATCAAAGACAACTTATAGGAAGGATAGTGTTCTGGATTAGGAGTTCAATCTTGGAGGAATCTGGAAGGAATTAACACTTAATAATTTTCAAATCAAAAAAGCTGTATTTCTCTCATATCCCTCACAAACATGTATATGTGTTTATATATGTGTGTGCATGTATGTGCATCCATATGTATGTATATATGTATATTTCTACACATATATACACATGCATATAAATACATAATATGTATTTACATCTACATATGTATTTATATATATAATATGTATATAAGTTTTACAATGTTAATAAATATTTTAAACAAATCACTGAAATCCTACAGTGATTGAATTTAAGGATATGATATAAAAGTCCTGATTAAAGTGTCTTAAAAGACTAAAAAGAAACCCTTACTTTTGCAGTTTATGTACATTACCCTGCTATATTGGGGAGGGAGTTTTCTTGCTATCTTTGGACTGCTTGTTCTAAGTCTTATCAGCATAAAGCTGCTGCCAGCTCATTGTACCTTACAAATAACTCCTGTAAGAATCTCACCCTTCTATTTCAGTTCCATTACTTATCATCTAATTATATTCTTGTAGCCCTAAATTGGCCAATGTTGGGAACCCCCTCCAAAAAGTTTTAATCTCCCACTGAAAGCCTAAGATGAGAGTGCTTCCCAGTGTTCCTTAGAAGTTGTTTTTGGCTGCATTTTAAATCTTACAGCACAAACATATCAGTCATTTTACAAAAAAAAAGGGGGGCACAAACAAAATGATAGGACATAGTGCACACAAATCAAATGTTCTTGTATTTTCTTATTTTTTTCTTGTTTTTTAAGCTTATTTTATTTTTTAAGATCAGCCAATTTAGAATTAGAATTTCTTTTAGAATTAGACTGGTCAGAATTTAGAGTTATCTCTTTTTTATTACATTTTTTCCATATCCTTCTAAAAGCCCAATTCATAAGTAACACATTCAGTTTACAATACAATTTATCACATGCCAGTTTATTCTGACTGATCCATAGTCAAATTATAAAGGATATCCTTTAAGAGAAATCTCCACCCTCACAGCCAGATTAGAGAGAAAAGAAGAATTTAACTGATGGAAGGGGATTTGGGGGAATGACTCACCCACCCCTCAGGCCTGGGACTTCAGGAGAAAAGAGTCCTGAAAGCCCCTAGCTCCAGGGCTGTCTACAGAAGAATCCAGTCTCTAGACAGAGTTCTCTCTGAGTCATGTACAGGGTTACTGGAACATAAGATCTTCCCTGTCCATTAATAGGCCTATGTAACCTCATTTGTACATTTTTCCCTTGAATCATGGCTATGTTCCTAGGCCTAAAGATACAAAGATATTTCAATCACAGATGTCTTGCTGCTTTGAACTCTGGCCCAGTTCACAGCTGTGACACGTCCTGAATTACACAGAGCCCTGACACAGAACCAATCACAGGAATTTTCACTCATTTCTAATTAAGTGCTGAGGCCTATCAATTTTTCAAGATGTTTTGTGCTAAGCCAATGAGGTGCCAAGTCTTTGAAAACTGCATGTGTTATATTGCTTGAAGAAAGAGGATTGGGTGGAGGAAGGAACTTGCCTAAGGGTGACCAGCTTGGGGGAAGCTGGACAGAAAGAATGTTTACTATGTGGTTCCCTGAATTGGTGATGTGTACAGATATTTCTGTCACTTCATTAAGTTTTGTCATCAGGTATCTCAATAGTGATGTTCCAAATATATGTTTTAGTTTGTTCTTGAATGAAGAGAGTACATTATATTTTCCTGTTCAACCCTCGAAATATGTATTTATATTCACAGAAGCTACTATGAATATTGCATAGGTATTACATCCTGGCACCAAGATGTCAGCCTCCTAGAGTTTGGTCTAAGAAGGACAAACAGAGTTAGGTTGTCTGAGTTCATGTTTTTATTTTTGCTGACTACATGTTTGCAAAGCTGCAGTCAAAGGCTGAGCTCCCTTTGGAGTTGGAGTATATACTTTACATGTTCCTCAAAGAGTAAGTATTACTGAGGGGTGCCAATCAACTCTGATTGGCTAACACACTGGGCTATATTAAAATGACTTTTATGGAGAACATGACTTAAGTTACCTAAGTCTTGGTTAAAGCCAATTTCCATGTCACCAGTCTTGACAATAGGAAGAATCAACATTTTCCTAGACCTGTCTAAACAACACAATGAGCGGGAATATACCTAGTAGACTATACTTAAAATTCCTTTTGCTGTCTGATTAGGTCTTGGCCTGGGGAAGTCTTTAAGAAAGATTTCCCATACTGATTGGTTTCTAGATAAGAAAAGGAGAAAAACCTTGGTAAGAATTTATCTCTACATAAGCCTGAGAACACAACAGGCCTCCCTACCTTAGATTAAATTACTTCCAAGTTTGGGTTGCAGGTTGGCCAGGATAAGGAGAATGAATGTAGTATCATTATCAGAAATGTCCTTCTGAAGAAAAACTGAAATTAAAGTCAGAACTTTGAAAGAAGGGGGCTGAGGGGAGCTCTGAATCTCCAAGATGATGGTTACTTCTTCTTCATTTTTGACCAGAAATTCAAAAGGATAACTAGGCTATTAAGTTAGGTAGGAGAGGTAGCAGAGATTCATATTTAGGTGTTGTGTCAGTTCCAAAGACGGATTTCCAAACTTATATTTTTACATAGGAATAGGCCCGTATCTAATGAATGTTAGAAATGCTCAACCTAAGGGGGCAGAGCCAAGATGGTGGAGTAAAGCAAGACTTGCTGGAGCTCTCCCCCAAAGCCCAGCCAAATACCTTTAAAAACTAGTCTAGCCTGGAAAAACTTATATGAATTGATGCTGAGTAAAAGGAGCAGAACCAGGAGAACTTTGTACACAGCAACAACCACAGTGTGTGAGGAATTTTTCTGATATACTTAGTCTTTCATAACAATGTAAGGACCTAAAAAATTTCCAGTGGACTCTTAAGGCAAGTGCCTTCCACATCCAGAGAAAGAACTATGGAATTGGATCACAGAGTGAAGGGGACCATTTTCTTTTATGTTATGTTTTGTTTTGTTCTGTTTTATGGTTTCTCCCATTCATTTTAATTCTTCCATGCAACATGACTAACATGAAAATGTATTTACTAAGAATGTATGTGTAGAACCTATATAAGATTGCACATGATCTCAGGGAGGGAGTGAGGAGGGAAAGGGGAAAGAAGGGAAGGGAGGGGAAAAATTATAAGAAAAGGGAAGTGTTTGTAGAACCCTGAAAACAAATGAAATAATTTTAAAAAATTACTCTAATCAAATTCTGGAGCTACAGAACACACAGAATATAGGAGTGAAGCAAATTTCCAGCTGAAGACAGCCTGGAATGTTGACAGGAAGAATCCATCTCATTGCACTGAGAGCAGAGAAGAGTCCAGCATGGGTCACCCCAGCACAGATGGAAACCGAGCAAACCTTACAGGGACTGAATCTCTGGCATCTGTGATTGTTCCAGACTCCACCACCATAAAATGCTGTGGAAAAATTAAATCAGTGGAAAAAACTTGTGAGACCTGTGTGAGAGAATAGAGTGGTCTGGCCCCAGGCCCTGGGAGAAAGAGGAGGCAGAACAGCCTGCAACAGCCACAGTGAGGACAGTGGCAGCAGCAGCACCTGTTTCTGGAGCTCTATGCCCACAGATTGTGGTAGGATTAAGTAGGTGACGATACACTCCTCCATGCCCACTGGAATCAGGGAACTACCTTGACAAAGAGCTCAAAAGTCAAATAAATGGCTGGGCAATTGAGCAAAAACCAGAAAAAGAAATTAGACTATAAAACCTTACTTTGGTGACAAGGAAGACCAAATCATACAAACAGAAGACAACAAAGTCAAATATCCTGCATTCAAAGCCTCCAAGAAAAATATAAATTCATCTCAGGCCATTGGAGAGCTCAAAAAGGATTTTGAAAATCAAGTTAGAGAAGCAGAGGAAAAATTGGGAAGAGAGATGAGAGTGATGCAAGATAATCATGAAAAATGAGTCAACTGCTTGCTAAAGGAGACACAAAAAATGCTCAAAAAAATAACACTTTAAAAGATAGACTATCCCAAATGGCAAAAGGGATCCAAAAAGCTAATGAGGAGAACACCTTCAAAAGCAGAATTGGCTAGATGGAAAAGAAGCTCCAAAATCTCATTGAAGAAAATAATTACTTAAAGATTAGAATGAAACAGATGGAAGCTAATGACTTTATGAAAAATCAAAAAGTTATTAAACAAAACCAAAGGAATGAAAAAAATAGCAGACAATGTGAAAATTTATTGGAACAACCAAGTGACTTGGAAAATAGATCCAGGAGAGACGATTTAAAAATCACTGGACAACCTGAAAGCCATGAACAAAAAGGAACTTAGACATCAAGAAATTATCCAGAAAAATTACCCTGAAATTCAGGAAGCAGAGGGTAAAACAGATGTTGACAGAATTTATCCATTACCATCTAAAAGAGATCCCAAAAGGAAAATTCCTAGAAATATTGTAGCCAAATTCCAGAACTTTCAGGTCAAGGAAAAAATATTGCAAGCAGTCAGAAAGTTACAATGTGAGTATTATGGAATCACAGTCAGGATAACACAAGATGTAGCAGCTTCTACATTAAGGGATCAAAGGGCCTGGAATATGATATTCCAGAGGTCTAAGGAGCTAGGATTAAAGCAAAGAATCAGCTACCCAGAAAACTGAGTATAACACTTCAGAGGAAAAATGGTAATTCAATGAAATAGAGAACTTGCAAGCATTCTTTATGAAAAGACTAGAGCTAAAGAGAAAATTTGACCTTCAAACACAAGAATCAAGAGAAGTATGAAAAGGTAAACTGGAAAGAGAAGTCAAAAGGAACTTACCAAAGTTGATTTGTTTACATTCCTACATGGAAAGATACTATTTGTAACTCTTGAGATTTTTGGAGGTTGGAGGTTTTATGTACATTCAGAAAGGGGACACAGAAGGAGTTGAACATGAAGGGATGATATCTACAAAAATAAAATTAAGGACTAAGAGAGGAATATATTGGGAGGAGAAAGGGAGAAAGAGAATGGGGCAAATTATCTCTCATATAAAAGAGTCAAGAAAAAGTGTTTTCATCAGAGAAGAGGGGGCGGTAAGAAGGAAAGAGTGAACTGTACCCTTATTTCATTTGGCTTAAGGAGTGAATAACATGCATACTCAATTTGGTATGAAAATCAATCTTACACTATAGGAAAATAGGGGACAAGGGGATAAGGGGTTGGGGTAGGGGAGGATAGAAGGGAGGACAAATGGGATGAGGGTATAATTAGAAGTAAACACTTTTGAGGAGGAACAGGGTCAAAAGAGAGAATAGAATAAATGGGGGGCAGGATAAGATGGAGGGGAATATAGTTAGTCTTTCACAACATGACTTTTATGGAAGTCTTTTGCATAACTACACATGCATAACCTATATTGGATTGCTTGCCTTCTCAGTAGGAATGGGTGGGAAGGGATAAAGGGACAGAAGTTGGAACTCAAAGTTTTAAAAATGATTGGCAAAAATTGTTTTTACATGCAACTGGGAAATGATAAACAGGCCATGGGGTATAGAAATCTATCTTGCCCTTCAAGAAAGTAGAGGGGATGGGGATAAAAGAAGGGAGGGGTATGATAAAAGGGAGGGCAGATTAGGAGAAGGGGGTAATCAGAACAAATGCTTTATTGTGGTGGGGGTAAGAAAGAAATGGGGAGAAAATTTGGAACTCAAAATCTTGTGGAAGTGAATGTTAATTACTTAATTAATTACTTAAGTTGATTAAACAACAACTGTGCCTCAGCATCTGGGGCACTGAGGGGCATTAAATTCAAATGCCTGCGTATGTTATATGTAAATTTATCTGGAACTCATATGCCCCCTGTGAATAAAACCATCACTCAAGGGCAAAAACACACAAACAGAAAAAAAATAAAACAGAAAGAAATGTTCCACCTTTTTGAAGTGTAGGAAGTCTAACACTAGAGAAAAGTGTGGTTCAAAGATTACATGATTAAATTTTCAGTGTGAGTATTTGCTTGAGGTTTGGCAAATTCTGTGCATCAAGGCATCACTTTTTTTTTTCCATATTGATTTCCTAGATTTAAGAAAGTGGTGGGAAAAAAGTAATGTAGATTGACTATAACAGTATGGCATACGTGCAAAGTCAGCCACTAATACTGAGTCAATCTGAATGAAACCATGACCTTTCAGACTTTGGGCACATTGTACAAGAAAACAACCTGCCATAGGTGGCAGTCTAGAAGATGCCCTCAGGAATATTTACTAATCTCTTTTTCCTATGACACTGTAATGGGTTAGGAGTTAACACAGCACTAATCCAAACTCCTTATTATCTGTTCATTGAAAATCTTTACCAAGCAATATTTTCTTGTCTTTATATGAAAATTATTTACTCCTGTTCATAAAAATAGCACTTGGGCAGGTTGTACCCAACCACCCTGCTGCTTTGGTGTGCTCAGTAGTATACTTTTATCTTTCTTTCACTGACTTTACTTCATTGACCAGGGAAAGGCCTAAATTAAGATTTTGTTCAACACATGCATATTTTCGCCCCAGAAAACAGTTTGTGGTTCTTGTTCCTTCTTCATTCTCAAAAAGGACTAATGCTATCATGAGGGTGGTGTCTTGACTTGTGCCTAGGTAGGGTATGAGTGGGCCAAAGATGCTCCAAGTCATCAGCCTCACTCTCTTCCAGAGTCATCAGAGTCAAGTGCAAAATGAAGATCAAAATACTGGTTTTGACTCAGGATGCAATGGATGACCTTGGTCTTTCTAAATGAAGATCTTTTCCAGGTCTCAATCCATTGATCAATCCACTGAGGCCGCATCCATTAAAAGACTAGATAAGACTTGAGACAAAAGATGGTTGAATTTACCATCACAAGAGGGGAAAACCTTAGAGATTTTGGCCAGAATAGGAAACAATTGCTATTTATACATATTCTAAGCCATCAAAAACTTAAAAAATGAGTCACAGAGACTTGGGTTGGGGCTGTTATTGGCCATTCAATGAAAACCAGAGTGAACTGAGTTTTAAGATGGAGTCAAGGAGTTCCACTTAAAACCAAAAGACTTCTAAAAGCTTTTATTTTCAGAATTATATTTCAAGAAATCAGAAACAAAAACCATTCAAGAAAAAAATCAGTTATCTCAGCTTAAGAAAGAGAGAAAGAAAAGAAGAACAACAGCAGCAATAACAACTTCATTCCCCAGCTTCTGCTCACAGTGGCAGGTTGGGTCCCCAGAGAGCAATGACTACTACTCTTAGATAACATGGTAAAGACAGTTAATACAATACATTCTCCTAAGAACCTAGTTTACGCCTTCCCATAAATACAGGTTCCATGGGAGAAGTAAGCTTAAATTTAAACCACTATAAATTTAGTGAGACATGGGATTAAGCTGGTTGTTAGGCATTTACTGGTATGACTCTCCAGTAATCCATGCTAACCTTCAAGATCAGGAATAGAGCACCTTTAAAAAAGTGTTTTCAATTTTTTCTCTATATTATTTCATCTGTTTACATTAATTTTCTCTATTAACTTTCTTGGATCCCTTGCAAATTCCAGTCTGGCAACTGATCTTTCCTTGCTACAGGTAAACACATGTGATTTTTCATATGTAATCATATGTTCATTCAAATTTCAAAATAATTACATCAGATACAGGCTTTCAAGGACTATAAATTATCAAAACTAAGTTTAGCTACAGAACAGGCAGTGGAATATTACTTTACCTACTATGGTACCATGCAAATGGTTCCTAAAGACTAGACAAGTCTTTCCCCATCCCCCAATCCACTGAATGTTAATGATACCAGGTTTTAATTTGATCCTCACAGAAGAGGCAGATGAGGTTTCTATTCACCTCATGATTCTATACATTGTTCTGTAGATATGCTTAAACAAAACAGCTTCTTACTTTTATTATCTACTTTTTCCTTCCTTCTTTCCTTCATTCCTTTCTTCTTTCCTTTCTTTTTCTTATCAGACAACCAAAAATACTTAGGAACATTAAAGGAGAGGAAATGGAGATATCAGTTATTGATGGCTTTTTCAAAGAGTTCAGTAGAGTAAGCTTACAGAGATATAGGACAATAGCTAACAGTTATGATAAGATCAAGTGAGGCTTTACTAAAGAAAAGAGATTTATGGACAAGTTTGTAAGAACCAATAGATGGGAAAATTTGAATACATTTAGGAGGAAGTCAGACAGAGACATAGATGGAAAGTATGAAGTAGGGTACAATATACTGTGGAAGGTGGGAACTAAGAGAATCAAGGACACGATACATATTAAAGTATATGATATGGAAAGAGAAGGGGGTTCTACTTCAGGAGAGACAAGAGTAAAAGAGGAAAAAATATGGGAAGATTTCTGAGTGATGTGACACAAGGAGGGATAAATAATCTTTTAATAAATAGCCTTTATTTTTGATGGGGGAAGGGCTGTATAGGAGGCTTGAAAAGAAATGAAAAGTTTAAAAATAGTTATTGAGTTGATTGAAAGGGTAAATCAATTAGGGAGGAGTAAAAGGGACTTCTTGTTCTAGTAAGATGAGATTAAGTAACCACATTTGAAGTATACCAACTCAATGCAGTTTAATGTCATTTTGTAGCTCCATTCAGCATCATATAAAAAGGACTAAAGGTGACAGGGGTAATCTAAAGTTAGGTTTTGGCATGAAATATACTTTAAATTGGCTAGGAATGCAAGTGTAATATAGCACTGAACTGATTCACCAATGGATTTAGGTAAGGAAGGAGGTGCAATGAACAGAGTGCTGGCCCTGGAATAAAAAAAGATTCATCTTCCTGAGTTCAGATCTCATCTCAGATACTTATTGTGCTACCCTGGTCAAGTCACTCAACCCTATGTGCCTCAGTATCTTCATCTGTAAAATGAACTGGAGAAGGAAATGGCAAACTACTCCAGTTTGCCAAGAAAACCCCAACAGTAACACAGAGTTAAACATAAACAAAAAATGACAAAAAACAACCAAGCAAATATAGTGAATGAGTGATGACCTGGGAATGAACTAATACATGGAATTATTAATGGTCAAAGATCAGAGTTAGGGGTGATGATCAAGAAGGAAAAAAAAAAAGATTATTGTGAGATAAAAGAATTTCAGAATTCAAGAAAAGGGAAGTAAAAGACTTTGTGTCTGAAAGAAAAAAATCACAACTATAGGAATTGGATAGCTTCAGGAACTGGAGATCTATGCATTTGAATATCATGTATGCTGAAGTCTCCTAGGAAAAGTAAAGGAGATAGGGAGGAAAGATTTTGAGTCAAGAATTAATTAAATTTATAGAGGAAAGAAGGAAAATGTCTGTGTGTCCAAGATGGTGGAGTAGGACAGATCTGCTCTAGCTCTATCCCATAGTCCATAAATTACCTGTAAAAAATGACTCTAAACAAATTCTAGAACAGCAAAAACCACAAAATCACAGAGTGAAAGAGATTTCCAGCCCAAGCCAGCCTAGAAGGCTGACAGGAAAGCTCTATCATACTGGGCTCAAAGCAGAGTGCAGTCCAGCCTTGGCTGCACACTGGACAGGACTAGAGTAGGTTTTAGGGCATGGAATCACAGGTAGCAGCTGCAGTTCCCAGATTTCTCAACCTACAAGTGCCAAAGACAGCTTCAAAGGTCAGTGAGAAAGCTCTTTCAACTAAGTGGGAAGGGAGCAGGATCCAGCCCTAGTCCTGGCCCCCAGGGCAGTGGCATCTACTGCATCAACAACAACCACTTTGGGAGCCCATGCTTAAAGACCATAGGGGAATTTGTGCAGATCTGGGTTTCAGTTCTGAGAGGCAGTCCTGGGCTGAGGAGGAGCACCAGTGTGGGGGAGCTGGTGGATTCTCTGGATAGGGAATCTGACTGGCAGATCTGGGGCAGAAAAGCCTGTGGTCGCTCCCAGATCAGAGTGCAGGCTAGGAAGGGAGTAAACTCCTCTCCCCTGATTGAGCTGCCTTAGAGAAACTGAGAACTAACAGGTCCCTAGAGAATACCCTGCACTTGACAAAGGACTCAAAAGTCAAGTAATTGACTGGGGAAATGCCAAAAGAAAAAGGGAAAAAAGTAAGACTATAGAAGGTTACTTTCTGGGCAAAAAGGTATTGTCTTCCATTATTTCAGATGAAGAAGAACAAAGCATACCATCAGAGAAAGACATAAAAGTCAAGGCTTCTACATACAAAATCTCAAAAAAAATATATATATATATATATATACGATGGTCTCAGGACATGGAAGAATTCAAAAAAGGATTTTGAAAATTAAGTAAGCGAGGTGGAGGAAAAATTGGGAGTAGAAATGAGAGCGATGCAAGAAAATCATGAAAACTGATTCAACAACTTGCTGAAAGAGACTCTAAAAATTCTGAAGAAAATAACACTTTTAAAAGTAGACTAACTCAAATGGCAAAAGGGGAACAAAAAGTCAATGAGAAGAAGAATACTTTAAAAAAGCAGAATGAACCAAATGGAAAAGGAGGTTCACAAGCTCACTGAAGAAAATACTTCTTTAAAAATTAGAATGGAGAGATGGAAGCCAGTAACTTTATGAAAAACCAAGAAATTAAAATACAAAACCAAAAAAATGAAAAAACTAGAAGACAAGGTGAAATATCTCATTGGAAAAATAACTGACCTGGAAAATAGATCCAGGAGAGACAATTTAAAAATTATGGGACTACCTGAAAGCCATGATCAAAAAAAGAGCCTAGACATCATCTTTCATGAAATTATCAAGGAAAACTGCCCTAATATTCTAGAACTGGAGAAAAAAAATAAATATTGAAAGAATCCACCAATCACCTTCTGAAAAAGATCCTAAAAGAAAAACTCCTAGGAATATTGCAGCCAAGTTCCAGAGTTCCCACGTCAAGGAGAAAATGTTGCAAGTAGTCAGAAAGAAACAATTTGAGTATTGTGGAAATATAATCAGGATTACAGAAGGTCTATCAGCTTCTACATGAAGAAATCAAAGGGCTTGTAATATGATACTCCAGAAGTCAAAGGAACTAGGACTAAAATCAAGAATCACCTACCCAGAAAAACTGAGTAGGGGAAAAATGAACATTCAATGAAGTATATAGGTCTTTCAAACATTCTTAATGGAAAGACCAGAACTGAATAGAAAATTTGACTTTCAAACACAAGAATCAAGAGAACCCTGAAAAGGTAAACAGGAAAGAGAAATCATAAGGGACTTACTAAAGTTGATCTGTTTACATTCCCACATGGCAAGATAGTCTTTGTAACTCTTGAGACTTTTTTCAGTATTTGGGTAGTTGCAGGGATTACACATATATATCAATAGAGGGCACAGGGTGAGTTGAATAGGAGGGGAAGATATGTAAAAAAATAAAATTAAGTGGTGAAAGATGATTATATTGGAAGGAGAAAGGGAGAAATAGGATGGGGCAAATTATCTCTCAAAAAGGGGCAAGAAAAAGCTTTTTCAATGGAGGGGAAAGGGGGAGAAGTGAGAGGGAAAACAAGAAGCTTACTCTCATCATATTTGGCCTAAGGAGGGAACAACATGGCCCACTCATTTTGGTATGAAAATCTATCTTATAATACAGGAAAGCAGAGGAGAAGGGGATAAATGGGTCAAAAGAGGAAATAGAATAAATGTGAGTCAGGATAGGATGGAGGGAAATATAATTAGTCTTTCACCACATTACTATTATGGAAATCTTTTGCATAACTACACATGTATAGCCTATATTGAATTGCTTGCCTTCTCAATTTGGATTGATGGAGAGGAAGGAAGGGAGAGAAGTTGGAACTCAAAGTTTTAGGAATGAATGTTGAAAATTTTAAGTACAGGTAATGGGTATACAAATCTATCTTGCCCTACAAGAAAAGAGAGAAGATGGGGATAAGGGAAGGGAGGGGTGTGATAGAAGGGAGGGCAGATTGGGAAAAGAGGTAATCAGAATGCATGGTGTCTTGGGGTGGGGAGAGGGGAGAGATGGGGACAAAATTTGGAATTCAAAAACTTGTGGAAATGAATGTTCAGAACTAAAAATAAATAAATTAATTAAAAATTTTAAAAAAAAGAAAATATCCTGGGGATTCATTGACAGTGGTAACCAGATTCTGCAACATACAGTCTTGATCTGAAAAGAGAGGTTTCTGACTGAGGGCTATAGAGAAGGTCTAGAGGCTGCAATGGGGAATAAAGAGTATTTTTAATCTCACAGAATTTCTAATAATTTGGCGGTGGGCAAGTTGGATGCTTCATTCAATATTCAGTCTACTGAAATGTATGACTAAGTATGCAATGTCATCAGGAGAGATATAGGTGTCAGTGAATGACAACAGATGGAAAGAGTTTGAAAGGAAAATGTATGTATGAAAACCAGTTTTTTAATAATGGTGTTTAAGACATTTAAGAGAGACTTGTTTCAAGGTTGAATAGATGGGTGTGAACCATTTGGATCTTAGGGTCAAAGGCAGGGTGGAGTGAGATAGTGGGCAGTTGAGAACAAGGAACAGGGCTTCTGCTTCAGCAGCTGAGATTTTAGAATTACTGCTTGTGAAGCATATGAGGGTGTGGTAATATGTTAACTACTGAGGCATGTGTACAAGAACATATACACATATATACATATACATAGAAGGGCATAAGTCTGATGGTGGCAGGTGATTAAATTTTTCAAGACCTTCCGATGTGATTTAACCTTTGAGAAAGTTATAGTGTTATGTTGGGCCAGGGCCAAGAGTCCAAGGCCAAGAGTTCCTGCAGGAAGAGTGGAAAATATGGCCTGGGGAGGAAGGAACTGGCAGTATAGGGTTAATCAGGTCAGAAGAATACCTCTGAAAAACTATAGCTGGTTTAGGAGAAGTGGCCTGTATTGAAGCTGGTGAAGGGACTTTGAGAGTTCCTAGAGTAAAAGCAGGAGTAGGGAAATTGGTGGCCTACATCCTCATCTATGGGGACTGAAATAGATGATCGCTATGACCATTTTGTCTTCTAAATCCAGAATTTTATAACCATTTTATCTAAACTTGACTTGACTATATCAGCTGTGGTTGGAACATTAATGACGTTTTTTGTCCTCTAAACCAATTTAACCCTCTCTCTATTCCTTTAGATTTGGAAACAAGTTAAATCTCTCTTTTAATAAGAGGGCAGAACCTGGTAGGAATGAACATTTATTCTTCTCTTTTGTAGATAAAGGATAAATAAACATCTCTCTCTACCCTCTATCTTTTTTTCTGTCTCCATCTCTGTCTTTCTCAATCTCTCTTGGCTTCCTTCATTCTGATTTTTAACTTCCACACAATCTTTTTGGTGTGGAACTGGGAAACCTTTGTGGACTCATATCAAGATATGCTTAACAGGACCAAGGTGAGGTGACAAATTTCTTCCCATTTCCAAGAATGCTTGGGTGTCTATTTTCCTTTGAATGATGAAAGCAGCTATGATGATTCTTTTATTTTCTTTCCCAAGAACATCTGTAAACCATTCCTTTAATGAACTTAAGGTTTTTTTTTCTTAGTTTCATTTATAATGATGTTAATTTTTATATATTGAAGTTTTACAAATAATATATCAATGCATATGTGTTGGTAGAGAGATCTCACACTTAAGGTACTGAGATTGAAATTTGTGTCAAGAGATGTTTGTAAAAATGTGTTATTTCTTTGCTCCATGTTTCCCTTTCCACTATTTTTTCCTACGTAATTGTAGAAGGTAGCCTACTTGAATCATAGATGATTGGAAACAAAATGTGATAATACATGTTGAACATTTTACAAAGTATAAGTGCTATAAAAATGCTAGTTGTTACTGTTATGATGGCAATACCTATGCCAATGCTGTTGATTTTTTGTTTTTGCTTTCGTTTCATTGTTTACCATGAAAAAAACTAATCAACAGATATCCAACTAATTGGCAATGAGTTTCTTTATACTGGGGAGTGATTTTCCTTTAGCAGTAGACAGAGTGTTTTGCAGAGATCATCATTAAAACATTAACAACTTTATATAAAACTAATTGCCTTCTACTAATAGCCTTTGTTTTCACCTCTATGTCTTTTTGAAAGAAAAAAAAGTAGAAAGACTTTGTAGGCTTTATTCATTAATTCTTATTTTTTATCTAATTTTTTGTCAACCTCCCTCCAAAAAAATCTAGTAAATGTCAAGCATGAAATCATGTTTTCTTTTTTCACTGTAGCTATGTTATTTTCTTTTATTTAAAAACTATCATTATGATTTATTTTCATTTTACCATTACATCTAGGAAAGACTGATGGTGGAAAGACCCACCACTATTCCCCCATGTATTCTTTCCTCATCCCCCTCCCTTGTCAATGAGTCATTTAAACAACCTTTAGGAACCTTTACACATTCTCTCCAGTTTTCCCCTTCCTACTGCCCTTGGCTTGTCTAGTCCACAACCCCTCTTATCTGGAATATTTGATTGCTTTGATGGCTTGACCAAGTTGGAAACCATCCATTTTACTTCTTATGGTAAAATAGATGAAGAAATACTAGGCCTTGCTATCTTCTCTACACTACAGCCTAAGAAAATCTAAGACCCACTTTCCATATTATCTCCAATACCTAAAGGATATTGGCACTGTTATTTGACCTGGTGATAAAACAGTAATTAAACCTGGGATTTGCTATCTAGTATTCTGCTGTGGTTTTCATATTTCTGTACCCTACCATCTACCTCGCAGTGAATGTTTTTTTATTCATTATTTCAACTATTGAAACAAAGGATTATCTCACTTTTTCTATTTCTATTCATAACACCTAACACAGTATTTGGCAGAAATTTGGTACTTAATATTTTTTCATTCATTCATTCCACATTATGATGAGTTTTCAGATTAGGAATTTAAGATCCTCAAAAAATCAAGAAAGTAGAGCAGTATATCAGTCAGGGATGAAAACTATTTAGTAAAGCCATTAATACATGCATAAAAATTAAAATTAGAATTCATTTCCCATAAATCTTTCAAGAATGACAAATTTAAATATGATTCTGTTTAAGTATTCATTTTTATTAGTAGCTTTTAGAAAATGAATAGATATATGTAATTCTTAAAAGGGGTGATGATTTGAAAATTTCATTTTTACTTGATTTTTGTTTTACTTTTTACTTTTACTTCTACTTCTATCTCCCTATGTAATTTTAATTTCCCTTCTTTCAAGAGAGAGTTAGCAGTTATACGCTGTCTTCAGATAAAATAGTGCACTTTTGTCCATGTATTTATTTCTTGATAATATAGGGCTACCTAGTAAAGAGAAGACACAAAGGTTTTATGCTTGCTGCAATAGAGGTATCTCTGTATTTGGAGTCTAGCTAACAGTCCATGTGGTAACTGACATTCATTGTCTTTGTGACATTGGGAAAGGCATTTAACCTCCTTGGAACTCTCTTTGATCATCTGTAAAAAAAAATCTTTAAATAAATGACTTATTAAATCTCTCCCACTCATAATCCAGAATACTTCTTCCAAATAAAAGACAATGATTTCCATAATATAATATTTCTTGAATTGTGTAGAACAACATAAATTTTTTTTGTAAATCTTTTTGTAGTTATTTACACAATAGTTTGTTAAAAAAAAAAGCTTAAATATTATTTTATTGTGAATTATTCTCAAAAAAGACCTTAGCACATTGCTTAGCACTGGTTGTTTTCAATCATTTCAGCTTTGTCTGAGTCTTCAGGACCCCATTTTGGGGATGTTCTTGGTAAGTGTACTGGAGTTGTTTGCCATTTCCTTCTATTTCCTTCTCCAGATGAGGAAACCAAGACAAACAAGTTTAAGTAACTTGTCCAAGGTCACTCAGTTAGTAAGTATCTGAGGTCAGGTCTGAACTTTGGACCTGAGTATTGCTTCCTCCAGGGCCTGAAATCTATACATTGCTTTGCCCAAACTGCCCTGCCTGACTGATCCCTTTAACTGAAGTTATTCTACTGTTTTCATTCCTTCAACAGAAATAATAATTACTCACATATTAATAGGTGTTTGAGATTAACAGAATACATTTACTCCCCTCCTTAAGTCATTAGAGTATGTGGACAGACTGAAAAATAGGCTATATTTTTTTTAAAACATCAGTGATTGGTAAAGAAGAGGCAGTTTTTTTTTTCCAAAAAATATTCTATGCCACTATTGTGTGTATTTATCATGCTATTTATGAAGTATTAATTTAAGTATGAAGAAAAACTTTATACAGTAAACATTTGCACAGGAAACAAAACCAAATGTTTTGACTGGACCGCTTGAGAGGAAATTCAACTAAAAAGCAACGCAAAATGTTTTCATGTAAACAATGGCTTAAGAAGAAATAGTCTAGTGAAAAGATATCTAGATTTGGTAATTTTCAAATTCCAGTTCCTATAACCAGATCTTCCTTATTATGACTGCAAAACATTTTCCTGTCAAGAAACCTTTAAGGAAAAATTAAAGCATTTATTATCTCCATGTTACTGATAAGAAACCTGAGACTCCCAGAGGAAGATACAGCTTGAAAATACTGAGTAAATTTTACACTATTATGTGATTTAATTTTTGCCAATAAATGTATTTTTCTCTACTTATGGAAATTTGAGCATGATACATTTTTCTTCTTTGTAAAAAGATTGATTTTCATTTAAGTCTTTTTCCATTGAATAGCAATTATTTTTTCCAATTACATGTGAAGATAGTTTTCAATATTCACTTTCAAAGAATTTTGAGTTCCAAATATTTCTCACTTCCTCCCCTATCCCTTCCCCAAAAAGGCAAGCGATCTGATACAGGCCACAAATCACATTAACCATATTTCCACATTAGTCATGTTGTGAAAGAAAGATCAGAACAAAAAGGAAAAAAATCACAAGAAATAAAAAACTAAAACAACAGAAAAAAGAAAATCATGTTTTGATTTGCATTCAGAATCAATAGATTTTTTTTTTTACCTGGATGCGGATAGTATTTTCCATCATGAATCTTTTGGAATTGTCTTAGATCATTGTATATTGGAGGAAATCTAGGTCTGTAAAAGTAGATCATCACACAATGCTGCTGTTATTGTGTACAGTGTTTTCCTGTTTCTTCCCACTTCACTCAGCATCAGTTCATTTAAATCCTTCCAGGTTTTATGAAATCCACCTGCTCATCATTTCTTATAACACAATAGTATTCCATTACGTTAATACTCCACAACTTTTTTAGCCATCTCCCAAGTAATGAGCATGCCCTCAATTTCCAATTCTTTGCCACCACAAAAAAACCTGCCATAAATATTTTTGTGTATATGAGTCCTTTTCCATTTTTAAATGATTTTTAGGGGGATACAGGTACAATAGTATTATTGATGGATCAAAGAGTATACACAGTTTTTTAGTCCTATAGTCAGAGTTCAAAATTGCTCTCCAGAATGATTGATCACTTTACAACACCACTAATGATGCATTAGTTTTCCAATTTTCCCACATCTCCAATATCAATCATTTTCCTTTTGTTGTCACATTAGCCAATCTGATAGGTGTGAGGTGGTACCTCAGAGTTGTTTTGACTTGCATTTCTCTAATAAATAGAGATTTAGAATATTTTTTCATATGACTATAGACAACTTTAATATCTTAACCTGAAAACTGCCTTTTCATATCCTTTGGCCATTTATCAATTCTCTACATATTTTAAATTTCCTGACTGCTTAGGATACCTTTTTTTGTAAATATTATTAATTTGGTGTATGTTTCTTTTAAAATGTGTTAAGAACAATTTAGTATAATTTAAATTCTATTTTTTTGACAGGGGCAGAGTATAGATTCAATTCTTTCCCTACTAATTGTCTTATACTGTCCCATAATAAGAAAAAATACATTGGCTTGTGTTTATGTAGAATTGTGTGCCAGGCCCATTGCTGAACACTTTACAATTATTGTCTCATTTGATTCTCACAAAAATTCTGGAAGTAGATGCTATTATTATCCCCATTTTATAGATGAGGAAACTAAGGTAAACAGAAATATGTGACTTATCCAGAGTCTAGGAGAAAGGTCTCTCTCAGGATTTGAACTCAGGTCATTCTGACTCCACTGTATTACTGCACTCAGTCATTATGATAGCCTAAATCTATATCTCTGTCTTTATTTATCTCTAGCTAGCTAGCTTATTTTTAATCCAGATAGAAAACTTGCATACTTTAGGACAGCTTATTAAACAAAGAAGAATCTATTTCTAATGTGAATTTAGATTATAACATCTGACTAGTGATGATTAATTAGTAAAAATACCAAAAGAAAAATAATTAATGAGGAAATACTTTAAAAATAAGAATTGGACAGCTTTAACAAGGTCCTCCAAGACATCAAAGAATTCCTATTTTATTTAATGACTATACATTATATTGTTTTTTTCTATATCCAAATAAAACATTTAGAAGTATCTGTTTTTTATAAATCAGATTTTGAAGTCTTTGATGACAGACTATCTTTTACCTTTGAATTATCAGTACTTAGTACAATGCTTTGCATATATTTGGTACTTAATAAATATTTATTTATTTCCTTCCTCCCTCACTAGACTTATCTCATAGTCCTTCACTGACTGAAACTGCAACTATCATGTATTTTGCCTCAGGTTTCCATTCCTTCTTAACCTATCCCACATTTAAGGAAATCAGTTATTCATATAAGGATTGCATATGGTTAGTGGTATGCAAATGCTACATTTGATTTCTTTTAGGCCTCAGACAAACAAAATTAAAAATCACTTCAGAATGTACACTGAAAGCATGCAAATGAAAGTTAGATTTGCTTCATACACCAGAAATGTGTACAACTCCTCCTTATGAATTATGCATATAGATAGCTAATCACAGCCATTATAGTTTATGAAGCTCTGTAAATAGCATCATCATACATTGATGGTAGGGGAACCAAAATAGCAGAGTGTTGAATTTGGATTCCATGGATTTTCTTGTTGCACCAAAATTCTGCTTTAAATAATTGTTTTCTAAGTTAATACTTTAAGAAAAAAATCTGCTCTAGGAAAAAACACTCTTTCTAAATATGTATAAAACTGGCTGTTTTATCAATATGTCCATTGCTCCTAAATGTAATTGGACAGGTAAAATTAATCCTCTCTAATGTGGCATAAAGTTATCCAAAATAAAAAGAAATCGAGGCAGCTATTTATTTTTCCTCAAGAAAAGATGGATACTATTTAATTCTTCAAAATTTCTGTGTGGAAGAAAGAAAAAACATAATAATTTAGGAATTTGAAATAAAATATTTTTTGGAAACCATACCAATATTTTCTTTAGAGTATAGTTAACACTGCTGTGCTCTCAGGCCCATCTACTCTAGACAATAAAAGAATAAAAATATGTAAATATTGCAAAAATTATAAAAATACATAACCGACCCTTCCACTTTAATTTTTGTACTCATTAACTACTCTAGATACAGGTTTCTGAAAGTGAACTCACTGAATCCAATCCTGAAGGCTTAAGAAGCTAAGATAGTTCAGAAACTTTGTTGGAACTAGCATAGTACAATTCGAGTAAAATGGAGGAAAGTGTTTAAGAACATGCCTTGACTTCTGCCTTGTTTTACAAACACCCACACCAAAGACATGGGGAATTTTTTCATATTTCACAGAAAAATAGTAATTTATTGAAGAGGGGGAAGAAAAGAATACTAGATTTTGAGCAAGAAGAACCGGCTTGAATCTTAATGCCTCGACAAATCATTAAATTTTTCTAAACTTCATATTCTTCATTTGTAAAATAAGTATGGGGTGGTAAAGAAGATGGATCTATAAGCCTATGAACCCTATAATGGTTTATGTACAATGGATTACGTTATGATTTTTTTCACATAGTGCATATGGAAATAACAATCATATCTTAAAAACAGAAGGAACCCCAAGGACCGCCTAGCCTCTCTAGTAGTTGCATAGCAAAGTCCTTTACAATAATTTATACAAAGGATCTTCAAGCTGCTCCCTCAAACCTCTAGTGATCAGAAACTCTACGTCTGATGCAGCACATAAACATCATATAGTCCCAATAATTGGGAATTTTTGATAATTGCTTATATGCATTCCTTATCTCAAACCTTTCACTCTCAGAAAGATTCCTCTTACCACATTGTTTCTATTTCTACTCTCATGATTAAAGAGAAAAAAAAAAAGCAAAGCTACTAATTCCTCTTACATTATAATCCTTCAAATAATTGAGAATAGTCATCATTTATCATCCCTCTATTTTTATTCCAAATGTTCCCTGAATTTATCCTTCGGTTCTTTGGTATGTGTGTTCATTCCTTCCAATAACTTGGTTAGCTCCATTTTGCCTCCAATGTCTATATTCTGACCAAGGCAGAGTACTGGAAAATGTTGACCCAGTTTAGAGACTAGAGCCCTCTGAATGCAGCCTAGGACACTATTAAGGTTTTTGAATTGCTGTTTGTTCTTATTTTTGCTTTCCCATTGCAAATTACTGACTCAGATTGAACTGGAATTCCACCAAAATATCTGGCTTTCACCCTCCCCTCCATCCACCAAGGAGCTCACAATTTTTACCATCAGGAAGGCAATGGAAAGAGCATTATAGTTGTGAGTAGGCTGGAACACATTTCAAATAGGAAATTATGAAGAATAGTTCGGGTAAGAATTATCTTCAAAGAAATATATTGGAAAAAATAAGATTAGCTATGCATTCATGAGGGGAGGAAAAGCTTATTCCGGCTTAGCCTATCTCTTGATTAGCACTGACCAAGGATATAACTATTGCTCTGCAACCTAAGCTATTGATTTCTTATAGTTCTTGGCCAGAAATTTATGGGAAAAAAGCTTGCCTTTTATACATTGCTTTACGTGTGTCTTTATGGGTCCTCACTCTAGACACTGAGAATTTTTGCTCATTTCAGAAATGTTAACATTAACTGGCTTGACCATAGCCACAAAGAGAATCAATGTCAGAGATAACTTTGAATTTTATGTCTTTCCTATTCCAGTTGAGACACACTTCCTACTAAGTTATGCTGCATCTCCCATAGGAAACTACCTGTTTCCATACTTGATTGTATGTTTCAAATAATTTCAAAGACTAGTTAGTCTTTCCAAAGACAATCTAGTTAATAGAACTTGCTTTGCCTTTATTCACCTCTATTTACACTATACTATTCTCTTCTGCTATTCTTTCTGCCCATCATAAGGTAATATGCATAACATTTTAAGGTTTAAATATGTATGTATAACCAATCAAATGTTCATCATCAAACATTTTGTTGCTCAGTCATGTCTGACTTTTCATGATCCCATTTTAGTGTTTTCTTGGTAAAGGTACAAGGATGGTTTCAGTCATTTTACAATTGAAGAAACTAAGGCAAACATGGCTAAGTGAGTTGCCCACAGTTGCACAACTAGTAAATGTCTGAGGCCAGATTTGAACTCAGGAAGAAAAGTCTTCCTGACTTCAAACTGGACACTCTATCCACTGCACCACCTGGTTACGCCACTTCTAAACACATCTTTATTTAAACTCAAATAAATGAAATCTGGAAACTACCTAATAGGTATCCATAATACTAAGGATTTTAAGTTACATGCTTAATTGCCAAGAGATTCAGCATATTCATTCCATGATCTTTTTTCTAAAATTGATCAAATACCATTCCTCCTGGCAAATAATTCCATATCACAGTATTCTTGCAAGGTTATAAATTGACAGTTTGGTAGTTCAGGCAATAGAGCACTTGGACTGACATTAGGAAGACTTTATCTGAGTTCTTATACAGGCTCAGCCTTACTGTCTAAGCAACCCAGAGTAAGTCATTTAACTCATTTCTGAATAAGTTTCCTCAGTTATATAATGGGTATAGTAAGAGTACTTAGTTCCCTATGTTATTGTGAAGATTAAAGGAGATATTTGTACAACTCTTACTACAGTGGTTGGCACACAGCAGCTTAATAAATGGTCGGTCTCTCCCCTTCCCTTACTCCTCCAGCCTTCAGCAGAATTACAAAGGCCTTTGTCTGTAGGAAATACACTGGAAAGTATCCTCAATATGAAGCACTCAAAAAAGGGAAGCAAAAATATTGAATCAAAAATATAGAAATGACATACACTGTACTACTAAATATAGCCAACATATTCAACTCAGAAAATCAGTGCTGAAAGAGATACTAATATCATAAAATGCAACTACTTAATATACATTAGAAAACAAAAGGTCAGAGGACTGAAATGACTTATCAAGTATCCTAGACCTAGTATGGGGAAGGGTTGGACTCCACCATTTTTATTCTTTCTACGACTTCACACTGCCTTTTTCTATATTTTCTTTTATGTAAATATTAAATTAAAAATTGATGATAAAGACTAAGGAATAAATAGCTGGTCCTGAAGTCAGAAAAATCTGGGTTAAATTCTTATTTCTGAAATATTTTTGCTGTATAAATGTAAGTCAGCAAAACTCTCAGTTCACAGACAACTCTATCAAATTTTAAATGGCAGAGAAGGGAATGATGGGTAGTGATACAGGACCTTCATAGTTAGTGACCTATCAATGACAAATCATAACTCTGTGTACTATATATATTCCCACAACACTAGGCAGAGATATGTATGAATATAATATATATATACATACATATATGTATACTTGCATATGCATACTTATTTTTCATATATGTGAAATTATACAAATTTATGCATATGCACATATATGTTTTGGATTAATTTGTGCAGAACAAACACTGAAAAAGACATAAGAAGCTAGCACTAGAGGTCTTGAGGAAAGGTTCATTGACCACTTGATGGGGTTGTTGTAAAGGAATTTTTTTTCAAGTATGTGTTAGATCATATTGCCTATGAGGATCCTTCCAACTCTGAGAATTTTTGATTCAGAGATGTAATTTTGAAACAAAAATAAAATCTTTTTAAAGGAACTTATTAAAAAGAATATTTCCAATCTAAAATCTCAGAGAGTTCAAACTAAACATAGATTCCACAGATTCCAAGTAGTTTCTAACTTTGGCTGGATGACTCTCTCTCCCCACTCCAGTTCAATCTTCTTTCATAACATGAAACTCAAAAAGGAAGGACTCTTTCAAATGATAGCAATTATACATTCCCAGCTGTGAAATCTGAGGAGACATGAAGGCAAAACATTAAGAAGATGAGTTAACTCCTTATAGTCTATATATCTCTAGACAACCTTGCTTAGTTTAAGAGAAACTTTAGACAAATATATTTAAAAATTGTTTCCATTTTTATCTCTATATTCAATACTGACCTATAAATCAATGTTATATGATTTTATTAGGACTGATATTTTCTCCTCTGATGCTAATCAAGGAACCTCCATATCTTAGCAGAAAATCTTCAAGAGATGCTTCGATCCAAAGCAGTAATTATTTGCTAGACAAGACTGCCAACTAAATCTCTCCAAAGCTGGGCAGGCTTTTACCTCTATGACAAAGAACCCATTGGGATGTTCATCCTCCAAGTTTTTCCTGGATTTTGTTAGGGTATGTCAGGACTGTAACTCTTCTGTCATAGACTCCAAGAGTTCAGGGTCAGTTGCATACCATGATACGGCATTAGAGGTGGACTTTAAATGAGGGTTAAAATTTTAACATTTAGAAATAACTGAAAAAAGGATTTCCCTTGCCTATCAATAATAGCAAATAAAAGTAAAATGTCAAGGATACATATTACAAAATAGCAATGTCAAGCAAACATCTCAGGTCTTCTCATGTCTAGGATAGAACTAGTTCCCCTCTGTTACCATGAAATAGAACATGCCAGGTGTAATGGACAACTAGTGAAAAGGCCCAAAACCAAGATATGACACAGTAAGGAGGCCACTATTACTAGAATAAGAGTACATAGAGGCTTGGGAGAGTGTAAGGTGTAAAAAGACTACAAAAGTGAATTTTGAACACCAAATGAAGGATTTTATATTTGAAACTTTTGATGATGAAGAGGCATTATAGTTGACAGAACAAGGATACATGGCATAAAGGCAAGGACCCGATATACACAAGAGGGCCTACTATCACTGGTTCTTAGATCCAAATTTTTAAAAAGAAAGAAACTTTTGAGGGGTCAATAATCACGTTAATCAAAAACATGTATCATTCAATTAGTTTAAGGGAAAAAGTCAGGACTCTGAACTTCAGAGAAAATTTCAGAGAAACCAAAATCAACAGACAGGGCTTTCCAGCTGCCTGACAGATCAACAGACAGATAATTGTCTGACCATTCAAGCTCTAGGATCCTGGTTTTCAAATCAGGGAGTGGGAGGGAGGGGAGGGAGGGAAGGAGGAGGTGAAGGAGTTCTTTAATGGCTACTCAGAGTCTCATCTGGTCAAACAAATATTTCCATCTAGTAAGCCCCAAAATAAAACCTCACCTCCGAATACTTCTACACTTTTCAGTCAGAGGGCATCACAACTCTTGAGAAGCAGTACCTCATTAACAAAAGTTATGGGCCTTCCTACAAATCTTACCTAATCAAACTCCCCTTAATATGTAGACCCATTAATGGGAGAAAAGATCTTCTTTAATCACCTTATAAAATAATTAACAATATAAATATCTGTACTGTTTCTAGTTAAAGACTCTTGATTAATTCAATCAAAGGCAAGATTTAATCAGAGGCACTTAATTATATTAAAACAAAAACAGCAAAAGATCCTACTTTGCTTGTCATTACACTTTGCCTTTCCAGGATCCTTGGCCTTACAATCTAAATGGCCATGGACCTGGAACAAATAGAAATATTATGCTTTGAGATTCCAAATCCAGGTAATTTAAGCAGGATACATACATCTATTAATGGATGGGAAAGATCTTCCCATTGAGAAGCAAAATTATATTAACAGCAAGCATAAATGAATTATCAATACACATGGTTAAACCTTCACTTTAGAAAAATTTCACTGTTGGCTGAATAGAAGATGGACTGGGGTGGGAAGAGTTTTGTGGCAGGGAAACCAACCAGTGGGTTATTGGAATGGCCTAGTAGTGAGATGTCTATAGGACATCTATATCTATAGGATGTTCTATATCTATAGAACGAAGGACAAACACAACCTACTACCTTGCCCTTTTATTACTTGCCTTCTCCTCTCCAAGGATCCCTCCTCTATCCTTGCATTCACGTAAATGTAAACACCTTTCTATCTCCCATGTTTACCTTTTCCTTCCCCCCCCAAAGATCCCTTGCTTGACTTCTCCCCCCTCCCTGTGCCCCTACTATTTTATTTTCTCTGAATTTTGAAGATTTTCTATTCTATGCTTCTAAATATATACATATACACATATATACACACATACATATATACATACATACGTATACATATATGTATATATAAGATTCTGCATCTTCTTTGTAATTGGTTTACTTTTCTTTTATAACCTTCCTGTTTTCCTTGGATCATTCTTAATTTATTTTTAGTTTTTCCTCCATCTCTGTCATTTGATTTTTAAAGTCTTTTTTAACATTTTCTGTAAATTCTTTTTGGGCAGGTGACCATTTGAGGTTACTCTTGGTCTTATCTATTCCCCCAATAGCTTTCTATGGCTAAATTCTTTCTCTTTTGCCTGTGCATTTTGTGTGTGTGTGTGTGTGTGTGTGTGTGTGTGTGTGTGTGTGTGTATGTGTGTGTGGTAATCTCTTGCCCTAGGGTATGGGAAATGGTGCCTCTTGCCCCAGATCTTCAGTTCTCCCCTCTAGCTTGGAACCAAAGCCAAATTTCCCACCTCCTGAAAGTGCCCGCAGTCAGAGGCTTTCTGCCCCACTGTTTGTGCACTCACCAGGCATGTGCTGGATCCTTATCCAGAGCACAGCTGGGTCCAGTGTTCCTTATCAGTAGATCCTTATCAGTTCCTTCAATCTTCCCAGGCTCAAATGCCCAACTTACCCCACTATCATGGGATAAAAGTTCTGGTTCCTGGGGAGATACATCCTCCCAAATCAAATAACCCCAGAAATTGACACTCGTTGTTTAAAGGGCTTGAGGCTGGTTGTTAAAAAGCAATCTAATGTGGTGGTGTTTGCTCTTCACAGGGACCAAACTTCTTACTAGGATGTTTCTTCTGGTTTTCTTGAATTATCCCAGGAAGAACCCTGTTGTGCCCTTATTATTGTTTATCTCCACCCATACTTTGTTCATCACGAGGTGCTATATTAAGGCTTTTGTGGGGGAATGTCTTGAGAGTTTAGAATTTTCTGACCAACTCTGTCATCTTCCCAGAATCCTCTGTGAGTTTTTTTAAGACCTCCTCTTACCCTTCAAACATGATTGACTGCTCCACACATGCAAATACACATACACACATATGTAAAACATAGAGAATATTTAAGAATTATTATGGCAAAGAAGCTAGAAAAATGAGAAGGGGCAAAAATGGAGGTGAATGAGATTGATATATTTGTGGAAACCATTAATAGGCATTTAAAGCAATGCAGGGATTAATAGAGTTGATCTTGGTGATGATCTTTCAGCACAGCCCACTTTCTGGTTAAATTGTATGACATTATAGAATAATGTTTCTCAAATAAATCTTTAAAAGTCTCAATCTCTATTGTAGATTCAAGGACTAATTTTTAAGTTTTCTAAATTGAATTTTTTTTTTAGTAGGGAGATCTCCAGGAAAGGATAAATTATAGGACCCTGTAGCACAAAAATATTGACAATGCTTTGTAATTTAAAGCAAGTAAATTAAGTTCAATAACTATGCAAAGACCAGCATGTTCAAATATGTATGCAATGGCCATTTATTTTTTATTAGTTTGTTTTGCAAATACCTGAGGGAGGACCCATCATTTGTGAAATGGCTAAATAATAATGCATATGAAATTAAGGGAGTAATATATATATTTATAAAAGCAAGTACCTTGACATACACAGGAGGGCCTGCTATCACAGGTTCTTAAATCTGCTTTTCTTAAAGGAAAGGCAAATTTTGGGGGGTCAATAATCACTTTAATCAAGCACACTTATCATTCACTTAGGTTCAGGGGAAAAAGTGAACCTTAGAGCAAATACAGAGAAATCTAAATTGACAGAAATGATTCCACATATCAGACATAAGCGATCCATACATCATAGATCAATGGAAAGGTTCCCCTGTCTGACCATAGTTATCAGAGAAGGAAACACCAACATCTGAGTTTTCAAAGCAGAGGAGGGGTGGGGTTCCTTAACAACTTCCCAGAGTCTCTTACTGTACAGTCAGTAAGCCCCAAAGTAAAGCCTCAGAATATTTATATATTTTTTAGAGCCAGAGGGCATCGCAACCCTTGACAACCAATGACTCATTAAAAACTTAACAGCAGGTGTGTGTCTTTCTACAAATCTTCCCAGGCTTGTTAATGGATGGGGAAGATGTTCTTTAATTACATTATTTAATCAGAGGCCCTTGATTACACTAAAACAAAAACAGCAAAAGATCCTATTTTGCTAGCAATCACACTGTGGCATCATAAGAAAGGAGGAGACAGTTTCTGAGAATCCTGAAAAGACTCATCTGCACTGGTAAAGACTAAGATTAGAAGAACCAGGAGAACAAATTTGATTATGAGACAAGAATGCTAATTAACACAATGACCAATCATGATTCAAGAGTCTTGATAATGAAAAAAACCTACTTCCTGACAGAGAGGCAAGGACTGAAATTGTACAATGAACATTGCCCAAGTGGAAATTTATTTGCTTGATTGCTATTTATGTATGTTAGAATGTTGTTTTTCTTTCCTAACACTCCGAAGCAGGATAAAAACACTCAGAAAAATAAACACTTTTAATTTTAGGAAAAGAGAGAATAAAATAAATGTTTAGAGAAGAAACAATATTAGGAAGAAGGAAATGAAAATTTTGAAAAGCAATAGAAAAGCAAAATACCAAGATATGATATATAGTGATTGTTTCCGTAAACACCTAACCCTGCAAAGGTAAACAAAACAGAAATCTATTTATGGCTACATTGTCATTTAAACAGTATTCTAACCAAGGGAAATGGTGATTTCATTCGTTCTTTCATAAGCTTATATGATCATAAAATCAGAGCTGGAAGAAACTTTTATTTGACATTAAACCCAATTTCCTTATTTTGCAAATGAGGAAACTGTGGACCACATAGGTCATGTGACTTTTCCAAAATGAAACAGTAAGTGTATGCCAGAGTCACAACTTAAAATTAAGTCATCTGTCTTCAGATTCAGTTTTTTTCACATAATATTAACCTGAGTCCCTTCAAAGTAAGTACTTATTTCTTACTGGTTCATATAGAAAAAGCTATATTCTGCTACTAGTGATGGAAAGGAAGGAAGAATGTTGCCACATTTTTTTTTAATCAAGGAAAAAGAGAAAACAAAACCTACTTTTGAGTACAGTAAATAATCCCAAGGGTTTTTTCCTCCAAAACCACATATAAATATATGATATGGAACAATCCTATTATATGCCTTTTTATTGAGTAATTGATGGACAGTTAGATTTTTCCATCTGGTCTTTTAAAATATGTCTAAACATTTTACAGATAGAAATACATTCTTATGTTCTACAGGATTAGTGGGATTTGTAGATATTGCTGAGGCTAATGGCACCTGCTCCTGTGACTAGGAAGAAGAGTCATGCCATTGTGGTAGGCTCCTTTCTGCTGAGAAATCTGAAATTGTCCATATGTCAATTTGACATTTACAATTGGGAGGTGGGCTGCCTCCCTGGGCTGTGCATTTGAGATGTGACAGAATATCTCCTGAGATTTGTCAATCCTGATAACATGCTACCCTGATGGAAATGGAGGATATTTATGGAAAGAAACTGATGCAAAAACTGAATAAAGTTTAAGATATTCTAGGCAGGAAGCAAAAGGACTTAAGAACATACTTGGTATTTTTATCACTTTCTACAATTGAAAGGAATAGCCACGTAAATGAAGACACAGAATTATATAAGAATTGAGGCTGAAGAATTAAACCACAAAAGATCGCATAATGTACTAATTTTATTCACAGTAAACACCAGCATTTTATTTATCATTTTAAATGTTACAAAGTGCTTTATTTATGTAATCTAATTTGATCCTCTTGACAACCCTTTGAGTTATGTGCTATTATTATCCTCATTTTGAAAATTAAAAAAATGACCTTGGGAGAGGTATATGACTTACCCAGGTAGCACAACTTAGAGTCTGAAGCAAGACTTGAACTCAGGTTTTCCTGTCAAGGGGCCATTGCTATACCTACTCTGTCAACTAGCTCCCTATAGAAAATCCACTTTGATTTTTCTTATGGGCAGTTGGAAATGTGAACCTAAAGATTTGGAAGAAAGACTCAGAATATATAAGTAAATCTTAAATCATGAGTAAAAGATACTTACTGAATCCATAGGAAATAATGACATCAAGAAAATGGTCCAGCATCTTATGGGGCACCCATTGCGAATGTGCATGACTTGGATGAAGATCCAGAAAAGAAGACTGAGAAAGAGATGTCAGATAGGTAGAATAAAAAAAATGGAATGTCACAAAAAGGTCACAACGATCTATAATCTGATGTATATGTCCAGGTATGTGCTGATAAAAACAAACAAAAACCAAATAGTTCTCTTTAAAAAAAATCCAACAATTTACATTAAGGCACACTTTTAAATCTAAACTATATTGTTAATATCTTTTCCATTACTTTCTTAAGACTAGACTACAGATGTTAAGTATTTGACTACAGTGTAGGCACCAAACACTTCTGATTGCTCCTGGAACTAAATAATAATATAACTAGACATATTTTAAAATGAAAATAAAATAAAACATAAATACTATTACATTTTCAGACTAAGTCATTATGTGTCCCACAGAGATTCTTATGTACAGATTAGTAGTTCCCTTTTCTATTTTAGTACGATACTACTGTTCTCGATTTTGATTTGCAGCATTTGCTGATTTTCAAAGTATAAATGCTTACAATGAAAATTTAACAATGGGATCTCTGAAGTCTGTTAAAGTTACCTGCAGTTCCTGCCTAGATAGCCAATACATTCCTCTATAAAATGCATAGTAGTTTATATATCATTATTAATTATTAATTATTACTATATAATTAATATAATTATTATTAATGAATTAATGAATCCACCTTTCAAAGGCAGATGAAATGTAGAAGGAATTGATATTATGGAAAAAAGTTCTGATCAACAAGACATAATTGATAAATGGAGAAGAGATAAAAACCAATGGCAGTTAACTCGGGCAATTACAAATAAGTGAAAGGTTCATACAAGAAGGCTAGAAAGAACACTAAAGCACTTAGTTCTGAAACTTCTGAAACATGCTATGGAAAAAATAAACCACTTTTTTTTAATTGACAGATTGGGAAGGTTTTGTAGTCTTCATCTAATAGCTGAGATGGGAAAGTCACTGGATTTAACTGAGTTAGGGAAATGACATGTTCAAAATAGGGCTTTAAGAAAAGTCCTTTTGCAGCTGAGTAGAGGATGAATTGTAATGGGGAGAGACTTGAGGAGGGTAGACCAACCAGCAGACTATTACAATGGTTCAGGCTTCAAGTGATGAGGGCCTACATCATGGTGGTAGTGATATCAGAGAAAAGATTGAAGTAATCGAAGAGTTGTCATGAAGATAAAATTGAGAGAATTTGGCAACAGATTCATAATAAGAGAGAGAGTAAAGTCATGGATGACAGAGGTGGAGAGCCTGGGTAACATGGAGGATGGTAATGCCTTTAATAGTAATACAAAAGTCCAGAACTGGGGAAAGTTTGGAGGAAAAGTTAATGTTTTCAGTTTGAGATTCACTGAGTTCAAGATATCTGTGGAATCCACCTTGATTTTTCTAATAGGCAGGTGGAAATATAAGCCTAAAGATTTGGGAGAAAGATTAGGAATGCATAAGTAAATCTTAAATTACGAGTACAGAGATTTTTATTGAATCCACAGGAGGTGATGAAACAAAAAAAAAAAAAATGGCTCAGGATGACACCTTGTGAGATATCCATTGTTAATGTGCCTGATTTGTATGAAGATCCAGGAAAGAAAACTGAGAAAGAGATGTCAGATAGGTAGAAGATCAAATAGAATGTAGTGAAACAAAAACCTAGAGAAAAGAGATTGAGGATACATACAGCAAATAACAATGAGGATTAAGAAAAGATAATTGGATTTGGCAATTCAATTTCTTTTGAGAACCTTGGAGTTTTGGCTGAATGATAAAACTGGAAACTAGAATGTAGGGAGTAAAGAAGAAATTGAAAGGAACCTATCAAATATAAATGACCTTCTCAAGAAGTTTAGTCCCAGAAAGGAGAAGAAATATGGGACAGTAGCTAATGGGGAAGTATAGATCAAGTGAGAGATTCTTTGAAGTTGGAGGAGTCATGGTTATGTTTGTAGACAGTAGATAAAATGAGAGTTGACAGGGCAAGACCAAGGAAAAGGGAAGAGTGAAGATGGTAGAGGGAGATGTCAGGTTATGAGTGACACACTTTAGAAAAGATTTCCACAAATTGGGGTATACTAAGAAAAAGATAGACAGAAGGGAGAAGTAACTCCAAATCTTTGAGAATGGTTTGAAGGAACTGAAGCTATTTAATCTAGAAAAGAGTAGACTTTTCGTCAGGATAACCACTTGTTGTTGGTTGTGGTTTCAACATGAAGAATGTTGTCATGTGGAAGAACTAACAAGTTCATAATAACTGTAGATTTATGTCCAGAGACTAATTGGTACCTTGTTTGTAGTATTAGAGGTGAGAGTTCAGAGGTCATCTGTTTCCATCATTTCATTTTATAGCTGAGGAAACTCATATTCTAAAAAAGTAAACCGCTTTACCAAAGGTCATATAGTTATGTAAGCACCAGAACAGGATTTAAAATTTCAGGAAGAATCATTAATTTTGGAAAAAAGTGAATTCAAAAAGAAACATTTTAAATTAAAAAATTGGACCATTCCAAGTAGTTTGAACCCAAAGTGTTCTTATAATTGTAGCACCAGTAGCAACAATAGTAGTAGTAATAGTAGTAGTAGTAGTAGTAGTAGTAGTAGTAGTAGTAGTAGCAGTAGAAGTAGTAGTAATACTTAGTGCCTTAAGTTTTGTCAAGAACTTCAAGCACTTTTAATTTTTGATTGAATAAATTGAAATTCACTGGTTCTACTCATTTAATTCTTGTTCAGGGCAGCTAGATGTCACAGTAGATAGACCTGGAATCAAGAAGACTTACCACTGAGAGTTCAAATCTGACCTCAGACAATTGCTGGCTGTCTGATCCTGGACAAGTCATTTAATTGTTTGTCTCTGTTTCCTCATCTGTAAAATGAACTGGAGAAGGATATATCAAATCTTCCAGTATCTTTTCTGAGAAAAACCCAAATGGGGTCACAAAGAGTTGTACCTGATAGAAACAAGTGAACAACACAATTTTTTTTTATCAGTTTGTATAATTCCTCAATATTGGTGGCTTTATAATATTGATGTTATATTATAAATATTTCTTTCCTCATTCTGTATCAGTTTATATGTCTTTTTAAAAATAATTTTTCATTTCTTCCAGCACAATAGAACTGAATCACATTTACATGCTATTACCTATTTAACCATACCTCAATTATTGAATATATTCTTAGTTTCCCATTTTTGTTTTTGTTTTTTTCCCACCATCAAAAAAGAAGCTACTATAAATATCCTTTTACATAAAGGACCTTTTCTTCTTTCCTTGATCTATTTTGGAAATAGATCTAATAGTTGAATGGGTGTCTCGAAGGGCATATGCTGCTCAATCACTTTTGGTATACAATTTCAAATTACTTTCCAGAAGAGTTATACCCTTTCAAAGGTCTACTAAGAGTATATCAATGTGCTACTTCTCCCACAACCCTACCAACATTAATTATTTTACTCTTTGTTGTCATCTTTTATACTCTATAGCATGTGACATGAACTCTCAGAATTGCCTATTTTGTATTCCCATTATTAACAGTGATTTGGAGCATTTTTATATCACCCTAGATAGACTGATTCTCATATTCTTAAACCAGTTTTCAAGTGGGTAATAACTTTTTCTTATAAATTTGAATCAGTTCATTTTATATCTTGGAAATGAAGCCCATATCAGAGAAAATTAATACTGAAAAGTCACATCTTACTAAGTTCATTTTGCTTTTATTTTTTAAGAATTAGGAGAATTAGTGAAATAAAATTGATTTTTATTTTTTATATTGAGGACAAACTACAGAGGTGAAAATTCTCCTGTGTTTTCAGAAAAGATCACTGCATTATTGGATCTATTTAACTGCTTTACTTTATTACCTCTAAGAGACCTCTAAGTAAGTAGAATTATATTGTAAATGTCTTTAATGTAAAAACCAAAGATAACAATAAAAATGATATATGGCATAATAGCTACATATATATATATATAAATTGTAATATATGGTATTATATGTAATAATATAATATATATTACATATATGTATTACACATATGAATTGTAATGTCTAGCATGTTTGTAGATGGTAGGAGAGAAGGTAGGAGTTACAGAGAAATGATTTGAGAGTGAGGGGTTTGATTGTGGGGACAATTTTCTGGTGAAGATGGGAGAGCACTGGATCAAGGGTCTATGTAGAAAGTTTGGTCTTGATAAGGAGGACCACCTCATCCTCAGAGATTATATTAAATGAGGAGAAAAAAAAACAGGAAAAATATGTTGAGTCTTGAGAGTCACTGAAGGGGAAAAGAGGGAGCACCTAGCAAATTGTCTATATTGATATGTATAGATGTTTGTGAATAGTGTGTGTGTGTGTGTGTGTGTGTGTATGTGTGTGTGTGTAATTTTGAATTCCAAAAATATCATTTCTACAAGACACCGCAGTTGTCATTATATATAGCTTCCCTTTCTTTTAAATATATATTAAACTCAACATACATTTTCCCAAATATTAATCTACCATATAAATGATGCTGCTTTAAAAAATATTATTGGTGTTGAATTTCCATCATTTCTCCACGAATCTTATTTTTGATAAGATTGGGTGTCAAACTGACAAAAGTGATTCAGAGACAAATATGACATTATCAATATAATGGCTAATATCACATGGTTATAAAGCAATGAGACTGAACTTCCCACATAGACATTGAGTCTGAAGACATTACTAAAGAGAAATCCCAACAGTGCTTATGAACCATGGAAATATCTTTATAAAAAAGTCTTGAAGTCACATTAAAAAAAAGCAAATCTTAACATCCACAAAGAGGAGGAGGAAGTGACTATATAATATCTACTACCCAGAGTATAATGATGGGAGTGAAAAGACAATTATTTAATTTAATTGACCTATATATTTTCCTTAGGTAAACATACTGAAGAAAGGTAATGAATATTGTCCCAAATTGAACAGGAAGATGTTGGTATGCATCTCATTTGACTGATTGCACAGAACTTCCAATACTGTCAAGCTTCCCTTTGGAACAAAATCATGTTGCAACAGTTTTGTTTGTTTACTCTTGTTTTGTTTTCACTATACAGGATACCAATATTTCTAAGAAATCATAATTGTTGGTGGCCCACAGAATAGTGGAGAGATATTTGTCTCATATAGTGGGTGTCAAGGGGATGCCAAAGATGGTTCATATAAGGATAGCCTTTAAATAAAATAATCTAGGGAAAGTATAAGCAGAAAATTAAGTGTTCCTGACAGAAAGTGAGAAACTTGAGTGCTGCTCTAGTGTCTAGGAACATGGTAAGACTTTAAGTAAATCTTCTTGCAGTTTGGGTGAGTCATTGCGGAGAAATTGTGAAGGAATCAGAATGAAGATTCGATAATACAGGAGAGTAGGAATGGGTCATAAATCATGAGATCACAGCTTCATCACAGTGTTCATTGGCCCCTGATTCCATGGTTCTCACAAGAACTTTAGTTACATCATCCCTGAAACAAAAAGTATTGTAGGAGATCATCTCAACAAGCCACCTGCCTTTTCTAAAACCTGGGATCCTCCCTCAGGACTCTCTCCCTCACATTCACTCACTAATATATCAAATTCTCCTTGTCTTGAAGGAGATATTTCTCTGGCCACTACTATCTCTGAGTTTTGAGAATTCATTTTCCCAAATACTCTTCTCTTTCACCTTTTTCTTTTCTTTTTTTGTACGTAAAGGGACCTGACATCTTGTCCCTATACCCATGCACATGAAATAAGGGACTATAACAAATTGAAAGTATGTTGAATTTATTTTGCTTACTTCCTGACTTTCATTAGTTGTACTATTTGATTTATTTTATGTTCTTTTAGGAAATAAATATTTCAGACTTTCATTTATTTCCTTTGGCAACAAACTACAATTTAGAGAATTTACAAGTTTCAACTTCTTTCTAGTTTCATTTTTTTTCTGTTGATCATTTGAACTGTTCTTATCAACAAATTAATGAGCTTACGTTAATAATGAAGGTAGGCAGCTTAAAAAAACCTGCAAAAGTTCCAACTATATAATAATTCAATTTAAAAGTAGTTGTCTCAGATCATAACGGCATCAAATCCTTTTTTTAGCTATGTTGACCTGAAATATACTTGTACTACCTAATGGAAGGAAATTTTAATGCATAGGAACAGATGAGATGTTCACTCCTTTAGAATAAATGTTAGCTTGAAATGGTATTAACTAAAGCTTCAGGTAACAAAATTGTCAGAGAGACAGACAGACAGACAGAATGAGAGAGAGAAAGGCAGAGAGAGACAGAGACAAAGAGAGACAAAGAAGAGAGAGACAGAAGAAAGATATAGAGAGTTCAAATCCTGAGGAATATCTCCAATATTCCTCTAGAAAGATAATCAAAAAAAATAATATAAAGAGCTTATGGGGCCCATTTACTTTTGAAATACTATTTTATATGTTACTAAATCCACTATAGACTAAAAGTGTACAAAATAAAAGAAAGCTCCAAAACCTCTTAGAAAGTAAGGGAGTCAACTGATAAATGGTCAAAGGATATGAACAAGTAATTCTCAGAGGAAGAAATCAAAGCTATCTATAGTCATGAAAAAAATGCTTCAAATCACTATTGATTAGAGAGATGCAAATCAAAACAACTCTGAGATACCACATCACACTTATCAGATTGACTAACAGGACAATGATAAATGTTGGAGAAGATGTGGGAGAGTTGGAACACTAATTCATGGTTGGTGGAGTTGATCCAACCATTCTGGAGAGGAAAATGTGCATATCCTATGACCCAACAATACTGCTTCTAGGATTGTATCCCCAAGAGATCACAAAAAATGGGAAAGGGTCCCACATGTACAAAAATATTTATAGCAGCTCTCTTTGTGGTGGCCAAAAACTGGAAATCAAGGGGATGCCCATCAATTGGGGAATGACTGAATATATTGTGGTATATAAATGTAATGGAATACTATTGTCTATAAGACATGATGAACAGGAAGACTTCAGACAGACCTGGAAAGACTTATGTGAACTGATGCTGAGTGAAAGGAGCAGAACCAGGAAAACTTTATATACAGAAACAACCGCAGTGTGTGAGGATTTTTTCTGGTAGACTTAGAACGTCATTGCAATGCAAGGACTTAAAAAATTGCCAATGGTCTCTCAAGGCAAAATGCCTTCCGCGTCCAGAGAAAGAACTGTGGAATTTGATAACATAATGTAGCAGATCATTTTCTTTTGTATTATGTTTTGGTTTATTTCATGATTTCTCCCATTCGTTTTAATTCTTCTATGCAACATGACTAAGTTGAAAATGTATTTAATAGGAATGTATGTGTAGAATCTATGTAAAATTGTATGCCGTCTCAGGGAGGGAGCGGGGAAAGAAATCTAAGTTATATGGAACTGATTGTAAAACACTGAAAACAAATAAAATAATTAAAAAAAAAAGGAAGTGAGGGAGTTAGGAATCTGGAAGAGGGTCCTCCTGATCCATCTAATCTCAACTTTATTCTTGGAGTCAAAAGAAATGAAATCAAAATACTTTTGAGTAAAAGAAAAACTAGATAAAACAGAATCTTGATAGTAAAGTACGACTCCGAAAAATTTACCAAAAGTTTTCATATAATGTGTGTGTGTGTGTGTGTGTGTGTGTGTGTGTGTGTGTGTGTGTGTGTGTAGTGAGGACCAACTGTACTAAAAGGAGTTTTCTATTGTAGATCCAAGTCCTCCTTTGTTCTTCCACCACATTAAATTTCCCTTCATGGGAATCAATTTTAAGTTAATTTATATATGAAGTTTTAAAAAATATTTTATGCATATTTAATTAAAATAATCTCAAAAACATATTTATCTAGCCTTTTTAAACTTCGGTACACATTTTTTTTTTATATTTGAAGCAATCTAAATAGCTTAAGCATATGGAGAAATGCTTCTGTGCTCTCAATTAAAATGTAGTGTTGATCTATTTCATCTGTACCATGACCTCGGCATATTTAATTTTAAAATATTTAAAGACAAGAAATATTTTAACAGGGAGGCATCATATTGTAGTAGATAAAGCAGTAGACTTGGAGTCAGATATATTTGGATTCAAATTCCCTTTTGCTGCTTTCTTGCTACATGACTATGGGCAAACATGTCAAATACTCTGAGACTCAATTGCCTGTATTATAAAATGGATATAATAATGTCTCTATGATAGAACTGCCTAATGCAGAATCTATGATTTTAGCTTATAAAACATTTTATAATTGAATTTCAATATAATTGATTTAACCTTTTGTATTTTATTTCCCACATTTGAAAACATTATTCCAAGAAGGGATCCATAGGCTTCAACAGAGTGTCATAGATGGCCATGGCACACAAAGCGTTAAGGATCCTTACTGTGATATTTTCCTCAAAGAATTATTGTTAGATTTAAGTGAGGTAATGCTCATCATGTGCTACACAAAGCATTTTACAAATGCCAATTATTGTTATAACTATGAAAATTACGATTTCACTTGTGTATAGCCTTCTTTCATGGAGGAAGGTAGGGATCCCCGAGGAGAAAATAGAATATCATTGGTTGTTCCGATCACAATATTTATCAGCTTTTCAACTGTAATAAAATGCATTAAGGTTTATAAAGTAATTTTTCTAACAATATCTGTATATTCTGTATAGGAAAGCAGTGTTATTATCTTCATATTGCATATGGGGAAAAAGCAGCTTTTTGATGTTCAATTTCTTATATCCATGGTCTCAAAGTGATCTGAATTATAAATATGTTTTGAATTCAGATTTTCCTAAATACCAAATCCAATTTGTTTTTTGCTTTAGCTTTGTTTATTTAGTCATGCCCCACACCTCCATACTGTGGAATTCACAGCTTCTAGTCTAGGACAAAGCTCTTTGAATTTAACTCAATTCTCAGATGACAATTAGAGAACTCTGCTTTACTCAAGCCCTTCCTAGGTTAGAAATACTACCTGAGGATAGCCTATGCTACCATAGTGTTCATGATAACATTGGTATCACGACATTTTGTGAAAGGATGCTACCAGAAAGTAATACATTGATAGCACATAAATTTGAAATCTTAGCTTGATCATTTCAGCATATTCAGTGAAAATATCAGTAGCTCATTCTTCGTCTAGTCTTTTTCTTATTAAGTTTTCTATTTGGGCCCAATTTTGAAGTACTATTGCTTTGATTCTTAACTAACAATTTATCAGGTAATTAAAACTGTGAGTACTAATACTTTTAAAATATTTTCTACAAGTTTCACTTCTGTGGTTTTCAAATACAAATTTTAAAATTTCAAAGTTTTTATTAAAAATTTTGCAATTTTTGTAAAAACTGTAATTTCTAAATTATATTTATTATTTTCATATGACAAATATAATCATTAAAAGTTAAAGTCTTTATGTTTTATGAAGAGAATACTTCAGTTATAGTTAAAAAATTCAATAGTCCTTGATTCAAATTCAGGATTTATCATTTACACATTTATATATGGCCTGGGGTAAATCACTTGCCCTGTGTAGGACATAGCTCCCACGTCTATGGAATGTAATTTCATTGAAAGCAGATTCATTCTACCCATAACATAGTAGTTTTCTAAACTTTAAAATACTCTCTCTCTCCCTCTCTGTGTGTATATATATATAATATTATATTATTTTACCCTCCAAATAAGCCTGAAAAGTAAGTACTATTTCTATCCCCATTTTACATATGAGGAAACTGAGCCAGGCAGAAGTTAAGTGACCTTCCCATGTTCCTATAACTGATAAACTTCTGAAGCTGGATTTCAAATTAGGTGCTCTTGACTCCAAGTCCATCACTCTATCCATTATGCCTCCCACCATAGTACCTGGCACTGAGACACTTAATAAATGCTTGTTGAATTTAATTCAAGCAATAAAATGAGGAATTTCAATTTGATTTTCCTTAAGGTCCCTTCAAGCTTTGTCATTCAAGTATCCTGTGACATAATGAAGAAATCAAAGCAGACAGGAGGAAATGATGGAAAAAAAATCATCTCTTGTCCATTGATTACTTTATGTAGATATTTGTGCTTATGGTGATTATGTTTGTCAAAAGTCATGCTGTGAAGGCAATGAAATGGTTCTCCCAATTATTTTCTTTCCCCCATAAGCTCTAGAGAGGAGAAAAAGAAAAAGGACCATGCAGAATGCTGTTTATCTCTCCGAAGTAAAATGAAAGACAAAGTTCTCTAAGAAAAGGACAGCAATACTTTTTCACCTCATACATCGTATCTTTCTTTTCAAATTTTTAAAAAAATTTATTTATTTGTTTTCAACATTCATTTCCACAAAATTTTGGGTTCCAAATTTTCTCCCCATTTATCCCTTCCCCCCACCCCAAAACACCAAGCATTCTAATTACCCCTATCACCCATCTGCCCTCCCTTCTAACATCTCTCCCTTCCCTTATCCCCATCTTCTCTTTTGTCCTGTAGGGCAAGGTAACTTTCTATACTCCATTACCTGTATTTCTTACTTCCTAGTTGCAAGAACAATACTCAACAGTTGTTCCTAAAACTTTGAGTTCCAACTTCTCTTCCTCCCTCCCTCCCCACCCATTCCCTTTGGGAAGGCAAGCAATTCAATATATGCTATATCTCACACATCGTATCTTAAGCTTTGAAGCAAGCAGATGTCTCATTCTCTTGGCATAAGCATAGGTGAGGTCAGGAAAGTCTGGATGTCATTCTCCGAGATGAGTGTTCTGTACATGATCCACTTCAGGCAATTAAGAATGACTATTTCTCAACACTTCAAATTGTATATCCTTTGGCTAGATGGAGCCTCAGGCTACTTGCCTCCAAGTTATGAGACTTTAGCAGGATGTACTTTTTTTCTGGAAAGGGGGACATTTCTCACCATTAATCCTTTCTCTGTCAAAAAGAAACTCACAAAGGTCAGTGGCAGGTGGAGCATTTCTACCCCTACCTTTTCTGTCACACCTAGAGAGCAGCGGGATCCTCCAAACGAAAGGGCAGGAGTGATGTTCCCTATAATGAATTGTGCTATTTTGTTACTTGACCTTCAAGACAATCAGAAAATTCCAAGTCAGAGATCAGCTCTGAAAAGCAAATTGATGAGAAGGAACACTGAAATCTTAGCTGATAACTCTTTAAAAGGTAACGAAAGCTATTTCTTTGCTTTCAGTATAATGCTCAACTTTTGAGCGACAACCAAAAAAAACTCTAGCTAAATAGGTGGAAAATAGGAAATTTTCAATGGCCTTTTCAAGACCATGAATCCCAGCAAGAAGCCTTCAGCTCATCCATCTTCACTAGCGCTAGTTAAAAGGATTAGCGCCTTAAGTGCAAATAGCCCTAAGCTAAATGACATTAGCAGGAGGGAAAATAATGCAAATAACACCCCCCTCCCCAAAACAAAACAAAATAAAAAAACATTAAAAATCAGCCTTTTTAATGAAAAAGCTCACTGGTAAGGAGAGTAATCTAACAAAGACAAAATTTATCATGGATGTTGTCTTGATGAAAACTAAACAATGTTTTTTATTATAGCCACAACCATCCTGCCTTCAGAGAAAAAAAAATCATTATCCACATGTAAAAAAGCCTGAACTTCCTTCCACTAGTAATCACAAAAATACTGGAGTGAATCAAATCACTTTATTTACAGCACACCCTTCTCTTATCTCCTATTGCTTTGGAAAAGAATCAGATAGTACTATCTTTTAAGAACAAGAAAGTATGCAACATCAGACAACACAATAAAAGAGAAGTGCCCAGAATTAAAATTCTTGAAGTTTGAGAGGCACTAGGGTGTCAGGATAGCAGCATGGTATTCTTTGCAATAGATAATAGTTTGGTTCTCCTTCATCCTGGTACAAAATTGGTTATGCCGGAGTGGGGAAACAGTGAAAGAACCTGCAAGCAATAGAAACATAGAATATATTTTTTATTTGGTTACAGGATAGTAACATAAGGTAGATTTTTAAATGTTTTTAATTCATGCAAAATGGTGTGACTGAAAGATGTCATGATTAACAATATTCAAATTTTCATTTTTTGTTTTTGTTTTTACTTTTCGAGTTGAGTAGACCTAGGTACGTTATTTTCCATCTGTGAGTCTTAGCTTTCTCATTTATGAAATAAGGAGGCTGGACCAGATGATCCTGTCCAGTTCAAAGTCTAAATAAATTATAAGTATTTTTGTCTTATTATTTATGTAGAGCTAGATCACTTAGTGGCATAGTGAATAGAGCACTTGATTTGGAGACAGAAAGACCTGAGTTCAAAGCCAGGATCTGACACAACTATGTAACCTTGGGCAAGTCTCTTCATTTCAATCTGCCTCAGTTTCTCACCTTTAAAATAATAAATAACAGCACCTATGTTCCAAGGTTTTTGTGAGAATAAAATGAGGTACTGTTTGCAAAATGCTTCACAAATGTTGAAATGATATAGAAATGATAGCTATTATTATTTTATTGGGTTTCAGTTGCTGTTATGGAACAAACTATATGCATATATCAGGAAATAGGAAACAGTGATCATAATGTTGAAAAATGTAGTAGAAAATTTTCATACTTGGGTGTATATATATAAATTTCTACTTTCTATATTGCAAAAGAAAAAACCAATAATTACTGAGTATGATACTCTGAAAGGATAATTTATTTAACAGAGTGAAACTCATTTTAGTATAATGACAATCAATGGATTAATCTCAATCTTTGTCACTTAATTCAGGAGAAGAAATGTGAGAAGACTTTTTCAGGGATGTCAATTTGAAGTTCAAGTGAGAAGGAAAAAGATTCACAGCTCAACTCATAAACTCAATTTTTTTTTGTACATGTGAAATTAGATTACAATTAATTTTCTCTTGACCTATGACCCTGATGAAGAGATAATTTTAAAAATAAAACCAACTATGTGAGGTCACCAACAAGAGTTTGTTGGCTGTTCAAATAATGTAAAAAACCTCAATTCTACTTGACCTTCCCACTCATTAATTAAACTCACATATCCCTCATTGGCTTAGGGCATCTTTTCTTGGACACAGTAATTCTGATCTAGGTTAAATAGTAAAGTGCCCCAGTGAAGGTAGAAATGCAGAGCTTAGGGAAATGTATTTTGAGCTTCAGTCCTTATATATCACAGACTGATAACAATGTTCAAATGACAGAAGTAGACAAAATCTGTAGACATTTTAAGTTTTTAGAAGTTATTTCTATTTCTGAAGCTGAAACATTTGGTCATATTTGAAACCATGTCTAGAAAAATAAGCATTATGAACTCAATGTACTCCCTCAATTGAAAAGATGTTTTAAAACTAAGACAAATATTGATTTGATCATTTCAAAATGTAGGGTAGTGAATAGAAAGGTGGCTTAGAGTAAGGAAGATTGGGGTTAAATTTCTACCTCTGATACAGGTCAGTTTTTTTTTTTTTAACCTGGATGAGAACCAGGTAAGCCTCTCAGTCTTCTAAACTACTTTTAAGGCAGAAAAGGTGCTGATAGGCATTGATAGTTTCCTCACCTGGAATTTCTCTACATAGATGCATTCACAGATTCCCTCTTGTATAATAATTCTTTGGTAGTTCAATTAGTGTAGCATGGAATATATTAATTAACATTGGCAGAATTGTGATTTTTATTATATTGGCATGGCCCACCCATAAATGATTAATATTTCTCCAGTTGTTAAAATTGTCTTTATATGTGTGAAAAGTGTTTTACAATTTTGTTTATATAGTCCTTGTGTTTGTCTTGGCGGGTAGACTCCCAAGTATTTTATATTATCTGAAGTTATTTTTAATGAAATTTCTCTTTCTATTGCTTACCACTGGGTTTTATTGCTACTATATGGAAATACTGATGATTTATGTGGGTTTATTTTATAATCTGAAAATCTGGTGAATTGTTAATGGTTTCATCAAATTCTTACTTGATTCGTTAGGGCTCTCTATGTATACTCTCATATCATTTCCTCATTGCCTATTTTTATTCCTTTAATTACTTTTTGTTTGTCTTATTGGTATGCCGAGCTTTTCTAGTACAATATTTAATGATAGTGATTTTAATGACCATTAAAATCCTGATCATATTGGAAAGCTTCATCTTTATCCCTGATAAATAAAATGCAATCCAAGGGTTTTAGACCCACATTACTTCTTATTTTAAAAATGGTTCCATTGATTTCTATGACTCTTTGTGTTTTTCATATGAAGAGATATTGCATTTTGTCAGAGCTTTTTCTGCTTCTATTAATATAATCATAAGATTTTTTGTTATTGATATGATCAATTATGCTGATAGTTTTCCTAATATTGTACCACCCCTACAAATACGACTTCATCATAGTATATTATCTTTTGACATATTGCTATAATCTTGCAATCATGATATTTATTTTTTTTGTCAATAATCATTAAGGAAATTGGTCTACAGTTGCTTATTTTTTTATTTTGGCTCATCCTTGTTCATATATAAAAATGAAAACTGAATAATAAAACAAATTTGGTAGGACACTTTATTTACTTATCTTTTTGAAATACTTCATGTAGTATTGGGATCCCTCCCTTAAATATTTAGTTGATTTCACTTGTAAATCTAACTAATCCTGGATATTTTGTTTTTGGGAGTTCACTGAATGCTTCAATTCTATTTCCTATTCTTGTAATCTGGAAATAGTTTGTATTTTTATAAATATTCAATAATTCACTTAGATTGTTGATTTCATTGATCTATAATTGGGAACTCCTACTTATTACTTTAATTTCATCTTTGTTGGTGGTATATTCATCTTTTTATTTTTGATATCTGTAATTTGTTTTTTTTCTTTCTTTTTAAATCAGATTCACCAATGGTTTATCTGTTTTATTGTTTTTAGAACAACTCCAAGTTTTATTTATTTTGCATTTTTTAATTTCAATTTTATTAATCTCTAGTTTGATTTTCAAAATTTTCATTTGGTGTTTAATTGGGAATTTTTAATTTGTTCATTTTTGATATTTTTTTAGTTACATATTCAATCACAAATCTGTTATTTCATTTATTGATTTATATTTTTAGAGGCAGAAAACTCCCCTTGGGTACTGCTTTGGCTTCATCTCAGAAATTTTAGAATGTTATCTCTTTGTTGTCATTCTCTTTAAAGAAATAATTGTTTTTTATGATTTGTTCTTTAACCCATTCATTCTTTAGTATTAGATCATTCAATATCTATTTAATTTTAATCTTTGCTTCCAGTACCATTTAATTAATTTAATTTTTATTGCATTATAGCCTGAAAAGGGTCCATTTAATATTTGCGCTTTTTTTACACTTGGTTTTGATGTTTTATGTATGACTTCATGGTCAACTTTTGTGAAAGTGAAATGTAAACCTGAGACAAAGGTATACTCATATCTATTCTAGCTCTGAGAGGGAAAAGTTTATTTTCTGTTATAATTAACTTTACCTTTAAGATTTTGTATGGGGTGGGGCAAAGCCAGGATAATGGAATAACAGTAGGGACTTTTTCAAGTGCTCCTGCCAAGCCCAGACCAAAACCTGTAAAAAATGACTCTAAACAAATTCTAGAGCTGCAGAAAACAGAATGAAAGAATGAGACAAATCTCCATCCCAAGACAGACTGGAAGGTTGCCAGGAAGTGTCTATTGCACCATGCTAGGAGCAGAACACAGTCTAGTGTGGGCCATGAGTGCACATAGGGGAAGCAGACTTTGGGGAGATGGGATATTTCATACCTGTGGTGAGTTTCAGAATTAATGACCCCAAAACACTGAGAATAAATTGGAAGATCAGTAGGAAAAGCCTGTGGAATTAGTGCAGGAGCTCAGAGTGGTCTGGCCCCAGCCTTAGAGTGGCTGCGGGGGAAGAGGGCAGAGGAACCTGCAGCAGCCACAGAAGCATCAGGGGCAGCAGCAGTCACTATTTCTGGAGATCTAGGCCCACAGATTGTAGGGCAATCAATCAGCTGGCACTACACCCCACACCCCCACTGTACCTTGACAAAGAGCTCAAAAGTCAAGTAAATGGCTGGGAAAATGAGCAAAAGCCAGAAGAGAATCAGACTATAGAATCTTAATTTGGTGACAAAGACCAAAGCATGCAAAGAAAAGAAAACAAAGTCAAAGCTCCTCCATCCAAAGCCTCCAAGAAAATTACGAATCAGTTTCAGAATATGGAAGAGCCCAAAAAGGATTTTGAAAATCAAGTAAGAGAAGTAGAGCAAAAATTGGGAATTATTTTCTTCAGTGAGCTTTTAGATCTCCTTTACAACTGGATAATTCTGCATTTTAGGGCATTCTTCACCTTATTGGCTTTTTTGATTTCTTTTGCCATTTGGGTTTCTAGAACCAGAGGGCAAAATAAATGTTGAAAGAATCCACCAATCACCTCTCGAAAGGGATCCAAAAAGAAAAACTCCTAGGAATATTGTAGCCAAATTCCAGAGCTCCCAGGTTAAGGAGAAAATATTGCAAGCAGTCAGAAAGAAACAATTCGAGTATTGTGGAAATACAACCAGGATAACACAAGATCTAGCAGCTTCTACCTTAAAGAATCAAAGGGCTTGGAATATGATATTACAGAAGTCAAAGGATCTAGGATTAAAACCAAGAATCACCTACTCAGCAAAACTGAGTATAATCCTTTATGGGAAAAAAATGAATAAGACTAACTATATTCCCCTCCATCCTTTCCTGACCATTTATTCTATCCTCTCTTTTGACCTTGTCCCTCCCCAAAAGTATTTGCTTCTAATTACCCCCTCGTCCCATTTGCCTTCCCTTCTATCATTTCTCCTACAGCCAACTTATTCCTTTCTCCCCTGCTTTCCTGTAATGTTAGAAAGATTTTCATACAAATTGAGTGTGCATCTTTTTCCCTCTTTAAGCCAATTGTGATGTGAGTAACCTTCACTTTTTCCCTCTCACCTCCCCACTTTTTCCTTCCATTAGAAAAGCTTTTCCTTGCCTCTTTTATGAGAGACAATTTGCTCTATTCCATTTCTCCCTTTCTCCTTCCAATATATTCCTCTCTTACCCCTTAATTTTATTTCTTTTAGATATCAACCCTTTCTAGTTAAATCACCCTGTGCCCTCTGTCTGCATGTATAAAATCACTGCAACTATCCTAATACTGAGAAAAATCTCAAGAATTGAATGTGTACTAGTCTTATTCTTTTTGTAAAAGAGTTGTCCATTCTCCTACTGCAATACTTAACACAGAGACAAAACTTCTCAGTACAACTAATTTAAGAACAGGCATTGATTCAATCAATCAATAAATTATCTAAACCAAACTAAAATGTGCATTTAGTTGCTAATTTTAGATACTTTTGCTAGATGAGAACAACCAACCAATCAATCATAAGTTTGATGTAGGCGGGAATAGTGTTTAACTTCAGATTTATTAATTTATTAGAAAAGTCTCTTAACCAGCCTAAATTGGAGCTTTTTTTCCTCCTCATTCAATCTATTCTCTATATCACTGGCATATTCATTTTCCTTAAACTCTAAGAATTTAAACTTGTAGTTCTTCATTATGATCTATTTTTTCAGTTTTAAACTAATCTCTTTTTATTTTTTTGCTTTTGAGGCCACCAAAAATCAGCCCTATGATTTTTTTTTTCAAATTTACTTCTTATTCTTACCAAAATATACCTTCTTTGTAAATTTATCGGTCACCCGACTTCTCTGTGCTTCAAATTTTCAATTGTACAATAGTGGAAATTACTTTTTCCCCATATTGCAGGTCTAGATGGAAGATCTAATGAAACATTTTGAGCAGTATATTATTCCATATATTACAGTTATAAATATAAAAGGTATAAAATAATAAAAATGTAAAATTGTTCTCAGTCTTGTATAGCTTTCTTCTCCTTCAGTGATGGTAACAGAGCATTGGAAAAGAACAGGAAAGATCACTGGGAATGATTGTTTAAAACCATCTATAAACCTTAACTTAGTTCTTAGTGATAACTGGATCCAATAATATATTGTGGAAGGAACTAGGGAGTATCTATTAAGCCAACAGAGAGAAAAGAAGTTACAGGTAAATAGAGGAACAGCTCAAAGGTTCTCCTTGGAGAGACAAATACATTGATAAAGTTTTTATAATGCTTCAAAAACATCAGGAGATATCATTTCATGTGAGATTTGGTTATCATTACTGCCATTTTTTATGGTGATTATTTGCAAAAAATACTAGCAAAAAAGTAAAATAACCTCAGCAGCAATAACTGATGCAGAAAAAGAATGAAGTCCTAGAAATAACTAAATAAAGCCCTCAAAAGTGTATTTATAAATACTTTGTTATTAGTTACATGTAAGAAAAAAAGTATAGATGACAATACTTAAAAAAAAGTTGAAAATATAGTTCAAATTTTAGGAAAAGAAAGTTCAAACACTTATTGACTGAACAAAAGGTTACAAATATTATTTCATTAATGCTTTCTTCAATTAAAGAATCCATCATTGTATATGCAGAACACAAAATATTGACACAATAATGGAATTAAGTAAAATAAAAAAAAGACTTACTGATGTGAAAGTCATTCTTGAAAGAGTTATTTATTTAGAACAAATTTTTAAAAATAAAAGTGAGAAGAATAAAAATGAAAATCAGTAGAGCTGCTTTTAAAGTAATCCTAACCTAACTTCTTTAAATTAAATTAATTTTAAATTAATTGAATTAAATTAAATTACATTTTAAATTTAAAATAGTTACATAAAGTAATGGGTATGGATAGAGGAAAATCCATTGATAATTTCATGAAAAGTTTTATATCAAAGTTTGTATGAATCAGTTGCTATAAGATGCCTGGAAATAACCTGATCACCTTAGAAAATAAGTTTGGCAGTCAAAGGCAACTAATTTAAAATATAAGCAATTTGCAAAATCATGTGAAAAAAAAGGTATTATGAATAGTATTCCTGCATAAATTAGAGTGAAGATAAAACAAGCTTAAAAAAAAAATTTAGCTAGAGATACAACTAAGCAAAGTCACCCTGAAAGCATTTAACTCCACTTGAAAGTGGACTAAAAAAAAAAAAAAGATAGATTTCTTTAATTTTTTATAATTGTAAATTCATTTTACTACCAAATACAGTAGACATCACATTTGAACTCAGAGGTCCCATGTGTGAGACTTTAAGTAGCAAAAATGTAACCAAAGAAAATAAAAGTGAAAAGAAAAAAAACCTTGCAGGAGTAGACAAATTATAAATAGAGGAAGTTCATGCTAGAAGATATTCAATTTTAAATATACTCAGACTCATTCTTAATTCTATTAAAAATCGAGCTTACTGCTCCAATTGTTAGAGGAAATCCCAATAGCATACAAAATGTCAGTGAAAGCAATGCTCTACTTCTTTGTTTCCTCCAAGCATTTGGCCACACATTATCCTTGGTGCATATATGCAGCCACCTCATATTTCTCAGGACTATAGCGTGACAACAAACATCATTCTGGTTCCTAAAGCTCCCAGTTGGATCTGGAACTTTTTGGCACTCACAAAGTAGCACACTTGAATTGCACAGCTGGCTATGCATTAGTAATAATTAATATCCAGGAAGTTCTTTCCTCCTCACCATGGCTGTGTTTCCCCTGTTACCCCTGTTCAGAGCCTTCTGATGTATGTGTCCTTTGCATTAAGGGGGCAAAATTGGCTGAATCTCCACTGAAATGCTGCAATTACTTGGATGTGAATCCTGTCTAAGCTCTGCTGCTTTATACATATCTTGACATTTCTCAGTATTACAAGTGAGTTTTTGAACTTACTGATATCTGCCTTATCTTTTTTTTATTTCAGAATTGTAATTTGTTACCTCATGTGATATATTTTAATGCTGTGCATTATACTTATATAAGCATGTCAAGAGTTATGTGTAGTTATTATTACTGGTATTTTCTCTGTGGATTCAGCAGAAAATTTCTACTTGTGTTTGCATTATTTTATAATATTCATACATAGCCTAAGGATGATAGCGCGGTCTTAATACAATCAAAATTCCTCCAAAGGGCTTCTAAAACCCAGAATTTATTCCTCACTTCAAATCTGTTCTCTGTCAAGGATAAGGGGTATAGGCGGAGAAAATAAGTTGACATTGAAATTAGTCTTGCGTTTTGGTGTTCTAGAACCTAAGTAGTTAAGTCTTAGTCTCAGGCAAATACAGCCCCAGAAGCCTGTAGAGATGTTAAAGTTTATGCTAAAATCCTATTTTGACCACTAGTCACATGATTTCCCATGGGGCAGAAGTTATATCTGTTATCTCTTGCACAAGTTGTTTTGTCAGTTTTAATTTTCATTTTTTTATTAAGTGTTGTACTAAGCGATTAGTTGATCTTGTATTCCTAACAAAGAATTTTGTAATCATGATAGGCTTGGGCTATGATTTGAATCACTGAGTACTCAAAACATCATGTACTGAATCTCAAAATAGCAAGGTGTTCTACAGCACGAGTTCTCACTAGATCTAAAAATTTAAAAACTGAAGATCCTTTACATAAGTTTAAATATTCCTGTTTCCTATAATCTGCAGAAATTGAATAATAAAATTATATAATATAATGTTACAAAATGATACAATATAATGTTATACTATAAAAGTATATCATGCACATTTCCATTTTCAATATTTCTGAGCAAGTTAGTATTATATGTATTTGTGTGTGTATGCCATTACAAGAGGTTGCTCCTTTTACAGTAGATTTATTTTAACATAGAATTATTTTTATTTAATGAAATCACTTTAAAGGAATGATGATCCACTTTTTTTCTTGTGTAAACATTATTCAAAAACTTTATAACAAGTTGAAGTCAGTTTTGATTTTCCTTTTTCCTATTTTATCTAATTCATATGCAAATGCTTTTAGATTCAGTGTGATTTGTGACATTAGAAAATAACAAAAAAAAATATATAAAATTAGAACTTCCCTGAAATAGGCAGGAAGAATTCTAGATTGTTTCTTCTTCTTGACCCTCTTGGGAGGTAATCTTGAGGAAATTCAGATCAGCATTTGCATATTGGGCCATGTGTCTGTTAGTGATAACACAGTGGCAGCACAAATGTTAGTCAACCATGAATAAATGGTCTGAGAGTGCTGGTATCTAGCCAAGTAAACATAATCTCATTTTGGAAGTCAGATTTTGTCAATATAGCCCAACTGACAAATGCACAAAATTGACAAGGAATAACTTAAAAACAAAAGTCACAGTACCATGTAGATTGTATGGAGATAAAATTTTGATTATAAATTATAAAGCACAGAATAGAGGGAATAGATTCAGATACAGTACAATAATGGCCAGAAATTTCCATGGATTAGTTGCAAAATATATCTATCAATAAAAACAAAGTTTGACCTTTCACAAATAACTGGGTTTCTGAAGCACAATATACCATAATGGATTTTTAGAACAAGCAGCTATGGAAAAATAACCTTATTCAATTACTTTTAATAAGAAATCAACAAATGTGAATAATGAAAAGCTACACAATTATATATCACAAGTAATTGTGGAGACTACTAATGGTTCTCTGGACCATAAATATTGATTTCATCAGTACACAAATAAGTTTCTATCAGGAGGACTTAAGATAGCTCAGTCAAGCTAGAAATGAGAACATCGATCAGATTCAGAGATTTTTCATTCCTTCTTCTCATGTTAGTCATAAAATTTTAGAAACAAAACAATCTATTTCAATACTGCAACTAATATAAAGAAAGAGTTCTTGATCCGTGAACATTTACTCATAAGATATTTATTTTCAAAGAGGAAGCTTGAAGAAAAGGAATACTGTAGCTTCCCAATAAAATAAAAACTGTTAAGTAATCAAGAAAGTGATGTTTTATGTTGTTAAAAAAAGAAATGTCAAATAAATATTATTAAATTTGAGTTAATTATTAAAGAAAAAGAATAGAAATATTATCATTGCAAATAAAGACATAGATTAATTACTTTTTGATCCCTCCAAACTCAAAGGACTTTGATTTGAAATGCTATGTACATTGTACAGTTCTGATATTAAAGAAAATTCTTTGCTATATAGCCCTTGACAAGTAATTTAGTCTGTCTCACTTTGAGGTTCTTCACCTATAAAGTGGGAATGATGTAAGAAAAGTAGCTCCCCACAGGGAGCTGATCAAAAGAAATAAAATGGGTGAAGGATTTTTTAATTCATAAATTGCTATAAAAATGTAAATTATCTCAATCTTCTTAAATTCTCAGAATAACTGTTTCATAATCTACAAAGGATTAGAAAAGGTTCAAATTCAATTGAATGCTTGAACTAAAATGACCTCCCCTCTTTGGATTTCAATTTTGATATCTAAAATGAGGGGAGTGGACTAGACTTATTTTCGTTCTTTTCAGTTCTTAATCCTAATGTAAGGGTGGTATTTGATCACATCTATTATTCACTAACTTCATGTAAATGACTAACAAAACTCTAGCCCTGGTACCTTTATCAGGTAATCCCATCTATCTTAAATCAGTCAATAAATCAAAGACATTAAATATATGACTTGCCATGCTCTGTGGATCTTCTATAAAAATAAATCCAGTTCAGAATACAGAATTAAAGTTGTCAAGCAACTAATGATATGGGTGATGCAATTGATAGTTTGAATTAATTTTGGAAAAAGAATACACTAAGAACTTCAGAAGGCTTCTGCTAGAAATGACACCTGAACTGAGTCTAGAAGGGAGCAAGGGATTCTAAGATGTAGAGCTGAGGAAGAAGTATGTTCCAAATACTATGTGTGTGGGTATATAGTGTGTGTGTATACACACCCACACTACATACATACACACACACACACACACACACACACACACACACACACACACACACACCGACTAATGCAGACTGCTATGTAATTACTAAACTTGCTAGTTAAGCTTCACATAAGGTTATGGCGCAATGTTTACACAATTTTAAGAGTTTTATTCATTATAACAAGTGGTTTCAGGAAAGTGATAATGAGTCCAGAATAATGGGCTGCATCCTCTCTACCCTCTTGTCAGTCATCTCACAGATCTATACCTTTTACAATAATCAGAACTGAACTTAAGGATAAAGATGGAATATGTAAAAAAAAACCCACCATTTCTGGAAACCCAATTTGAAAATGACATGTTCTTGGTGGAAAATATTTTAACTTTATATATGAAGGAAAGATGCTATATGAATTTATCAAACAATTTTTAGCATTGTTAGTACTTGATAGCTTCTTTTTTTAAATTAGATTATTTTATTTGTTTTCAATGTTCAACAATCACTTCCCTATATCTTAGATTTTTTTCACCTCCCTCCCCATTGCTTCTCCCTCCCTCCCAACTTCCCCCCGAAACAGCATATAATCTTATATAGGTTCTACATGTATATTATTATTACATACATGTTGCATAGAAGAATTAAAATGAATGGGAAAAATCATAAAACAAAACAAAACATAATACATCATGATAACTTCTAATTAAACAGTGTGACCTTGGATCAATCATTTAATCTTTTTCACCTTGCTTCCTCATCTATGAAATAACTTCTAGTCTCTGAGTGTAGAGAAGGAAGGAACAAAAGAAAGAAAAGAAAAATAAATACATTTTGATTTCCAATGTCATTTCCTACAAAATCCTCTACCTTTTTAGTTCCATTTAAAAATAAAACTTGAGCACATTGTACTTATTTTCATAACTCTTTAATCATGAAACAACAGTCAAAATAATTTTTTTTCAGTTTCACTTCAGTCTCACTCACTCATACAACAGAAACTTAATGATTGGTTTGACCTTGAAAATTAAACAATTTCCAAAGTTAACATTTTCTGAAAAAAGCAAGCATTTGTTCTTTGTTGAATTATTTCCCTCACCGCCCCCCCTCCCAAAACAGGTAGGATGCATGAGTGGTTTGCTTGAGTTTTTAAAGTAATGAAAATTGAAGTAAAATGAAATTCATCATCTTATAAGATCGTAGATTTAGAGCCATAAGGTATGTAGAGACCATCAAATTCAATGCTGACCTCTTGAAGGTTATGACACTGAATCACTTAATGTTGAACTGACTACCCAAATTTGGAGAGCTACATAAAAGTCTGAGATAAGATTTGAACCCAAGACTTCACGACTCTACTTTCAGTGTCTCTATCAGGACCTTTCATTCTTAGTCTACTTCACTACACATGAATGAACCATTGCAAATGGATAGCATTTTTATATTTTAGAGTCTTTTTTAGGCAGTCACATAGCAAACATTACATATTCCCATGAGTGGTAATTTGCAAACAATGTCAACCAGAACCTAAAAATATTATAAAAGATAAGTAAAAAACCTAATGTAGAGAGGAAGATCAGTAATTTCCCCTATTTCTTTACAAGTATGTCAATGCTCAAGAATTACAAGTAATAGTCACTTGTCTCTTTCACCAGAAAAATACATTTCACAAAAGGAGTTAAAACAACATCTGTAGATTCTGCATTTGATAAAATTAGTTGAAAATCTCTGAAATTCCCAAATGATTAAGTTTTTTCTTCTTGCCAGCACCATGGACAAGTCAATGGGTGACAATCACATTTGAAAAGCTTTTCATAATTTTAGCTAATTCAAACACAAATAAAAAGTGAGCACTTTATACACATTCCCTCTGTTCTATTTTTTTTAAGCTGACTGCATAATTTACATTTTAAGTGCTCATTAATGTGAAAAATGTCAGTACTGGAAAAAGAGCAAATAAATTACCTTCATTTCTTTTCACTCTTCCTAATTATTAATCTTGAGACCACAAAAACTATGCTGAATTAACATGAATATGAATTTATAATATGCTACATCACACACTGGGTGAGCACATTATAGTTTTTTTTTTAAAATTAGGGTTTTCTTTTCCTACTCCCTTAAAATGGAAATACCTGTAACAATTTAAAGCTGTTATCATACTATTACTGTAATATCTATATTAGTGCTGAAAAACAATTAAATTTTACTTAAAATTATATATTCCATATCTCATTTAAAGTGGGTAATTATTTCTAGTAATCCAAAACTTAACTATCAATTTCAGAATCTTACAGCTAAAAAAGGAGTGTGTATGTGTGTGTATGAAGAGAGAGAGAAAAAGGGAGATATGATAGAAAACTACATTTAACTATAATTTCTTTTTTAAAATCCTATGACTAATTTTATGCACTTAAAAGCATAAATCTGAGAATGGTTCCACAGGCTCTGCCAAAAGACTCTATGATAATGATGCGGATAAAATTTCCTAGAACAGAGTTATAATGAGTTATAATGAAATAAGTAGGACAACTGTCTATTGAAATTCTTTGTTGCAAAGCAGTACAGATCACATCTAAGTCTGTATTACCTACTTGGGGAAAAAAAGAATGTACCATTGTTACAATGAGATTCACTCATCCCATTTTGTGCTCTCTTCTCTTCCAATATGTTCCTTCTTTCCAAGACATGGGCATTCTGTGCTGTCATGTGTCTTTTGCAATCCAAGAGGAAAATTATCTGATTACCTTTATCAAACTAAGGGAAATTTAATTTATTATAACTCTGGAGAGAATTCACATTTAAAAAGAGGTTCACAGGGATCAGTCAAGGATAAATAAACATACAAAAAAAATGATAATTTTTAGATGAATGACAACAGAATTTTAGTGCTACTCCAGCGAGTTACTTTCCCAATAACTTTCAAACTTAATCAAAACCCCAAAGCAGAAATTCCAAGTGACAATTCAAACACCCACCTGTCATAGTTGTCTAAAGATAGCCCTAGAAGGGACCTCAGAGTCCACCTATCCCTACCCACTTGTTTTACAGATGAGGAAACTGAGGACCAGAGAAGCAAAGTGTCTGCCCTAGGGTCACATAGGTAGTAAGTCAGATTCTTTGGCCCCAGAACCATTGCTCTTCCTCCTGTACCAAAAGAAGCCTATAATCAATTACTTAGAATCAGTTAGCATTTATTAAACATATACTATGTGCTAGGCATTGAAGTGTAGGAGAAACAAAAAGAGGTGAAAGGTAGTTCCTTCCCTCAAGGAAATCAAAATATAATAAGGAGACATCATGAAAACAGATATATAAACAAGATATATAAGAGAAAACAGAGAAAATAATTAAAAGGAGGAAAATCACTAGAATTAAGAGAAGTTGGGAAATACTTGTGGAAGTTGGGAATTTAGCTGGGAAATGAGGCCAGGGAAGGCAATCAGGGAAGATGAGGAATGAAAACATTCTAGGCATGGGAAAGAGTGAGGAAAAAATGCACAGAGCCAAAAGATGCAATACCTTATTCATGAAACAGTAAGGAGGCCAGAAGTGCTGACCACAAATGTTTCTGACACATATTGAAATCACCTTTCAAGATGTTCAAAAACATGACTGGATACTTAGATATTTCTTGATGTTCAAAAAACATGACTGGATACTTAGATATTTCTTGTATTCTAACTTTGGGTAACAATGAGAGAAGGTGCTGAGATCCAAGTGGACACCTCTGCAATTAGCTATCTTCTCTTAACTTCTAGAAATCATTTAATTGGAAAGATCTACTCCTCAGATTTGTGGGTCATACAAATATGTGAATTGATAGGAAAGTCCAGTTCATTGCATCACATATTCAACACCCTTTTCTCTAGACTACACCCAGATTTCATATAATGAAGTCTGAAAAATTTGGTCAAAAATACTATCAACAAAAACAATAAACACAATTTAATCCACTAAGGGGAAAAGACAAAGCAGCACAATATTCCCAAGGTCAAACGACAAATACAAAACGAGTGTATCAGTGGAGAAAACATGGTATATACAAGAGAACACGAATTTTTTTTTTTTTTGGCCAAGATGACTGAATGAAAGCTGAAACTCACCTATGCTCATGCACAAATTCCTCCACATACATATAAGAAGTAAATCTGAATGAATTTTAAAGTGATAGAATGCACTGGGAGACAGAATGTGGTAGATATTCAATCCAGAACACCCCAAAAGATTGATGAGAAGGATCTGTTACACCAAGCTAGGAGAGCATGGAGCAAGTGAAGGCACCTCAGATGAGGCCATAGCACAGAGGGAAAGGCCCTAGGAGGGCTGAATCTCCAGCAGCAGTTCATATTCCCAAACTGCTCAGGACAGGATGGGAATCCAGCAGAAAGAGAAGCAGAGGGTCCATGACAGCTGCAGCAGCTACTCCTGGGACTATCAGCCCATAGACTAGATGTTTGAAAGTCAGCTATTTGAACTTTCTGGATCCAAGATGGCAAAGTAACCTGTAAGTGATCTCACCTTACCCGATTAACCTTGAAAAACCCAGAGAATATTACCTTAGGAATAATCCTGAAATAGTGGAGCCTGCAGAAGTGGTAAACACTCTTTTAACTCAGGAGGCTAATCAGATTGAAAGGAAGGTTCCCTCTTGCTGTGACTGAACGGGAACAGTGCAGGGCCAGAAGCATCCTAGCAAACCCCACATGAATGGATGAGTAGGAGATCTTGAGACCTATGGAGGTGGAGGTGATAACAGCCAACACCAGGAGCCCAAGTGTGCCTTTGCATAGGCAGAGGGATTGGGTGGATTTCAGGGTGAACAGGGTTGGTGCAGCGCTAGGGAAGGAGGAGACATCTAGAAACCAGACCATCTCTTCACCACACGTTATGTCATGAAGTTAAGTGTAACCTTGGGGAAACTCGGACTTCACCTGGTATCAGCATTTGTACACACCAGCCAGCTCATCACCAGTTAAACTGCCGCATTGCATAGCTTCTAGTTGAAAGAACCAGAGGCCACGGTACACAAAACCAGTAAGAAAGATCCTTTCTCCCAACACAAATGTGTTAAAATCCAGGAAAAAGACAAATACTATGAGCAAGAAGCAAATTAGGTAATCAAAGACCATAGAATCTTATTACAGGGACAGGAAAGAACAGCATATAAATTCAGAAAAGGACAGTATTGAAACTGTACCCACATTTGAAACCTCAAAAAAGAATACGAACTGGTCTCCAGGGCAAACAGCATTTTTGGAAGAGTTCAAGAGGGATTTTAAAAGCCAAATTAAAGAGATAGAAGAAAAAATGACCAATGATTTTTAAAAATACAATAACCCTCTTAAAAAGCAAAATTGTCCAAATGGATAAGAACATACAAACCTAACTAGAGAAAATAACTCTTTTAAAAAGGAAGTACGAAAACCAACTGAAGAAAACAATGTTACTAAGTAGAATTGGGCAAGTAGAAACTAATGACTTTATAAGGCATCAAGAGTTAGTTAAGAAAAATCTAAAGAATGAAAAAATAGAAGAAAATGTAAAATATCTCTTTGGAAAAAACAACTGACCTGGAAAATATATCCAGGAGAGAAAAATCTAAGAATTATTGGTGTACAGGAAAGCTATGATAAAAAAAAAAACAAAACAAGAAAACATCTTCCAAGAAATGATTCACTGCTCTGTGATCCTAGAACCAGAGGGCAAAATAGTCGTCAAAAAAATTCACCATTTTAGCTTGTTGGGGCAGAGACAAGATGGAGGAGTGAGAGCAAGTACTCACCTAAGCTCTAAGAATAACTCCTTCTCACACCTCTGAAGAGAGAATCTGAACAAATTTTAGAGTGGCAGAATTAGGAAACAGGGTGTGGGAGATTTCCACCCCAGGACAGCCTGAAAGGTCAATGGGAAGGAGGTGTTGCACAGGACTGGAGGAGCACACAGGCTGTACCAGTATGGACACTGCCATGGCAAAGCCAAGCAGGAAGCCCTGGGAGATTGAAGCAGCAGTGGCACGGCAGATTCTCAAACATATCAGTCCAGGATGGAAGTCCAGTGGAACTGAGCAAGAGAGAAGTGCAGAACCCCAGGTAAAATCAACTGATCCTGAGAATATCAGTCTGCAGATTAAATGACTGTAAATCACTTACTTGAACTTCTGGGAGCCAAGAAGACAGACCTGTAAATGCCATCACCCTCTCCTTGTTGACCTTGAAAAAACCAGAGAATATTTCCCCAGGAAAAATCTTGGAACAATGGGATCAGTCAAAGGGGTAAACCGTCTCTTAGCCCATGAGACTCAGAAAAACTGCAAAGAAAGACACTAAGAAGGAGAATTAAACTCTGGATAAGGTAGATATGATAGATCTGTGGAGAAAATTCAATGGGGATCGAAAGGAATATCCCTTTTTCTCTGTGGTATATGGCACATACACAAAAATTGACCATGTAGTAGGACATAAAAACCTCACAATTCAGTGCAGAAAGGCAGAGATAGTCAATTCATCCTTCTCAGATCACAATGCAATAAAAATTATATGTAATAAAAAGCCATGCAAAGATAAACCAAAATTAATTGGAAACTAAATAATCTAATCCTAAAGAATGAGTGAGTTAAACAATAAATCAATAACTTCATTGAAGAGAATGACAATAATGAAACAACCTACCAAATCTTATGGAACACTTCAAAAGCACTTCTTAGGGGAAGTTTGGAATCAGTGACCATCCACATGAATAAAATAGACAAAAAGGAGATCAGCGAATTGAGCATGCAATTGAAAAAGCTAGATAAAGAATAAATCAAAATTCCCCAAGTAAATACCAAATTAGAAATATTGAAAACCAAGGAAAGATTAATAAAATTGAAATTAAGAAAATTATTGAACTAATGAATAAAAGTAAGAATTGGTTTTATGAAAAAACCAATAAGATTGATAAACCTTTGGTCAATTTGATTAAAATAAAGAAAGAAGAAGATCAAATTACCAATATCATAAATGAAAAAAGTGTACTCACCTCCAATGAGAAGGAAATTAAAATAGTAATAAGAAATTATTTTGCCCAACTGTATGCCCATAACTTTGACAATCTAAATGAGATGGATGATTATTTTAAAAGATATAAATTGCCCAGATTAATAGAAGAGGAAGTTGAATATGTAAATAATCACATCTCAGAAAAAGAAATTGAACAAGCCATCCATGAACTCCCTAGGAAAAAATCCCCACGATCTGATGTATTCACTAGCAAATTCTATCAAACATTTAAAGAATACTTAATTCCAATACTATATAGACTGTTTGGGAAAATTGCAGAAGAAGGAGTCCTCTCAAATTCTTTTTATGATACAAATATGACTTAGAAACCTAAACCTGGAAGAGCCAAAACGGAGAAAGAAAATTATAGACCAATTTATCTAATGAATATAGACACAAAAATTTTAAGAAAGATTTTAGCAAAAGGAATACAGCAACTTTCATGAGAATAACAAATTATGATGAGGTAGGATTTATACCAGGAATGCATGGCTGGTTCAATATTAGGAATACTATTAACATTATTCATCATATCAACAACAAAGCTGAAAGAAAACACATGATTATTTCAATAGATACAGAGAAAGCTTTTTGACAAAATCGAACACCTATTCCTTTTGAAAACACTGGAGAGCATAGGAATAAAGGGAACTTTCCATAAAATAATAAGGAGTATGTACCTAAAACCTTCAGCATATGCAATGGGGATAAGCTAGGTGCATTTCCAAAAAGATCAGGGGTGAAACAAGGATGTCCATTATCACCACTATCATTCAATATGGTACTAAAAATGTTAGCTGTAACAATAAGAGAAGAAAAAGAAATTGAAGGAACTAGAATCGTCAAAGAGAAACTAAGTTATCACACTTTGCAGATGATATTATGATATACTTAGAGAATCCAAGAGAATAAAGTAAAAAACTACTTGAATAATAAACAACCTTGGCAAAGTTTCAGATTACAACATAAACCCATGCAAATATTCTGCATTTTGATATATTACCAACAAAGCCCAACAGTAAGAGATAGAAAAAGAAATCTCATTGAAAGCTGGGGTAGACACTATAAAATATTTGGGAGTCTACCTGCCAAAACAAACCCAGGGACTATATGAACACAGTTAGAAGACACTTTTTGCATAAATAAAGTCAGATCTAAGTAAGTGGAAAAAACATCGTTTGCTAGTGGGTGAGCTGAGGCAATATAATAAAAATGAAAATTCTACCTAAATTTGTTTACTTATTAATGTACTTATTCAGTGTCATGCCAATCAAACTATCAGATAATTATTTTGTCGAGCTAGAAAAAATAATATCAAAATTCATCTGGAAGAAAGAAAGTTCCAGAATATTAAAGTAACTAATGAAAAGAAATGCTAGGGAAGGTGGCCTACCTCTACCAGATCTCAAATAGCATTATAAAGCAGCAATTATCAAAACCACTTGGTACTGACTATGAAACAGAACAGTAGAACAATGGAATAGGTTACATACTCAAGACACAGTAGTCAATGTATATAGCAACCTACTGTTTGATAATCCCAAGGATTTCAGCTTCTGGGATAAGAAAGAACTCACTGTTTGAAAAATAATTGTTGGGAAAACTGGATAACAGTATGGGAGAAACTGGGCATAGACCAATGCCTGACAATGAACACAAGAATAAAGTCCAAATGGACATATGAACTAGGTATAAAGACTGATGCTATGAACAAATTAGGGGAGCAAGGAATAGTGTATTTGTCAGATTTATGGAAAATAGAGAAATTTATTACTCAACAAGAGACAGAGAGCATTGTGAAGTGCAAAATCGATAATTTTCATTATATTAAATTGAAAAGTTTTGCCCAAACAAAACTGATGAAACCAAGATTAGGAGGGAAACAGAAAACTGGAAAAGAATTTTTGCAACTAGTGTCTGTGAAAGGGGTCTCATTTCTAAAATATATAGAGAACTGAGTCAAATGTAGAAGATTACAAGTCATTCCAAAATTCATCAATGATCAAAGGATATGAAGGTAGTTTTCAGAGGAAGAAATTAACCTATCAATAGGCATATGGAAAAAATGCTCTAAATCACTACAGATTAGAGAGATGCAAATCGAAACAACTCTGAGATACCACATCACACCTACCAGATTGGCTAACATGACAAAACAGGAAGATGATAAATATTGGAGATTTGGGAGAGCCAGAACACTAATTCACTGTTGGTAGAGTTGTTGGCTGGTTCAGCCATTCTGGAGAGCTATTTAGAACTTAGACTAAGGGCTACAAAATGTGCATACCCTTTGAGCCATCAATTTTGCTTCTAGTACTGTATCCCAAAAAGATAATAAAAATGGAAAAGGCTCCCACATGTACAAAAATCTTTGTAGCAGCTCTCTTTGTGGTGACCAAGAACTTGAAATTGAGGGCATGCCAATCAATTTGTGAATGGCTGAAGAAGTTGTGGTATATAAATGCAGTAGAATACTATTTTGCTATAAGAAATAAATACCTGGATAGACCTATAGGAATTGATGCTGAGTGAAATGAGTAGAACATTATATACCATTAACAGCCATGCTGTGCAAGGACAGTTTTGATAGACCTAGTCCTCCACAGCAACGCAAGGACCTAAAACATTTCCAAAGGACCCATGATGCAAAATGACATCCACGTCCAGAGAAAGAACTCTGGATTCTGAACACAGAATGAAGCAGACTATTTTCTATTTTGTTATGTTTGGCCTTCTTTAGTTTTACTCATAGTTTCTCCCATTCATTTTTATTTTTCTATGCAACATGACTAACATGAAAATATGTTTAATAAGAATGTATGTGTAGAGCCTATATAAGATTGCATGTCATTTTGGGGAGAAGGATGGAGAGAAAATTTAAAACTTATCAAAGTGATTGCTGAAAATTGAAAACAAATGTATTAAAAAAGAAAAAAAATTAACTTTGCAAGGGAAGAGCCTAGGTTTGTATCCTAGCTTGACTACACTTTGCCAGCAACTGGCAGATTGGAAGCTCAGTGGTTATAGAAAAGAAAGAGATAACAGCAGCGGAGGCTAGGTAAGCCAGTACCATCTGTACATGACTGGTACATGACTGACTTATTGATCTGAGGGTCAAGATTACATACTCTCTTTAGCAAGCAAGCAAGCAAGGTTATTCCCATGAGAACATTTTTAGTTTACACATTTTATATCTTTTACTTCCATATCTTAGTTCCTTCTGAGTAATAACCTTGGGGTACACATTCAGGTCAGGATGATATTGTCCTTGCTTATCAGCTGTGGAATGGTGAGCCAATTTCCTGAGAACATTAGCCTTTACACTAGTACAAGTCCCAAGTACCTCACATTCCGGACTCCGTCAGTATTGGCCCTCTACAATACCTGTTGCTTTGTGGCTTTGGGCAAATCTCTTAAACTACCCAGGTCTCAGCTTCTGTATGTATAAAAGAATTACTGATGTTGATATTACACATTATATAGACAATTTTTTTGAACCTCAAAACTACCCTCTAAGAGATACGCTATCCCTATCTTACAGGAAGGGCTCTGAAAATTGAAATGACTTGCCTATGGTAACAATCTTGTAAATATCAGAGGTGAGTTTTTATTTTAGGGAAGTGTGGCATATCAATGGACACTACCCCATGCCACCTTTTTAAAATGTGGAATTTGGGCTAGATAATTTATATGGTCCTTTCCATGTCTAAAACTGATCATTTAAAACTTCTTTTCTGCCTTTCCACCTCTCTGCCCCCCTCCAAAAGAAAGGAGTTCACTGAGATGCTAACAGCAATTCTGTCCAACTACTTTGTAGTGTTTGGATTAATATGTTGATTTAATTTTTTAAATAGTCATTACTTTAAAAGTGAATGAAACATCTGCATTATTCTTTATTCAGGACATTTGTAAAGACAAAAAACATAAACTAAACTACTTTTGGGCATGACTCTTTTGTCTGCTATTTCATCGTTAATGTTAAATCTACAATCAGGTTGATGTTTTCTTCTAAAGATTCCAATCTATAATTCTAAAGAAAAACATAAACAAACACACAGAAAACATGCACAGCTGACATCCAGAGGCTCTGGTGCCATGAGTATATAAAAAGTAATCTGATAATCTAATTATTTATAAGAATTTTGGAGTGTTAGAACAAAATAACATCTTGACATTTTCTTTCTATTTCTTTTCTAGTTATTCAGACAAGTCTTTGAATATATATATTATCAATATATATCAATATATATAACGTATAATATATCTTCTGATAACCTCATTTATGGATGTCATGTTCAGATATGCAATTTCAAATTTACTTAGTTATATCAGATCTAATTCACGTTACTGAAAAAAAATTGTGTTTTGTCTACTTAGTTATTTTAGGGTTCAGTTAATTAAAATAAATGCATGGTATTTCCCAGTATATTATCTTCTCTGCAAATGATTTTCTTCATATAATAAGGGCAACAAATAAGAATTCATAGATAATTGCCTTGGAGCCATTGTGGCCAGAAAACTCTTTCTGAAAATAATATCTTATTCCAGGACTTTTTTCTCACTTTGCATATCAGCCCATGTATATAGTGACATTTAACAAAAGTAGCATTCTTTAGTATTAATGAAATGTAATTTATCTGTTTTCTTACATCAAAATATCATGTATATACTTTTCTAGGTGCATATTTTATCTCTCAATTGGAAGAAAAATTTCTCAAAAGAACTACTTTCTAAAAATGTTTTATTTTTCTGTCCCTAGTGCTTTTATTGCATCAGCAGCAGCGGCATGATGGTAAATGCTTTTTTTGGGAGGGATGTACACATAACACACTTTTAAGTTAAAATGCATAATTAAGATATTCTTTATTACTTTCTTAGGACTAGAAAACCAACAAAATAATAAGGCAAGCCCCCTCCCCCTCCCTTACCCTCCCCTTTCTTTCCTTTCCCCTCCCCTTCCCTTCCTCTCTCTTCTCAGAGACCAAACCTTAAACCTGGAGCTCACACATTGGACCAAAATAGGTCACTGCCCAACACCACTTACTTTCTGTATTTTGGACCCTCCTGACGCAGAATGAATGTCAATAGTAACTGTTTCTCTTTTGACAAGCAGCTCTAAGGGTGTTCCCCTCCAGTTTGATTTTTTTTTTTATAATTAAGGCATCATTCACTTCTTTAGTAGACATATTCACTGAATGGGTATTACCTCACTCGAAGTGAGAACCTGAAAAGGTCTTAGCCTAAAAGTGCCAGGGTCCTACACTGCATCCTGAGCCATCTCCAACTGTCCTGATTAATTTCTGGCCACAGGACCTAGATGGCTCTGGAGGAGAAAGTGAGGCTGGTGACCTTGCACATCCCTCTATCACTCAAATCAAAGTCAACTGCAAGTCCTGTCATCATTTCCCTGATGTCATGATCCAATTCAATAAAAGGACAAATACAACAAGGGGTGAAGGTGATGAAGACTTGACCTATAACCATATAAGGGGAGGAGTGTGTATTAGGTGAGAGAGGTTGTGGAGTTTAAAAACAATAACTTGATTACTAGTTCGTTATTAAGAATGAGAGAAACTGATCAATGAGTGAGAATTGGAGTTGTCAAAGCTATGTGACTAGTAGGATGGTAGTAATCTCGAAAGAAATAAATTAAAAAGGAATTTGGGAATAAGAATGAGTTCATTGTAACAAAGCTGAATCTTAATTGGAAAATGTTGTGTTTGCTTATAGCAGAGTCAGTTGGAAATTATGAAGGCAATCTGTGATACAGAACTTGACCTCAGGAGAGAGTTAAAGCCTATGGATGTCGGTCTGGTGATTGCTTGCATAGAGAAAATAATAGAATTGCATGGGACCTGATAAAATCATTAAGAGAAAGACTGCAGAGAGAAAAGATAGAGTAAAATGTAAAGTAGATATAAAATAATTTCAAGGGTAGAAGAATTACCAAATGAGAGAATCAGTAAAGGTCTCTTGTATGGGGGTGGGATGTCTTTAAGATTTCTCTTGAAGAAAGCTAAGCATTCTAAAAAACAGAGGAAAGGAGGCAATATACAGGTATGGAGGACAAAATGTACAAAAAGCATGATGGCAAGAGATTTGATATCATATATAAGAAATAGAAAGTAATTTGCCTAGGAAGCCTCAACTGTGTAGTATGCGAAGGGAACTGAACTGAAATCATTTTGGAAATATAGCCGGGAGTCAAATTGTGAAGAGCTTTAAACTGAGGGGCTTGTGTTTTATGACAGATACCCTAGGGACAGTTTGAATGGAGCTTCCAGGAAGTAGCAAGGCATAAGGGTTCACTCTATTAAACAAAATTATGTTTTCCAAGAAGCTATACGTGCATATTGAGACACATAAATATGGTAAGAAATCTTCATATCCTGACATGCCACTGAAGCTTCCCTATTACATCTCAGTAAACAGTCTACACAAATATGAAACTTGATAACTAGATATTATTTTTACTTATGATATTATGGAAGAAAATCTTCAAAAGTGACATCATTTAAATCTGCGAGGTAGGAATTTATTACAATGTGTTTGTTGCTATCATTCTCTGATGTGTGTGGGAAAAGACTATTATGTACTAAAATGAACATATGGGACTTCAATCTGTAGTAATAAGCTCTGCACAGCTGTGTAGCTGTTTGAGAAATAACCAAAAATTGCATCTGATTGGAACTAAGCAGAATAGATCATTTCACTTTCAAGTTGTCCCACCTTTAAATCCACATAGAGAAAACCCTAAAGGAATCTTAGCTATTTAAATGAACTATTTTGTTTTTTTTAAGAAAAAGAAAATGAGAATAAGCATAGTATGATCATTGCATGACTTTTATTTATTACAAGAAAATTAAGTCTAATTTAGTTCTGTAAAAGGTCAAAGCATTCTTACCATACCAGGGTTTATTCAGTGATTTTATGACCCTAACTACATGAGCAAATTGAGTGGTTAGTGGTAATCTGTAATTACAAAGAGTGTTCGATTTGATCGTGTCATTAAAATCTTAATCCTTAGGAGGCTACTTTTAACAGTAGTGCTTATCACCCACGTGAAATATTTTTTAAATAGTCTGAGCAATAAGGATAAAAAAAAAACTGGTATTTTTGTGGCACCTAAAGGTTTGCAAACTTTTATATGTATTTTTACAAACACAGAATTTGAAAATTAGAAGAGACTTCAATAACTTTTTGATCCAAATGCATACATACTATCACATTTCTGACAAGTTGTCAGCCAGTCTGTATGTTACACTCTTTAATGATAGGAACCACCACTGGCAGCAAATCTTGTCAGTTACAGAGTACTCTGATGGTTGGGAGATTTTTCTTGATATCAAGCCTAATCATGGCTCTTTCCATTTGCACCTATTTTTCTTGATCTTCTGAGGCCAAAGAGAACAAATCTTATTTCATTTCCATATGACATCTCTTTAAATAACTAAAAATACTTGACAATAATTGATTCCTTCCTCCACCACTTCATTTTCCTTTTCATTAAACTAAATATTTTCAGTTCTTTTGAGTAATACCATTTGAACCTCATAATACCTGTGTAGTAGATACTGCAGGTATAATTATCTCCATTTTACAGTCAAGGGAACTGAATAATAAAGGTTTAGTGACTTCCTTTTTATCACCAAGTTAATGGACAGTAGAAGTGGAATTCAAATTCAGGTCTTCCAGATGCTGAATGCAAAATGTTCTCTTCACTGGACCATACTGCTTCAAGTTAAAGATCAGTCCTAGTTCAAGTTAATAAGCAATATGAATTACTAAGAAAAAACATAGCTTGTTCCTAGCAGGGGGTCATGAAGTTTTCACCCCTCCACTCCTTAGGCTTTTTATTCAATTCATCCTTCCCTTTCCTTCTACTATTGCTCCATTCTACATCACTCTTTGTATGGAGGTACAAAATCCATTGCAGCATACCATTTTTTGACCATGAAAAGAGTGTTTCATGTTCTCAGTACCAACTACAAAATTAAAAAGTAGAGACTACACCAATGAAGGTAAATGAGATAGTAAGAATACAATGACATTGTTAAAAGTTAATGATCCCATACATTTCTGTGAATAAAACACCTTGGAAGATAATTGTCAGATTTTACTAAACAATTATAATACACATGATTCTGCAAAGTACATTAAGGTTAAATGTCCTCCCTCTTTCCCATAATAGGTTCCAAATGTTTTATATATAATTGTATTATTTCATCTAGAACTGTGTAAACCTATGAGTCCAAGAACTAATTTTAGGTATAAGTGAAGCGTTTTTTTTCCATGTGATTTTGCAGATACTGTTTAAAAAGTCATAAACATACTATATCTGATCTAAAATGTATAATTGGATACATGTCTTTCAAATACAAAAATTTTTTTCTTAATAATAAACAAGCATTAGAATGATTACAGAACAAGGTGGAAAAACACCTACAGCTAATTTAAGGCAACTAATTGCAAGAAAAGAGGGATGGTGTTCAATTCGATGTCTATGATCACTGTCAGTGATCAATAAATATTTGTCAATATAAATTGATGAATGAAATATCAATAAATATTTATGAAAGCCCTACTATGTGCCAGGCAGCTATGTGGTGCACTTGATAGAGAAGACTCATCTTCATGAGTTCAGATCTGGCCTTATATACTTACTAATTTTATGATCCTGGGCAAGTCACTTAACATTGTTTGCCTCAGTTTTCTCATCTATAAAATGAACTGGAAAAAGAAATCACTTAAGGATCTTTGTTAAGGAAACCCCAAATGGGGTCAGAAAGAGACACTGAACTCAGTTCTAGGGATAGAAATAAGAAATGAAAGATAGTCCCTGCCCTTAAGGAGTAAGGAGGGAGATCACAGTGGAATAACAACAGTGTCCAGAAATTTTCTCATCCTTGTTGGTCTCATCTGGATTCATTGCATTTGTCAATATCCCTCCTTAAAAGTATTACTTAGCACTGAGCATAATATTCCAGGAGTAAAATGATCAGGGTAAAACTTCCTTCACTCTAGACACTATAATTTTATTCATGTAACTTTTTTTTTCAATTTTGTTAAAAAAAAACTCACTGACAAAACTGAATAAAGCTGAGTTATCCTTTTAATTCACTAAAATATGCAGGGCTTTTATTCATGGACAGTTATTTTTGCTATGACTCTTCTACTTTGTATCTGAAACATGATTTTTTAAACTAATTAATGAGCTTCTTTCAAGGATGTAGTTTGGTACACCTGAAGGAGCACATATTCTGAAATGAGAGTACCTAGATTAAACCTGTGATTTTAAATATGATGTCCGGTGGTTTCAAACTCCAATAAATATGGGGACCATGAAACTTCAGATAAGGAACCCTGTGTGCCACATATTAACTTAAAGAATCACATATTAATATCATCCATGTTTTATTGTATTATATTTATTTTACTAAACATTTTCTGACTAAATTTTAATTTAGTTTAGGCCACAGTCAGGAATCCTGTGCACTGCATGTAGTAGCCAGGTACATGTTTGATACCTCCTCTATAGTGGAGAGAGTGCTGCAGATGGAGAGAGAAAGATGGGCATATGATTCCTAGGTAAGACACTTAATTAACAGTTAAATTACTATAATTCAGAATTTTTTTCCTCACTGACCTTTAACTTCCCTTCTAGATCCTAATATCCATGATCCTGTGAAGAAAATATGGCAGTAATGGAAGGTAAATAAGTATAAATATTTTTAAAAGAGAGGTGAGGTTCTATAAAGATAGTACAAGGAAAGTTAAACGGAATGAATTCAGACTTGAAATACTACATGTTAAATACAATTGAAATGATTTTCAATTATAGGGAGAACATTTATTTGTGGGGGGAATGTAAAAATTCTGCATTCCAACAATTCTGCACCATTTATTTGTTTGCAATGATTTCACTCTTCTCCACAAGATGGCTCAAAAATATATGAGCCTACAACATGGTCATATTGCTGTGTACCTCTTGGAAGACAGACTTCTAGGAATACGACCAGGGAAGCAATATGTTTGCTTCTGTTGCCACTTCCTTTGAACATCCTGGATGCAGTAGGTAGGCTTTGTTCTTCTCCATTGACTTCTCAGTCAATTTTCTGTTATTAAATTGCTGTATGAATAATGTCTACCTGAAATAACCTTGGGCTAAATCTATGACATAGCAGCTCCCAAGTTATCTGCCATTAATCTCTAGAGTAACTTGAAAAGCCCAGACATAATCACCAATCAAGGCCTAAATAAATTCATGAAAACCTGAAAAAAATGGATATAATTGTTGAACAGTATTACATTCTCTATAAAACTATGGAGAATAAAAAAAAAAGAAAACTACAGGAGGTAAGAAAATTTTGTCCTGAAAATTTGTCTTGATTTTCCAAAAAGAGGAAAAAGATTGATACTTCAAAGTTTATAGCAATAAATTTAATATCAATTCTCAAAATTCTAGGGTACATTATTAAAAAGGAGGATTTGTGAGCACTTAAATAGGTAAGGAGTGATTGGTTTTAGTCATCAAAAATGTATTGTAAAATATTCATTCACACCGATCTCCTTGGCTTTTTAGAAAGTGTTGCTAAAACACCACAGAAGATTATGGGAATAGTCATGGATATTTGAATTGAAGCATGGCATTTCATAATTTTTTAACAAATTCTTTTGGGAAAAAGATGAAACCAGGTAATATGACAATGTTAGTATCCACCATCCTCTCTATAATAGCTTGCCAATACCCTAATTCAGACTCTATGATCATATTTTAAAATGTAATTTTCTATATATGTGCTAGAACATAACTTTCCAGGGACCAGGACTTGTTCTGTTCTTGTCTTTGTATTCCCAGCACTGACTGCAGTCTTGTGAATATAGGAAGCACTTCATTATTGCTTTTAAATGTGCTGAATAACTGAATTTAGAACTAGATAAATTATTAGAGTCAAACAGTGTTGGTCAGTACTATAATAAAAGAGGATTTCTACCTACCAGACTGTAACCATGACCCTTTCTCAACATTTTTTTTTTTAATGTCTGGTGGTATGCTCATCAAATATGACTACAAGTTTGCTATTCCATTTTTGAAAGTCCTTATATTTTCCATAATTCCAAAAAAAATTCGTGGACAGATGTTCAACAAACACACAATGGTAGGAATAGCTAAAATACTGAGTGACAGAATCAGGATGCAAAAAGATGTTAATAGACAAGAAGAGAGAAATGAAGTTAACAATATATAATTTAAAGGGAAAGAAAGGAATGTCCTGCATTTGGATTCAAGTAGCAATTGTGGCAGTTTAAGTAGATCTAAATACAACTAGAGGGAAGTTCATGTAAAAAAGAAATCATAGCTAACTGCCATCTATCAGTCATAAAAGGTGATAAAATCGTGGGTCATCTAGTCCAATCTCCCCATTTTTTCTGATGAAGAAATGGAGACCCATTGAAGCTGTGACTTGCTTAAGATCACATAAAGTAGTGATCTCTAGAAAGGGGATTTAACCCAGGTCATCTTATTTGGAGATACTATTCTTTCCACTCCACTGTAAGTTAATGTAGCCTCATGTTACATTTATAAATTATAAATAATATTCAGAACAAGGAGAAAATATTTTACTGTCTTAATCAAACTACATCTGGAATATTGTGTTCAAATGTGGATATCATATTTAAAAAATCTCAGAATCTGGAGTGAATCTGGAGAAGGAGGACAGAATTATTAAAGTGGAAATATATATATATACTTTAAGGTAATTTGAAAAATTGATGGATGTTTTTCCTGTAGAAGAGTGGACAAGAGTTGATAAAATAATTGCCTTAAGATACTTAAAGAATTGATAGTCATGTGGAAATGGAATTTTTTTCTACTATTCATGTTTTTTTTTCTGACCTTCAACCCTAGAAAACTGAAACTATGCCATTACTACAGGTTCATAGATTAATAACTGGAAGAGATTTTATAAACAATCTCATAGAATTTTTCAGAATATTATCTGATGCAATCTCTTTTACAAATAAATTAGGAAAGTGATAATGATTTCAGTTAAGTAACTTGCCAAAAGTCACAGAGAAAATAAGTCTAGCTAGAATTTATATAAAATTGTAGGTTTTGCAAACACCTTCAGAGTTAGTAAGTGTTCATGATTGAAATTGAAATTTCGGGCTTCCTAGATCCAAGTGCTGCTCTCAATCTAATGGGGAGCAGTCCCGGAGACTAGATTTAAGCCTGGATTCTCTGACTTCACTCCTTTCTTTACCAAAACACCTAATCTAACTTTTCTACTCCTATTACTTATCTCTTTCTCGAATGCTACTTGGAAGAAGCCATTAAATTTTGAGAGTTGGATCCATGACAAATTGATGTGTACTAACCTGAAATGGATCCAAAATATTATGCAACAGTCTAATTCATCTCTGATACACTTATAAACATTGTCAATATTCTCTTCTCTTCTCGGGTCCCAAGAACTAAACGTCCCTCCTCAAGATGACTTGTCTTTTCTTCTTCCTTCCTTCATTTCTTCCTTATATTTGTCTTATATACTTCTCTATTTTTAACTAATACTAAGGACTTTTGATCATTGCTGATTTATAATACAGCCTGAATTTTGGAAGTTCTATTTCACCCTCATTCTGATCTTTTCTGCCCCTTATTCCCCTTGATATTCTTGATCTTCTGTCTCCCTAACAAATTCTTTAAAATAGTAAGTTTCTTAAGTATTCCTTGGAAGTTTGCTATTGAAGCAGTAGAAGTGTAAATTAATTTTAGTAATAGTGTATTGTATTGGCATGACTTATCCATGAACATAGATTGTAACTTTGCAGCAGCCATTGTCAGATTTTATATTACCTGTTTTTTTTTTTTTTTAAAAAAAACTAATTTTAACATTCTTTTTTAACATTTTGAGTTTTAAATTCTCTTCTTTCATGACCTTCTTCACCCACTGAAAAAGCAAGCAACATAATATTGATTATACATCTAAAGTCATACAAAATATTTTTCCTTATTAGCAATGTTTCAAAAAAAAGGGAGAAAAATAAAGGAAATGAACAAAGGCTGCTTATTTTGCTCTCAGAATTCATCAGTTCTCTTCTTAGATGTGAATGATTTTTTAAAAAAAAATTGTAAGTCCTTTGGAATTGTCTCTGACAATTATATTGCTTAGCTAAATATTTCATCATTGCAATATTGCAGTCTCTGTACAATATTCTTTCTTGTATTTTAAACGTAAACACAAAATAAGAAGAAAAAAGAAACATTTCCATCTGCACAGCAGTCCAGAAGAGAGAATTCACCATAAAACAACAAATTTCTATTTCAAGAAAACTTAGAGGGTGAGGAGCCAAGATGGTGGAGTAGAAAAAAATCACATATGCTAGCTCCGAACCCACAGCCCATAAATTGCCTGTAAAGAGGAACTCCCAACAAATTCTGGAGCAGCAGAAGCCACAGAACAACAGAATGGAGGAGATTTCTGTTCCAGAGAGCCCTGAAAAACCAACACCAAAGGTCCATCACTTACCAACATGGAGCATAGCCCAGCCCTGACTTGACCACATGGCCCCGAGAGGAGCAGATCCGAGCAGGCTTCAGGGACAGAGTCTCTGGCACCCCGAAGGTCCCTCAACCCGCAGGCGCTACAGGTCAGTGAGAGAGACTTCTGGGCTGAAAGTTTTCTGGCCTTACAGGACAAAAGAGAAGATGGGGACAAGGGAAGGGAGGGGTGATAGAAGAGAGGGCAGATTGATGATAGGGGAAATTAGAATGCTTGGTGTATTGGGGTGGGGGGAGGGGACAAATGGGGAGAAAATTTGGAACCCAAAATTTTGTGAAAATGAATGTAAAAAGTTAAATAAATAAATTTATATATATAAAAAAAGAAATCTTAGATAATAAATAATACACATTATATTCAAATCTGCCCAGCTTTTCTTGGATTCCTTGTTTTATTTTTGTTTTCTGCTGCACTTTTTACTTTATTTTTTCCTCCCTCCCCCCACCATCCTAAAGAAGGCTAAGATTAAGTGTGGACATATATATATATACATACATACATATATATATATTTACATGTATAGATGTGTAGACAGATATATACATGGATATTTATAAACATACACATATATACTCATACACATATATGTAAAACCATAATATGCTTATTTTCTCCTACCATCTGTATCTCTGAAAGTGAATAAACCTCTTCCTTCCTAAGTTCAATTCTTTCCTCGTTTTTTTTAAAAGACAAACCAACTCACCATTTCTTACACCACAGCAATATTCAACCACATAGCATTTTGAGAGATTGTCTATGAGAGATTCCCCCAATTTTCTGCATTCTTTCTATTCTTTGCTACATATGTTTAATTGTACATGAAAATTTTAATCTAAAATAATCAAAATTATCCTTGTTACACTTCAACGATGATCTCAGCTTATAGTTTAAGATCTGGTACTGCTTAAATCTGCTTCTTCGGCATCTTTTCTCCTTGGTTTCTTGGAAGTTCCTGACCTTTTGTTCTTCCAAACAAACTTTGTTGTAATTTTTTTTCTCACTCAGAAAAAGAATTTAGTAATTTAATTGCGATGACATTGAATACATTAGTTAGGCACAATTGCCATTTAAAATATATATATTGGCCTTACCTACCTATGAACAATAAATATAACTTTCATCGTTTATATCTAAGTTTATTTGTATAAAAAGTTTTTTATGTTTATGTCCATATAGTTCCTTTGCCTCTTCTGGCAGTTATGCACTCAGGTATTTTATACTGTCTAGTTATATTAAAGAGTCTAAAACAATTTTGAATCATATTGCTAGCCCACAGTGTAGTTAACTATTTCCACCTTTGCTTAAATCTATCTTAACTACTAACTATGTCTGAGTTCATGATTATTATCTTTCTTTGCTTACATATTAAAGTCCACTGTGCCCTTTATTTTATGCTTTCTGTTTATCTCTCATTCTTATAATCTTTTCTGAAAGAAACATATAGTTGAATTTGCTATCCATTTTTGTTTATAGGTAAATTTGTCCCATTTACATTCTTATATAATTTTTTTCTCCTAGATTTGTTGTCCAGATCAGTTTTTTTCTGATGAGATCTTTCATATTTTCTTCTATTTTTTTCAGTCTTTTGATTTATTTTATTATTTGTATCTTTTACTATCATTAGCTTCCCTTTGCCAAATTCTAGTTCTGAAGGAAATATTTCCTTCCTTGAGTGTTTGATTCTGTTTCGGGTTGGCTGACTTTCTTATAACAATTTTCTTGATTTTCTTGGAGTGCCCTTATTTTTTTTCCTATTTTTTTGCTTAATCTCCCTTATTCGAGTTTTTAAGTACTTTTTTGGTTTTTCAAAGAACCATTTTTGTGCTTGGGACCATTTGATGTTTCTTATTTAAAAAGGAGTGGCTTTTTTTAGCCCTATTATCTTCCTCTGAATATGAACCCAGATATTCTCTATTCCCATAAGGAGTAATCTTGGATTGAGTTCTTTCCCCGTAGTCTGTTCATTTTTATTTATTTATTTACTGTTTGTTTATTTGCTTGTCTGTTGGGTTTTAGCAGCTATTAGTGTGATCAGGTTCTAGTTTGAAGGCATAAGGAATAATGTCTCAAGCCTCAGATCTTTCTTACTCTTAATGAGGTCTATCCTTGGGCTCTCCTCTCCACTCCTAAGTCATAGGTAGAGTTTGCAGTCACGCTGTCCCACAAATGCTCTTACTCCTTGCTATGCCTTGGGTAACTGCAAACTACAGCTGTCATCTCTTGCATGGAACTAAACCAGGTATTCTGTTCTCCTGTAAGTGCCTACAGCCAACAGGATCTCCTCCCCTCTTTTATTTTGCTTACTAGGTATGTGCTGGCTCCTTCTCCACAGTGGCAGCTCAACTCAGGATGTGTCTGGGAAGCACAGGTGTACTTGGTGTCCCTTGACAGTGAAAGCTTGCTCATTCTCCTATTTAGACCACACTGTCAGTAGAATATCAAAGGCTGAGGCTATTTCTCAACCCCAGCTGTTCCCAGGGTTTGTGGTTTGTTAAATCTGCAGAGGTAGCCTATAGCTGTTGGCACTTAACAGAAGCTGAGACTCTGCCCCTGGAGGTCCTATATCTCCTCAGATCTTCTTCATATGTTTTAAAAGAACAATTGCGGAGGAGCCAAGATGGTGGAGTAGAAAGACACACATATGCTAGCTCCGAACCCACAGCCTATAAAATACCTGTAAAGAACTCACAACAAATTCTGGAGCAGTGGAAGCCATACAACAATGGAGTGGAGGAGATCTCTGTTGCAGAGAGACCAGAAAAACCAATTCCAAAGGTCTGTTGCGCACCGGACCTGAAGCAGAACCCAGCCCTGCCCTGGCCGTGTGACATTGAGAGGAGCAGATCCAAGCAGGCTTCAGGGGTAGAATCTCCAGCAGCCTCTCAGTTCCCTCCACCCACAGGCACAAAGGTCAGTGAGAGAGCCTGTTTGGCTGGCCAAGAGGGGAGCAGGGTATCTCCATAACTGAGGCCCCCTGGGGAGGCAGCAGCTGACAGGAGCTCCCAATGCAGAAAGGAGCTCAGATCCATTGTTGAAGGTCTCCACATAAAACCCCTGAGGAAACTGAGCCCTGTGTAGGTGCTCTGCCCCCACCTCAGCAGCTGAACTTAATCTCACACGGAATAGCAGCCCTGCCCCCTCTGAAAACCCTGAGGCTGGGAAGCAGCATTTGAATCTCAGACCCCAAGCACTAGCTGGGCAGATCTGGAGGCCAGGTGGGTGTGGAAAGGAATCTCAGAATTTAAGTAGCTGGCTGGGAAAATGTCCAGAAAAGGGAAAAAAATAAGACCATAGAAGGTTACTTTCTTGGTGAACAGATATCTCCTCTCTTCCTTTCTGATGAGGAAGAACAATGCTTACCATCAGGGAAAGACATAGAAGTGAAGGCTTCTGTATCTTAAATATCCAAAATAAATATTCAGTGGGCTCAGGCCACGGAAGACCTCAAAAAAGGATTTTGAAAATCAAGTTAGAGAGGTGGAGGAAAAACTGGGAAGAGAAATGAGAGAGATGCAAGAAAAGTATGAAAAGCAGGTCAACGCTTTGCTAAAGGAGATTCAAAAAAATGCTGAAGAAAATAACACCTCGAAAAATAGGCTAACTCAATTGGGAAAAGTGGTTCAAAAAGCCAATGAGGAGAAGAATGCTTTCAAAAGCAGAATTAGCCAAATGGAAAAGGAGGTTCAAAAGCCCACTGAAGGAAACAGATGGGGGCTAATGACTTTCTGAGAAACCAAGAAATCATAAAACAAAACCAAAAGAATGAAAAAATGGAAGTTAATGTGAAATATCTCATTGGGAAAACAACTGACCTGGAAAATAGATCCAGGAGAGACAATTTAAAAATTATGGGACTACCTGAAAGCCATGATCAAAAAAAGAGCCTAGATATCATCTTTCATGAAATTATCAAGGAAAACGCCCTGATATTTAGAAGCAGGGGGAAAAATAAGTATTCAAGGAATCCACCAATCACCACCTGAAAGAGATCCAAAAGGAGAAACTCCTAGGAATACTGTGGCCAAATTCCAGAATTCCCAGGCCAAGGAGAAAATATTGCAAGCAGCTAGAAAGAAACAATTCCAGTATTGTGGAAATACAATCAGGATAACACAAGATCAAGCAGCTTCTATATGAAGGGATCGAAGGGCTTGGAATAGGATATTCCAGAAGTCAAAGGAACTAGGACTGAAACCAAGAACCATCTACCCAGCAAAATGGAGTATAATACTTCAGGGGAAAAACTAGTCTTTCAATGAAACAGAGGACTTTCAAGCATTTTTGATGAAAAGACGAGAGTTGAAAAGAAAATCTGACTTTCAAACACAAGAATGAGAAGAAGCATGAAAAAGTCAACAGCAAAGAGAAGTCATAAGGGACCTACCAAAGGTGAACTGTTTACATTCCTACATGGAAAGACAATATTTGTAACACTTGAAACTTTTCAGTATCTGGGTAGTTGGTGGGATTACACACACACACACACACACACACACACACACGCACACACACATCAGCACACACACATAAACACATGCATGCACACACAGAGACAGAGAGCACAGAGTGAATTGAATAGGATGGGATCACATCTTTAAAAAATGAAGTTAAGTGGTAAGAGAGAAATGTATTGGGAGGAGAGAGAGGGAGAAATGGAATGGAGCAAATTATCTCTCATAGAAGAGGCAGGCAGGAGACTTTTCAGTGGAGGGAAAAAGAGGGGAGCTGAGAGAAAAACATGAAGTTTACTCCCATCACATTCTGCTAAAGGAAGAAATAAAATACACACTCATTTAGGTATGAAAACCTATCTTACAATACAGGAAAGTGGGGGAGAAGGAGATAAGCAGGGTGGGGGGGATGATGGAAGGGAGGGCAATGGGAGGAAGGAGCAATTTGAAATCAACACTCTTGGGGAGGGACAGGATCAAAAGAGAGAATAGAAGCAATGGGGGGCAGGATAGGATGGAGGGAAATATAGTTAGTCTTACACAACACAACTATTATGGAAGTCATTTGCAAAACTACACAGATAAGGCCTATATTGAATTGCCTGCCTTCCCAAGGAGAATGAGTGGGGAGAGAGGGATGGGGAGAATTTGGAACTCAAAGTTTTAGGAACAACTGTCGAATATTGTTCTTGCTACTAGGAAATAAGAAATACAGGTAATGGGGAATAGAAAGTTATCTGGCCCTACAGGACAAAAGAGAAGATGGGGATAAGGGAAGGCAGGGAGGATAGAAGAGAGGGAAGATTGGTGAAAGGGGAAATTAGAATGCTCGGTGTATTGGGGTGGGGGGAGGGGACAAGTGGGGAGAAAATTTGGAACCCAAAATTTTGTGAAAATGAATGTAAAAAGTTAAATAAATAAATTTATTTAAATATGAGAAAAAATAAGGGAGCTATTTTCAACTAAAAAAAAAAAAGAACCATTGCTTTGCCCTGATTTTCATTTATTTCCACTGCTCTACGTTCCATCTAAGGCAAAGTTCTCTCTTTTTCTGTGGAAGAAATTTGGAAAGACCAAAAGTTTTCTAACCTACTTTGCTTTCTTCCCAGAATCCTCTTAACAATATTCTCTTGGTTCTATTTACTTTACTTTGCATAAATTCACATTTGTCTACCAGAATTTTCTGAAAACATTCTATTCATCATTCATTATAACAAAAGAATAGTCTATCCCAATCATATATCAAAAGTTTCTCAGCCATATGAATATTTTCTTAATTTCTAATTCTCTGCCACCAAAACCAGAACTGATATAAATTGTTTTACAAAAAGCATTTGACCACTTATCAATTGAGGAATGACTTATTTTTTTTTATAAATATGACTGTCTCTTATGTATTTGAGAAAGGAGATTTTGATCAGAAAAAAAGAAAATAAAACGATGTAAATTTCCCCCACCACAGTGTCCTGCATTCCTTCTAATTTGAATGGATTGATTTGTACAAAATATTTTTTAATTCCAGGTAATCAAAATCATCCATTTTAATTCTAATTAACCTCTGCATCTCTTGTTTTGTCATAAACACTTTCTACATTAATAGATAAAAAGGAAAATTTTCTCTTCTCTCTTAATTTACTAATGATTTTATCTTTTATGCCTAAATCACACACCAATTTTCATATTATGTTGGTAGACTATGTGGTCATCATAGTTCTTGGTAAAATACTTTTAAGTGTTCCCGACAACTTTTGTCAGATGATGAATTCTCCCACCAAATCTTGGACCTTTATGTTTGTCAAACACTAGATAGCTATTGTCATTTACTATTGTTTATTTTGCTCATAATCTAGTCCACTGATCCACCATTCTATTTCTTGTATAGTAACAGACTAATTTGATGATTAGTGCTTTGCAATATAGTTAGAAATCTGGTAATGCTAGGCTGTGTTTTTAATGGTAATTTAAATGGGAAGATCTTTCCCATACATTAATAGGCTCATGTGGTCTGCCTGGGTCACATGGAAATCTGAGTCACATGGAACAGGAAGGGGCAGAACAGGAAGCAAGGAACATGAAGAGGCCGAGATAGAACAGTGGTGAGAGGAAATTTTAGTCAGAAATCAGTCAGAAACAGGAAGGATGCAGGCTGCTGTCTAGCATGAGTGAAAGATGGTTTGTGATTTTGTTTAAGAGAGCCTGCTTGTGCTATGTTTAAGGGAGCTGGATTGTGAAAAAGTCTAGTGGGGGAAGGCTTGGGGATGTTGTTGTTCCCTACATTGTTATTGTGTATAGATTTTTGTTATGATAAATGGATTTGACTTTTTGGTATCTGAATAAATGTTTTGGTTCTGTCTTCCATGAGGAGAATCTATAGTATTCCTTGATTCAGAATTGATCCAGAATATTCATGGCCACTGTAGGTGCTGAGAATATCTCATTGGCACGACAGCATTTCTTTACCATTTTTTCATTAATTTCCCAGACATTCTTAACTTTTTATTATCCCAGATAATTTTTGTTTGTATTTGTTCTAGCTGCATAAAATAATTCTTTAGTGGTTTAATTGGTGTGACACACAAAAAGTTGATTAATTTGGGTAAAATTGACATTTTTGTTATATTGACTTGACCCACCCCTGAGAGATGAATATTCCCTTGTTTATATCTGTATTTATTTATGTGAAAAGTATTTTGTATTTGTGTTCATATAGTTCCTGTTTTGTCTTGGCAGGTACATATATGCACATATTTTATATTGTTAGCAGTTATTTGAAATGGAATTTCTCTTTCTTCTGGATTTTGTCATTAGTATAGAGAAATGCTCATGTTTTATGTGAATTTATTTTATATCCTGTAAGTATGTTAAAGTTTTTAATAGTTTCAACTCTTAACTGTTTCTGCAGTGTTCTTTAATAAACCATCTTATCAGCAGAAAATGAGCTTGATTCTACATTTCTTATATTTATTTATCTGATTTCTTTTTTTATTATTGTTATAGATATCAGTTCTAATTCAATGTTGAATAATAGTGTAGATAAAATCTTTTTGTTTCATCTTTGATTTTTTTGGAGGAAGGGGTTTCTGCTTTATCCTTTTTACAGATAATGCTTGCTTTTGTTATTAAATAGAAAATACTTCTCACTTTATTAAGGTTCCATTGATTCCTATGTTTCCTACTGTATTTAGCAGTATGATTACACTTCTTTAAAAGTTTTTTTTTGGTCTCTATTGACATAATCATGATTTTTATTGTTTTGTTTTCTTGGTAAATTATGCTTACAGTTTTCTTAATATTTAGCCATTTTGCATTCTTCCTTCTTAATGTTAATTCAAATATTTCATCCAAAGAGGAATTAATTTTTCCTGAAATGTTCTGTAGATTTCACTTTTAAATCCATTTGGACCTAGGATATTTTAGGGGGTTTCTTGATGGCTTCTTCAATTTCATTTTCTAAGAAAAAGAAATATGGGTACACTATTTCCTCTTTTAGTAATCTTAGCAATTTATATTTTTTCTAAATATTCAATGATTTCACTTAGCTTGTCAGTTTTACAAGCATGTAATCTTTGGCAAAATGCTTCTGAATTATTATTTTAATTTCATCTTCATTGGTGGTGCATTTATTTTTGATACTGGTAATTTGGTTCTCTAATTTATTAAATCAAATTAACAAGAGGCTTATTTATTTTGTTTTTGTTGTTTTCATAAAGCCAGCTATTAACTTTAGTTATTAGTCCATTTTTTCTTTCAAAATTTTTTTACTTTTCCTTTGATTTTCAGGTTTTTTATTTTGAAGTCTAATTGGCAATTTAAATTTTTTTCCAGTGGTTTTACTATATGTCAGATTCATTGATCTGTCCTTTCTCTCTTTCATTGATAAATGCATATGGAAATATTGGTTTTCTTTTAAGTATTGCTGTAGCAGCATCCCATCAATATGGTATGTTGTGTCATTGTTCATATTTTCATTAACGAAATTATTTGTTTCTATGATTTACTATTTGGCCCACTGACTCTTTAGAATTAGAGTATTTATTTTTCAATTAATTTTAATGTGTGATTCCAGAGTTCTTGATTAAATATAATTTGAATTGCACTATGATCTGAAAATGGTGTATTTCCTCTTGTTTGCATTTGATTATGAGGTTTTTTTACCCCAAAATATATAATAATTTTTTGTAAGGGTGCCATTTTTAGCTGAGAAAAATATATCCTCCTTTCTATTTGTGTTCAGCTTTCTCCAGAAGTCTATCATGTCTAAACGATGTAAAATTGTATTCATCTCCTAAATTCTTTCTTATTTATTTTATCAATATATTTATCTAGCCCTGACTTTGGAAAATCAAATTCTCACACCAACATATTTTTACTGTCTAGTATCTCTAGAAATTCATTTAACTTTTCCTTTAAGAATTTGGATGTTTTGCCATGTGTTGCATATACACACACACACACACACACACACACACACACACACCCATATACATACATACACACACATATACATAAATATGTGTATAATTTCTCTTTCCTGTTTTCTTTAGTTATACTTCTCTTGAGTCTTCTATTTACAAGTCTAATTTCCTACGCAGATCTGGCCTTTTCACCATAAATACTTGAAAGTCCTCTATGTCATTAAATATCCATTTTTCCCGAGATGATTTTACTAAGTTTTGCTAGGTAGATTATTCTTAGATTGAATACTTATTCTTTTGCCTTCTTTAAGAGAACTGAACAGGTGCTGCTTAGTCAAACTGAGACCTATTAAAGGTTTTTGCTTAAAAAGGTCAAGGTGCCTCACTGCATCCAGGGCCAGTCATCCTGATCTATATCTCACCCTTGGACCAAGATGGCTCTGGAGGAGAGAGTAAGAGTGGTGAAATTGTCCAGCCCTCCTTCAGTTAAATCCAATTCACTTGCATGTCATGGTCCAGCCTCCCTGATATCATGGTCTTCGAGAAGGAAGGACAAGCAATAACATCATCTCCATCTCAAAAATCAGTTGTTTTTCCAATAAAGTTTTTAACATTGTCTTCTGTTTTTTTATTTGAATTTATTATTTGCTGCTGACATCATGTGGAATCATTAGCTTCTACTTGCCCAATTTTAATTTTTTTTTAGAAATTATTTGATCAGTTAATTTTTTAACTTCATTATTTCATCAATCTCTTTATGTTGTTGTTCTGGGTGCCTCTTCTATAAAGCTAAAAATTATCTTTTTTTTTTCTTATCTCATTCTCATGTTCTTTTCCAATTTTTCCTCTATCACTTTTTCTTTAATTTTAAAATTCATTATTATGCTCTTCTATGAATTCTGGCTAGGTTTCTGTTCAAATTACATTTTTTTTTTCTTTTTGCTTGTGCTTTTAATTGTTTTGACATCATTGTCTTTCGAGTTTGTGTTTGATCTCTGTAATGGTACTGACTTTTTATAATCAAATTCTTTTTTTTTTGTTTGTTTGTTTTATCTTTCTCATTTTTCCTTCTTTTTTAAAGATTATGATAATGTTATGCTCTGTTCACCTAGGATTCAGGAAATCCTTCCCCCATATTCTTCAATTTTTGTGACACAATTGTTTTTAGAATTAGTTACAGGGTTTTTAAGTTTTTGATGTTTCCATAGTGGTATGATCTGAGAAGAGATGTAGTTACAGGTCTCCTTATCTCAACTCTGAATTTTATTCGGGAACTACCTCTGCTCCCTTTTGAAAAAAACAAACAAAACAACACAAATAACAACAAAAACAATATTGCTACCCAGGGCCCTTGCACCCTTGTAAGCATACAATCTCCTCTCCACCCTGAAACTGTGGCCTTGAAGTGGGTTTTCGCAATGTCATTGATAATCAAAGCCCTTTGCCAAGCTTAGTGCTCACATAGGGATCTTGAATAATCAGATCTCTTTCTGACTAGTTGCCATCTCTAAGCTGAGAGTTTTTGAAGTTGCTGCTGCTACTAATGTTGCTACCACAAAGTCCCACATCAGGTATTGCTCCCATGTGCGTTCTCCTGCCCATTTCCTTCCCCACTGATACATAACTCTCTTTCCAATCTCCTAAATTTCCTTCAACTGGGAAACTGCCTCACCTTAAGCTTTGATTGTCTCTTCCACTCAAGAATTTGATTTGGGATATTATTCTAATATTGTTATGAGGGGCATGTTGGCAGATCTTGATAGTAATATTGCCTCTACTCTGCCATCTTGGTTCTACCCCAGAAATCCCTTACCTAGCACTATTTAAGTAAACCATCGTTTTATTAAACAGGGAAAGTTTTATTTCTTCTCCACCTGTATGGATTTAATTTATTTTCTTGTCTTACTGCTGTTAGCATTTTAAATACTTTATCAAATAAAACAGAGATATTTGGCATTTGCTTTATTAATGTATTTACTGATAAAATTTCTTATGTGTCCCTATTGTATAAGATTTTTACTGTTGGTTTTAGATATATTTTATGCAATTCAATAAAAGACTCTAAGCCTATAGCAAATATTACCTATATGTGTGTGTGTATATACACACATACTATATTTTATGTATGCACACACATGTGTGTAGGATACATATAAGTATAGTATATTATATAGTTATATATGCACACATATAGCATAAGCTTAGTGTATGTATATGTGTGAGTCAGTGTATTGTGGTATTGTTATATTTTATAATATTCAATATCTCTATACTATTCATTATATATGTACATGGAGGTGCTGTGTGTGTGGGTAAGTATAAGTATATTGGATTAATGGTTTTTAAAGAACTTTTTGCATTTTTTTGAGTTAATCAAATGCCTTTGGGTGTTTTAGGTTTTTATATAAGTGTTTTGTTTTGGTTAAAGTGTACTCACATCCCAGGTATAAATCCAACTTGGTCATAAAGAATGCCTTCCTATACTTATGTTTCCTCCAGAAATTAGTAGACAGATTTGAAGTCTATTGCTTATTGCCAGAGAATGATCAGGTAAGGGCATGGACAAGGTGCTGTGGGAGATATTGGAGCAAGGGAATTGCTAAGTGGATGCTGGAGCAAATGCCAATGAGTTGTGTTGGGTTCCATGTCAGAATGTGGAAGCTGGTTAAAGCTGGAGAGGTGTGTATATACCGAGAAAATATCTTAAGCATTAGCTTTCTCTTCTGTTAATTCCTAAATTTCTTACTTTTTTAGGCTCCAATTTTATCTTGATCTGTGGAGACAGCTGCAATTGCTTTATTACTTTTACATAATTCCTATTAGGGGAGTTTTGAGAGTTTGTAAGGACTTTTTCTTCCATATCTTGGTCATGTTATCTAGACTCTGAAAGTAAGTAATATTCCAAGGAAAATTCAAATGAATACCAAAATATTTTGGATATTTCTTATCGCATTTATTTAAAAGAAGGTGCATTATGATTGTTTATATAATGATATAATTTTTATTTTTCAGGAAGATACAATGCATGTGTGTATTCATAACATACTCCAGGAATGGCAAAATGAAATATGAAGAAAAGTGCTATAATAGCTAGGAATTTTTTTAAAAATGACCATGGTGTGGATTTTGAGAGGTTAATTTAATATACTATCCATCAATAGTGTAAGACTTTTGAGCACAGCTGAGCAAAGCATAGTATAAGCTTCCTTACTGGAAATCATGATAGATATATTTGCTACTGACAAGAAGAATCAGAAGAGCCAATTTTATTAGTAGGCTTATATTACTATTAATTCAACTCTGTGGGAAAAAAAAAAACTGCTTTTAAAGAAATTTCATCAAGGAAATTTGAGGAGAAAATATACAGCCTAGCAGGCATGATAACCTTAAATCAATCATGCATATTGTTTCATAAAGGCAACTTTGTGTAATTTAGTATTAATCAAGTGAGATAATGTATGTAAAAGTCCTAGTAAACTTGAAAACATTATTTAAATGTCAGCTGCTTATATTCAGATGAAACTCATTACTGACACAGTAAATTTAGACAAGTTAGATGCCTCATTTTTCAAATGGTTACTTTTAAGTGACTTGGCCAGATAATTTCTAAGATGCCTTTTAATACTAAAATTCTATGGTAATAATGATGACTTTACAACGCAGTAAAGAAGACATTTAGAATCTGTTTGTTTTTAGGTCACTGGAAGGATAAATTACAACAACCATAGCATAGTGGATCAAAGTTTGGCCTTAGAAAGATCCAGGCTAAAGTTCTGTTTCTCACACATAGTAGCTATCTGATCCTTGCACAAGTTACTTAATTGCTCTTTACCTCCAAGAAACTCTCTAAAACTAGAAAGCACAAGTAATTTGCCAATCCACTCCGTATCAGGGGAGCAAATTTACAAATCATGAGTTTCCTACACTTACAATATTGCAATTCTGTCATTGTGTCCCATTTCCTCCATTCAATCAACTGTGCTGTCCCCCAAAACGACCCATAACATATAATTGATCAGGTTACTGCTACATTATAGATCTGATTATTTGTTTTTATACAATTGATCTCATTATTTGTATAATAATTTATGCTGTAGTTGCTCTTGAGATATGCAAGGTAAGTAGTTAATATTAACTTTCAATAAGGTTAATTTGACTGTCAAAGCAGACAAGTCATGTTGATCATACAAATCTTTGAATCAATTTTATTTTATTTTACATTTTAGGTGATGAAATGCTTCAGTATTACCTAGTTTACCTAGGCAATGCAATTGACATAACCCATAGGTATAAGAAAAACTAAAGCATACTGCAAAGAATTACTTGTATATATGAACTTCACAAATATCTTTTTGGACCAAACTTTCTCATTTTAAAATGAAGGATTAGACTAGATGACCTCTGAGTTCCCTTTCATTTTTTAAATCTATTATCTAAATAGCATAATGAGAAAGTATCTTTCAGTTGAACAAACTCTTAGTGTATTCATTTATAGGACTGACTGATTTGAACATGTTCACTCATATAGTAATATCAATAAGTATTTAATAAACTCTTGCAAAAACATGGTCCATGAGCTCAAATAGCTCAAATTCTAACTGGGGAGACAATATGAAAAGATGATATACATATACAATCTCTATACATTATTTATCAGAGGTATTCTCAGAGCTAAGGCCCTAACAATGTGAAACAGACTCTGCATATGAAGTCATGAAAAATATTTCCATATTTAACTATGTTGCAAAACAAAACAAAATAAAGCAATAAAGTTTGAAAAAGTATGCTTCAATTTGCATTGAAAGTTCATCTGTTCACTCTCTGAGGTAGATAATATACTTCATCCTTGGTCTTTTGGAATTGTCTTGATTATAGTAGCTAACTCATTCATAATTGAGCCTACATTACGATATTACTGTTACTATGTTCAATGTCTCCTGACTCTGCTGACTTCACTTTGTATGAACTCATATATGTCTTACCAGGTTTTTTTTTTCTCACACAACCCTGCTCAACATTTCTTACAGCACAATAATATTTTATCAAAATCATATACTACAATCATCCCCAGACTATTGGCTATTCCTTCAATTTCAAATTCTTTACCACCACAAGAAGAGCTGCTATAAATATTGTATAAATAGGTCCTTTTTCCCTCTTTTCTCTGATCTCTCTGTAAAACAGTGCTAATAGTGGTAATGATAAGTCAAAGGGTATGCACAACTTTATAACACTTTGGGTGTAATTGAATTGTTCTGCAGAATAGTTGAACTGTTTACAACTCTAAAAACAGTTCAACAGTGTCCTTATTTCTCCATATATCTTCTAGCATTTATCATTATCCATTTTTGTGTATTTTAAAAAATTAAAACAAATACAAAATATGAAATAAAAAAACTTAAATACAAAAGAAGAAAAAATTGCCATGTGCACAGCAGAACACGGGAGAGGACTCAAAATATAAAGCAAAAATTTTCATTTCAAGAAAGCCTATATAATAAATATGATATATTGTCATCAGAGTTGTCCATCTTTTAGGTTTTATTTTGTTCTCTTCTGTACACTTTTTTATTTTGTTCCCTTTTCCTGTTTCTCTCCCACCAAAAATGTTACAATTAAGCATAAACACACACACATATATGTTATATATACATAACACATGTATACTTATATGTATATACCATACACATGTATATATACACATACAATATACACATAGTTAGACTTACATATATATATATATACATAGATATCTATAATCATACACATGCATGCACACATATATTCATATGCATTTATATAAGATCACACTAGAACTGTATGTGCTCAATTTCTATGAAGTTGGATGACGTCTTCTGTTGTAAGTCCAAGTCTTTTCACATTTTTCTAAATCCACTGACTCATCATTTGCTACCCATTAGCAAAATTTCAACATTATGTTGTCTAGTTATTGTAAATAGTCTAAACTACTTTTATTAATACAGCTGGCATATAGTGTAGTTTCCTTATTTTTCTCTTTTGATAGAATGTATTTTAACCTTAACTTTGCCTGAGATCATGATTACTACCCCTGCATCACCTGTCCCCTGAATAAATTCTACCCCTGATCTTTATTTTATATTTTTGTGTATCTCCTTTCTCTTAATCCTCCTGATCTCCTTCTGTCATATTAGCCAATCTGACACATGAGAGGTAGTATCTGAGTTGATTTAATTTTATTTTGTCTAATAACCAGTTATTTAGAGGATTCTTTGAGAGTGACAAAAGTTATGATGTCTTCATCTGAAATGATCCAATTCTTATCCTTTGTCCATTTCTCATGTAGGGAATAATTCTGATTTAAGTAAATAAATAGGACTCAGTTCCTTATATCTTTGAGGAATGAGGTCTTCATCAGAAAACAAAACAAAACAACAACAAACCTTGTGGTAAAAATTCCCCTATATCCTGATTCTGTTTTATTTGGGGCTGAATTGGTTATGTTTATGCCAAAAAACATCATGTAATCAAGATGTATTATTTTATTTGCTGTGATTCTCTCCATCTCTTGTTTTGTCATTAACATTTCTCTTATCCATAGATGTAACAGGTGTATTTTTCCATGTTTCCCTGACTTACTTATGACATAACACTTAATGTCTAAATCATTTATTCATTTGACCTTATTTTACTATGAAAAGTATGTTCATCCTTTGTTGCTGAAGAAGACCATGCCATCAGAGAAATGATGACATCACTTGCACTTGACTTTGTTTTGAGTGAGGGAGGGGTGTGCAGGTCACCAGCCTCACTTCTTCAGAATCATCTGAATCAAGTGACCAGATATTCATCAGGATGACTGGAGATGATCCAGGATGAGGCAATTGGGGTTAATTGACTTTCCCAAGGTCACACAGCTAGTGAGTGGCAAGTGTCTGAGGTGAGATTTGAGCTCAGGATCTCCTGACTCTTGCACTGGTGTTCTATCTGTTGCACCACCTAGTTGCCCCTACGACAAAGAGTGAAATGTTGATCTATGACTAGTTTTTGCCAAATTGCTTTCCTGAGCAATTTTAATCAAATGAGGGTTTCATACCCTAAAGGATCAAATATTTGGATTTATTAAACACTGGATTTTTGTGTTCATGTATTACTATATATTATATACCTAATCTATTCCACTGATGTACTATTCCATTTCTTAGCCAGTAACAGATCATTTGATTATTGCCACTTTGTTATATACTGCTAGGCCACCTTCCTTAACATTATTTTCATTGATTTCCTTTGAGGTAATTGAGGTAATTGGGAGGATTAGAACACTAAGTGGTAAAGGGAATTGAGTTTACACACTGACTCCATCTTGTGACTCAATTCTGAGTCTAGTCCAGTTCTTTTTCTATTCAATTATGCATCCAGTTCAATTTCTGTCTTTTAAGAAAAATGTATTCAACTGTGGGAACTGTGAGAGGACTTTTTTGCACTATTTAAACCTACATGTGTATGTCTGAGAGGTTGAACTATCTCATTCTGCTGCTTAGAAACCCTTAACTAAGGACCAAGGTTATGCTGACCAGAAACCTGATCATATCTAAAGATTGATGAAAAATTTTTTTCCCACAATTATTCATTTCAAAAAACCTATGTGTTTTATCTGAAAATTAGATTCATAGTGATTAATCAGTTATGGTTTCCATATTCCTTTCCTTGCTTTCAAACATTTGGAAGGAGTGGCACATCTTTTTTTAATGATTGCAGCAATTTGCAACAGTTTACTCCACCCCTCCCAAATTAAAAATCCCAAATCGTTCTTCCAATTAGAAATCGGATTATTTAATATTATATCTTCCTTAATTGTTTTCTTTTAATTAATTTATCTTGAACAATTATTTTAGTGTGTAAAAATTTGTCTCCCCCCTGTAATTGGGCTATTATGCTAAACTGAGGAGACCTGGTTCTGGTTTGTTGAACAATTGGCATGTATTGCTTAATAAATCAATATTCTCAGAAGTCTAAACCTTTGTTTATTCAGTTATTTCAAGTTCTGCTTACTATAGCTTGATAGTCTGAGCATTGTTTTTCAGAGAATTTTTGAAAATTAATTAATTTAATCAATTTTTGTTTTTCACCATTCACTTTCATGACATTTTAAGTTCCAAATTTTCTCTCCATCCATCCCACTCCCCCACCCCAAGACAACATACAATCTTATACAGATTCTACTTACAGATTCATATTAAATATTTTCCACATTACTCATGTTGTAAAGAAGAATTAGAACTAAGGGGAGAAACCATAAGAAAGAAGAAACAATAACAAAGAAAAAGAGAGAGAGACCAAATAGTATACTTCAATCTGTATTTAGACTTCATAGTTCTTTTTCTGGATATGGATAGCATGTTCCATTATGAATTCTTTTGGCGTTATCTTAGATTCTTGCATTAGTAAGCAGAGATGAGTCTATCAAAGTTAGTCATCACACAAGTTGCTGTTACTACCTAAAATGCTCTTCTGGTTCTGCTCACCACTCAGAATCAATTCATGTAAATCCAGTTTTTTCTGGTCTGCCTGCTCATCTTTTCTTATGGAGCAATAGTATTCAATTATGGTCATATACTACAACCTGTTCAGCCACTCCCCAGTCAATGGGCATCTCCTCATTTTCCAATATTTGGCCAACACTAAAAGAGTCACTACAACTATTTTTTACATGTGGATCCTTTTCCTGCTTTTATGATCTCTTTGGGATGCAAATGAAGAAGTGGTATTTCTGGGTTGCACAGTTTTATATCCGTTTGGGCATAATTCCAAATTGCTCTCCAGAATGTTTGGATCAGTTTACAACTGTATCAGCAATGCATTAGAGTTCCAACTTCTCCATGTATTTTCCAACATTTATCATTTTCTTGTTTTATCATGTTAGCCAATCTGATCAGTGTGATATCATACATCAGAGTTATTTTGATTTTCATCTCTTTATTCAATAGTGATCTAGAGCATTTTTCATATGAATACAAATAGGTTTACTTTCTTCATCTAAAAATTGCCTGTTCATATCCTTTGATCATTTATCAATTGGGGAATGACTTAGATTGTTAAAAATTTGATTGTACAAAGTAGCAAATCATATTCATTTGTATTAAGTTTTGGTTTGTTTTATGATTTCTCCCATTCATTTTAATTCTTCTATGCAATATAACTAAAGTGAAAATGTGTTTAATAAGAATGTATGTGTAGAATCTATAAAAAATTGCGTCCCAACTCAGGGAGGGAGGGGGGAAGGAGAAATGAAATGGGGCAGGTTATCTCTCATAAAAGAGGCAAGAAAAAGTTTTTTTTTTTAAATAGAGGGGAAAATCAGGGAGGTGAGAAGGAAAGAGTGAAGCTTACTCTCATCACATTTGTGATAGAAGGGAGGACAGATTGAGGAAGGGGTAATCAGATTGCACAGTGTTTTGGGGTGGGGAGAAGGGAGTGAAGGGGAGAAAATTTGGAACTCAAAATTTTGTGGAAATGAACATTGAAAACTAGAAATAACCAGTAAAAAGAACATTTAGAAAAGAATTTTTAAAGTTAAAACATTTTTAGAACAATATTCTAAGTAGTCTTAATCATTGAATGTGTTAAATTTGTCCAGTAAAAGCATATACCTTAAAAAAAATTGGTCAAATTGCTTCTAAATCCCTCTGTTCCTGAATATTTCTAATTAGAAAGCTAAATGTTGGCTGATTTAATTTCTTTTTCCCCCACCAGTATTTATTGTATTTTTCAGTTACATGCAAAAATAATTTTAAACATTCACTTTTTTAAGATTGAGATTCACAATTTTTCTCCCCCCCTCCACTGCCATCTACAAGACAGCTTATCCATGTCCAATAATATTAATCATATTTTCCTTTTAGTCATGTTGTGAAAGAAAAATCAAAAAAAGGGAAAAACACAAGAAAGAAAAATATACAACAATAAAATAGAAAATAGCATACTTTAATCTACCTTCGGACTCCATAAATATTTCTCTGGATGTGGAAACACCATGAGTCTTTTAGAATTGTCTAGATCATTCCATTGCTGAGAAGAGCTAAGTCTATCTAAGTTTGTCATCACACAGTGATGTTGCCCCTATGTACAATGTTCTCCTGGTCCTGCTCACTTCACTCAGCAACACTTCATGTAAGTCTTTCCAGGATTTTTCTGAAATACAACTGATCATCATTTCTTGTAGCACAATAATATTCTATTACATTCATATACCACAGGTTGTTCAGTCATTCTTCAATGAAGGGTTTGGGATACAGACCTTGTAGTTGTATGACTGAATAAATTGCTCTCCAAAATGGTTGGATCAGTTCACAATTCCATCAATAATGCATTAGTGTTCCAATTTTTCCAGATCTACCCCCAAAATTATCATTTTCTTTTATTGTCCTATCAGTCAATCTGATATGTGTGATGGTACTTTAGAGGGATTAATATGCATTTCTCCAATCAATATTGAGTTAGAGGATTTTTTTTTCATAAGACTATAGACAGCTTAATTTTTGCATCTGAAAATTCCTTGTTCATATCCTTTGATCATTTATCAATTGGGGGATGCTTGTATTCTTATAAATTTGACTCAGTTATTTATACATTTTAGAAATGAGATCTTTATCAAAGACACTGGCTAAAACAAAATGTTTCCTAGTTTTCTGCTCCCATTTTAATCTTGGTTGCATATTTATTTGTGCAAAAACTTTTTAAATTTAATGTTAACAAAATTATCCACTTTGCATTTCATAATGTTCTCTATCTTTTGTTTGGTCATAAAGTCTTCCCTTCTCCATAGATCTGACAGATAGACAATCCCTTGCACTATTAATTTGATTATAGTATCACCCTTTATGTCTATATCATGTAACCCTAAATCATGCCACCCTTTCAAAGAGTGAATCTGACTGGGGAATTGAATGAATATATTAGGAATTAATCTTCTCTGATCTTTATTCATCAAAGCTTTATTTAGCTATTATTTTTCTTGTCATGGAATGTAGAGATAGCTCTGATGACTTTTTATCTTGCATTGAATTATATTGCTATTGTACTTTGAGAGATTGTGAAGATTAGAGAACACATGACATTAAACATTTGATAATTATTTTATTTTTTAACGTTTATGTTTAGGTTATTGAGCTACTTGAATGTTAGATGTGGTGCAGTTTTTGTACAGACTCAGGAGTCTCATAACATCATCATTAAGATTTTATCAAGTAGATCCTTGTCTCAGACATTTTGATAAATGCTAGAAGGACAGAGAAAAAAAAGGGGTAGAAGGATTGATAATCTCTGTTCCCAAGGAATCTACATGCTTCATCATTTCATGCTGACCCTACACCCTCTAACTCCTTAAAGTGTTTTTATTATCACCCAATGAGGCCTTAAAATATTATTTCTGATTGATATGATAATTCTTCATCAAGGGAACAAGAGTGCCATGAAAGCCTACTTATATCTATAATGTCTTACCCTTCATGGGTAGAGGTGGATCTCATTTTACATTTATTAAAACAAAAAAATTTTAAGGATGTAATTTGTTGCTATGTAATACTAACTTCTCCAAAAAACAAGCTAAGTATTCAATTATATAGATTGCTGGAGACATAGATGGGTATGAGATGGTAATATTATAAGTTTAAAAAGCAAACAAAGAGAAGGGTCAAAATGGTCAAATCATATCCAAAATAGAACCATTGGTGTTTCCCTTAAACTCTCCTTCCAACTGGTATCATTTCTCCCTAATATTAGGTAAGCTCTATAAGTGTAGAAAATGACTTAATTTTCATCTTTGAATGTCTAACTCCTAGAATAGTATGCAGAAAGTAGTAATTGCTTAATAAATACTTCAAATAATTAAATAGTTTACTTCACATCAACATTAATCCACTTTTGATGGCAAACACCTCTCAGATCTGACCTAATAACACTGTATACTCTAATGCAACTGGAATATTTTAATTTACATCCCATAATTTTGGCATATCTCTAATTATTCCCTACTTGATTGTAAGTTCTTGGAGGCCAAAGACCATGCTTTACTTATTGCTATTTCTCCATACAGTCCTGTTCCTCTCTAATCAATTTTCTACATAATTCACGCAAATATTCACAAAACACAGATCATATTATATTACTTTTTATTCAAAAATACCAAACAATGCCCGACTGATACCAAGATAAAGGGTAAAATATTCAGTCTGGTATCTAAAGATCTCCATAACAAGAAATGAGGCTCCTTCTTTTATTAAGGTAATTTGTCCTGTGAAGTTTGATTTCAGTCACAGGGCCACACTGGGGGACCTAGAGGGCCATATAAGGCCTTAAGGCCATAGGTTCCCCATTGCTGTACCTAGTTTCTTATTTATCTTTATAGTCTTATTTCAAATTACTCCACTTTGCTCACTTTCACTTCCAGTTAAATTAAATTTCTAGTGCTAATTGTTGCTTAATGTCCCTTTTCTTATAACTGTGCCTTCAAATAACTGGAATGAACTCATAATTGGCATGAAGGTCTTCTGACCTCTACCTTGTGGAGTCCCCTGATGCCTTCAAAGTATGGCTACATGGCCACCTTCAACATATCCCTTAAAATTTCGAATTAGGCAAGTGGAAGCAAATGATTCCATGAGACATCAAGAATCAGTCAAACAAAATCAAAAGAATGAAAAAAATTGAAGAAAATGTAAAATACCTCACTGGAAAACAATTGACCTAGAAAGTAATTTGAGAATGTGAGAGCCATGATAAACAAACAAACAAACAAAAAACGAAAACCCTGGATAGCATCTTTCAAGAAACTAACAAGGAAAACTGTCCTAGAACCAGAGGGTAAAATAATCATTCAAAGAATCTATTCATCACCTCCTGAAAGAGATCTCTAAATGAACACTCGAAGGAATATTGTAGTCAAATTCCAGAATTATCAGGTCAAGGGAAAATATTGCAAGCAGCCAGAAAGAAAGAAGTAAATACCATGGAACCACAGTCAGAATTCCACAGAATATATCAGATTCTACATTAAAGGACTGGAGGGCTTGCAATATGATATCCTGGAAGACAAAGAGCTTGAATTTTGACCAATAAATAATTAGCCAGCAAAAATGAGCATAATCTGTCAAGGGGAAAGATGGACATTCAATCCAATAGGAGAATTTCTGTCATTCCTGATTAAAGAAAACAGAGATGAACAGAGAAAATTGATATTCAAATACAACACTCGAAGTATGAAAAGTCAAAAGAAAAGAAAAAACTAGATGTTATTCAATAAGTTTAAACTGTTAGTAGCCCTACAAGGAAAGGTAATACTTTTAGCTCTTGAGAACTGTTTCCTTATTATGACATTTATAAGGGATATACATGGAGAGAGGGTGGAGGTATAAGTTGTCTTTGATATGATTATAAAAATGATGAATTAAGGGCCTATATAAACAGTTGTACTGGGCGAAAAAGAAAAAGGGAGGCAGGATGGGGTAAATTACATCACATAAAGAGGCAAACTATAACTCTTGCAGAGGAAGGAAAGAAAGGCAAGGGACGAATATTGTTGACATTGCAAATCACTGGATTTGACTCAAAGAGGGAATAATATAAACATTCAGTTGGTTTTAGAAATCTATCTTACCCTGTAGGGAAGAGGAGAAAGGGGAAAAAAAAGGGAGAGGAGCTTTTGAAATGAGGGCAGATTGAGGAGGGAGGTAGTGGTCAGAAGCAAAACACTAATGAAGAAGGACAGGGTGAAAGAAGACAGAAGAGCATTAACATAGTGGAAAGTAGGATGAATAGAAAGATACAGTAATCATAAGAGTCAATATGAGTGAGATGAACTCTCATATAAAATGGAAGTGGATGGGCAAGGTGGATTTTAATGAACTAAACTAATTTTATAGTTTTAAATTATAATCCTGTCACAATATGTTGTTTACAAAAATCATATTTGAAGCAGAGAGAAAAGGTAAAAGGATGGAGTAAAATATATTATGCTTCAGCTGAAGTAAAAAAAAAGCAAGAGTAGCAATCATATCTTAGAAAAAAGAAAAATTATATATGTATATAATATATTATATACATATACTTACATACATATGTATCTACATACACACACACATATATATATATATATACACACACATACACACACACGCACACAAAATTTAAAAGATAAAGAAGAAACTACATCTTGCTAAAAGGTGCCATAGACAATAAATTAATAGAGGATGAACATGTAGAAGGCATAGCATCTCCATTATCGGGGTGCCTGTTTCTATGAGATCACAGTTCTGTTGACATAACAAATATAAACAGAATCAAAAAGAAATAGAAACCTTTTAAGCAACCATTATATATGATCATTTTGTTGAGACATCTTGAAAGTGGACTTTCTAATTAATACAATGGAGTTATATAGTTTGATGAATGACCAAAAGTTAAACTATTTTTAATAATAATAGAAAATATCTTACTACAAATTAACTGATCACAAATTACCTTTCTACCTACATATCTCCATTATAATCTGTAGATTCTTAATAGTTGAATTAATAGGGAATCTTTAAATAACTATCTTGGCTTTAGATTTAATTAAGGAGGACATGAATCACATATGAGCAGCAGTGTAGAACACATTATGAAATAGAATTGTTAATATAAAGGTTAATGATTTAATTAGACACATTTAAATGTATAATTCAAATAAATGCTTGACCAGTTAACTGTAATGTTCAACAATTCTGTGACTGTTTTTTTCTTGTTGGACATGAGTTTGCTTTTCCATTACATTTTGATATATATTTTGATACATTTGATATATTGGTATATCTGTCATATGACAGATTATGCAGGGAAAAGAAAATGTTGCTATTTATTTTCAAATCACATAATATGATAATTGAATGCCAATATGAAAATGTATGTTTAATATGAGACCTTGACAATTAAGGAAGCTAAGGGAAATAGTAAAGACATATATTGAGCCCCTATTATTTGCATGGCATGATAGTAGAGTAATAGATGCTAGTCAAGATACAAGCTTACAGTCTAATAGAGGTGTAAACTATCAGTATAATTATAATATGCAACATCACATAATAGATACATAAAGGGATGAAAATTATATTAAATTTCATGGTATTTCTGAGCCTATTTTTCACTTCAATACTTATTTTAGTAAAAATTTAGATGCATAAGAGGTATAGATCTGTGTAATATGTTAGTTACAAAAGACACAGTAGTCAATGACTATAGCAGTCTATAGTTTAATAAACCCAAGGATGCCAGTTTCTGGGATAAGAAGTCACTATTTGACAAAAACTGCTGGGAAAACTGAAAAATAGTGTGGCAGAAATTGAGCATAGACCAACACCTACACTGTATACCAGGATAAAGTTCAAATCAGTACATAGTCTAGGTGTAAAGGCTGATATTATAAACAAATTCAGAGAGGAAGGAATAGTTTATTTGTCAGATGCATGGATAATGGAGGAATTTATGACCTAAGAAGAGACAGAGAACATTATAAAATGCAAAATGGATAATTTTGATTACATTAAACTGAAAAGCTTTTGGCCAAACAAAGCCAATGCAATCAAGATTAGGAAGGAAGCAGAAAACTGGGAAAGAATTTTTACAACTATTGTCTATGATATAGGATTCATTTCTAAAAATATATGGAGAATTGAATCAAATGTACAAGAATACAAGTCAGTCAAGGTCAAAAGAGAGAATAGAATAAATGAGGGGGGAAAGATAAGATGGAGGGGAATATAGTTAGTCGTATGCAACATGAATATTATGGAAGTCTTTTGCAAAGCTTCACATATATAGCCTTTATTGAATTGCTTGCCTTCTCAATGAGGATGAGTGGGGAGGGAGGAAGGGAGAGAAGTTGGAACTCAAAGTTTTAGGAAGAATGTTGAGAATGGTTTTTGCATATAACTGGGAAGTAAATAATACAGGTAATGGGGTATAGAAATTTTCTTGCTCTACAAGACAAGAGAGAAGATGGGAATAAGGGAAGGGAGGGGTGGGATACAAGGAAGGGCAGATTAGGGGAATGAGAATCAGAATGCATGGTGTTCTGGGGAGGTGGAGGGGAGAGATGGGGAGAAAATATGGAACTCAAAATTTTATAGAGATGAATGTTGAAAACTAAAAATAAATAAACATTAAAATTGAAAATTAGAAGAAAAAGAATACAAGTCATTCCCCGATTGATAAATCATCAAAGAATATGAACAGGCACTTTTCAGAGGAAGAGATTAAAGCCATCTACAGACATATGAAAAAATGCTCTAAATCACTAGTGATTAGAGAAATGTAAATCAAAAGAACACTGAGGTGCCACATCACGCCTATAAGATTGGCTAACATGACAAAAAAGGAAAATGATAAATGTTGGAGAAGATGTGGGAGAGTTGGGACACTAATTCATTGTTGGTGGATCTCTGAGCTGATCCAGTCATTCTGGAGAGCAGTTTGGAACTATGCCCAAAGGGCTATAAAAATGTTCATACCCCTTGATTGAGCAATATTGCTTCTACCACTGTATTCCAAAGAGATCATAAAAATGGGAAAAGGACCTACATATACAAATATATTTATAGCAACTATTTTTGTTTTAGTCAACACTGGAAATGAAGGAGATGCTCATCAATTGGGGAATGACTGAATAAGTTGTGGTATATGAATTTAATGGTATAACACTATTGTGCTATAAGAAATAGTGATCAGTTGTATTTCAGAGAAGTCTGAACTATTGCTGAGTGAAGGGAGCAGAATCAGTAGAACATTGTACACAGCAACAGCCACAGTATCGAACATGGCTTTTTATAAACTTAGTCTTTCACAGCAATGCAAGTACCTAAAATTTCCAAAGAACTCATGATATATAATGCATCCACATTCAGAGAAAGAACAGAATGCAGAATGAAGCACATTCATTTTACTTCCATGCAATATGACTTATGTGAAAATGTATTTAATAAGAATGTATGTGTGGAGCCCATATAAGATTGCATGCCATCTTTAGGAGGGATGGAGAAGGAAGGGGAGAAATTTTAAAACTTATGGAAGGGATGGTTGCAAATTGAAAACAAATAAATTAATGCATTTTGAAAATAGACATCAGCATAGAATGATCAGAATTTATGAAATATGTATCATATGCAATATGATGTAGGGATATATCAAGGAAACAAAGGTCCACAGTGAAAGATATTTGCAAGAACTTAGCCAACGCTGTCAAAAAACAGGACATCAAGCTGTAGGCTGAGTCATTTGTGTTTGTTTACAGGAAAGGAGGTTATTTTGGTGAATTCAATGCGAGAAGCTGCATGCACCAGAAAAATGACTTGAGGACCAGAGGACCTAGATGAATCCCATCTGTGATGCTTGCCATTTGCATGAAAATGTAAAAGTCTTTTTGTCTCTTTGGGCCTCAGTTTTGTTATCCATGAAATGAAAGGATTGGACTACATGTCCACCAAGGTCTGCTCCAGGTCTCAATTCATGGTCCTATATTGCCACTAGAAAAAAATAAAAACACTCTTCTTAAAACACTTGGATTTAGAGATTGATGCAAATTATTCAGTGAAATAACAGAACTCTGTAATGTATTCCTTCAGGTTGTAAACATTCAGCACTGACTGAATATTATTGTGGTTGCTAGAATGGTTCATGGACCTACAAAAAAAATCCTACTATAAATACATACAAAATATCTTTGAAAATTTAAGAAAAAATTATTGGAATTTTATTACTATCACAAACAAAACTGTTGCTTATAGTGTCTAGACATAATCCCTTAATATTTAAGAAAAACATATTCAATAGATGTTGCTATATTGAGTTTTAAAAACTACATGAAATCAAGAGTTTTAAAGTGTGGAGTTCAATGTATAGAAATGAAAACCACATGGAAACAGGATGAAATCAGTGCTGTATCCTTCCCACCATCCTTCCAGCTACTGGAATTAAAGTGTTCAAAAGATGAGTGCCCATGTCAATAAATGAATTCAATTACAAAAAATAAAATAAATATTCACAATGATTTAATCCACCTATACAACAATCCATGGAATATTAAATATAAAAAAAAATAAGAGCAAGATCAAATCTTTCTACAGTAACCTTTTCTAAATTAACCACATCAAAAATGATGATAATAACATGAGTATAATAACAATAGAGTTGTTTGTGCTCCTAGGGCTTTTTGTCTTATATGTTGGATTTGTGTTGAATTATAAGAGTCTTTCTTGGGAGCCAGAGCCAAGATGGTGGAGTAGAAGGACACACCTCTAGGTGCTCTCCTTACACAGCCCATAAATGTCAGTAAAAAATGACTAATCAAATTCTGGAGCAGCAGAAGTCACAAAACAACAGAGTTGAAGAGATTTCCATCCCAAGGCAGCCTGGAAGGTCAACAGGAAAGGTCTATTGCACCAGCCATGGTGCAGAGCATAGCCTGACCTTGGCTGCACAATGGGAAGGACCAAACTGGATAGTCTTCAAGATCCCGCAGGGAATAGCTGGGGGTCCCAGATTCCTGAACTCAGAAACACCAAAGACAGACTCAAAGGTCAGTGAGGAAGCTCTTTTACTTGGTTGAGAAGGGAATGCAGCAGTCTAGGCCTGGCCACAGGCTGTGGCAGCTTCCATTGTTGGAGCCCTGACCTAAAAACTCAGGGGCAATTGAGCAGCTGAACTGAATCTCAGCCCTCATTGGTGAATCTGGGGAGAGAAGGAGCACTGACTGCCTTGTGGAGCTGACCGTGCCTTTGAAGAGGGAATTCTACTCACAGGAAAGACTGCTTGTAGTTGCTCCCAGAGCAGAGTGCAGGTCAGTGATGTACCCTTGATTGACCCACTTGGAGGAACTGAAAACTCTTGACAAAGAACTCAAAAGACAAATAACTGGCTGGGAAAATGCCCCAAAATGGGAAAAAGAATGAGATAATAGAAGGTTACTTTCTTGGTGAACAGGTATTTTCTTCCATCCTTTTAGATGAAGAAGAACAATGCAAACCATCAGAGGAAGACCTAAAAGTCAAGGCTTCTGCATTCAAAGCCTCCCAAATAAAATTAAGGAGTGAGAGAGGTATATATTGGGAGAAGAAAGGGAGAAATGGAATGGGGCAAATTATCTCTCATAAAAAAGGCAAGAAAAAACTTTTTCAAATGATGAGAAAAGAGGGAGGTGAGAGGGAAAAAGTACAACTTACTCCTATCACATTTGACTTAAGGAGGGAATAATATGCACACTCAATTTGGTATGAAAATCTATCTTACACTATACGAAAGTAGGAGAGAAGGGGATAAGTGGGGGGGTGGATGATAGAAAGGAGGGCAAATGAGAGGAGGGAGGTAATTAGAAGTAAACACTTTTGGGGAGGGAAGTCAAAAGAGAGAATAGAATAAATGTAGGGCAGGATAGGATGGAGGGAAATATTGTTAGTCTTCCACAACATGACTATGACTATGATGGAAGTCTTCAGCAAAACTACACATATATTGTCTATATTGAATTGCTTGCCTTCTCAGTGGAGATGGTTGGGGGGCGGGGCGGGAACAAGGGAGGGAACTCAGAGTTTTAGGAAGGAATATTGAGAATTGTTTTTGCATGTAACTGGGAAATAAGATGTACAGGTAATGTCATATAGAAATCCATATTGCCTTACAAGGAAAGAGAGATGATGGGGATAAGGTAAAGGAGGGGTGTGATAGAAGGGAGGGTATATTGGGGAAAGGGGTAATCAGAATGCATGGTGTTTTGGGGTGGGGGGAGAGGAGAGATGGGGAGAAAATTTGAAACTCAAAATCTTGTGGAAATGAATGTTGAAAACTTAAAAAAGATAAATAAATTGGAGAGAAAAAGAATCTGTCTTAAGTTTGAAACCACTAGAGATTTCCATATATATTTTTCAAACATTTTTTCTTTAAGGCAAATATTTTGTTTTTTCAAGGGTAATCTCATATCTATCTTAGTGATGATGACAACTAATACATATATGTATATACACACACATATATATAGTGTATGTGTTTATACATATATACAGATTTGTATAGATATACATGCATGTATACACATATGTGTATGTATGCGTGTATATACAAATACAGACATACCCATAATCTCAACGTTTGTAAAGCATATTTAGCTTGATTCTCACAGCCACTCTGGGAGATTAGTGTGAATTATTACTTCCAGTTTACAGATGATGGAATTGAGGGTGGGCAGAGGTTAAGTGACTTTCCCTGGGTCACATAGCTGTTGAGTATCTGAGGTTGGATTTGAACTGATATTTTCCTGATTCCAAGTGGAGCTCTTTTTCCTCTATAACACCTATCCACCAGCAGTCTATTAAGGTACTTGCATAGTCTCTAATCTGTTGCTTTGTAAATGTCTCTCTTTGTGTATTATCACTTCCCCCCTCCTCCTATAAACTTAAGTATTGTCCTATTGATTAAGGAGAAATACCATATTGCAAAGAATACTAGATTTAGATCCAGTTGATATATTTAAATCTCAAGTTTTCTATCTACTAGCTCTGTGACTTTTGGTAAGTCATTTAATTTCAGTTTTCTCATCTATCATGTAATGGGAATCATCTAGTCTGTCTCTAAGTTTCTCTTTTAGTTCTAAATATATAAATGTATGATCCTACAATTTGCTCTTTGTTTCTCAAGTAACAAAATTTAAATATCTCAGTTCTAGTTGATGAATTTGAACACTGAACTTTTCTACATCACTGCCCTAAGTCATGGAAAGAGTTAAAGAGTTAAGAGTAAGGGATTGAGTGAGAAAGCCAACTTGGGGAACAGAAATGATAGATGTGGTAGCAGAGGTTGTAACTGACATGAGTTTTTCAAGGACAGAAGATGAGATATGATATAGAATGTGCTAGCAGTTAATGAACATTTTATAAACTCCTGCAGAGAAAATAAGCATTTGTAACAGGTGGGGTAATGTTATTTCTGATTTGTTCTAATATGTCTTTGTTTTTTGTTGTACTTCGAATTCAACTGTCATTCAGTCCTTTATCCTTCGTGTCAAGGTGTTTTTCAGGATAGCTCTCTTTTGGGCCAGATTGTGTGTGTGTGTATGTATGTATGTGTGTATATGTATACATATATGTGTATATGTATATATGACTATATGTGTAATATATGTGCATATATGTATATAGACCACATATATATGTATGTGTATACATACAGACATACATATATACACACACATATATATATATATATACATATATATGTATGTTGTCTATTTATTTTGTATGCCCATCTCTTGTCCTTTACTTTTTTGACTCTTTGGCACAGTTTTATAACACTTGTAAGTAAGCTGACCAAAACAATACTACCACCAGGTCTCCATGGGTCAGAATTTTAGACTTCCTAGTCTTTACAACTATTGTAATCTTTCTCTCAGTACAGGAAGTTTCCAATGAAAATCAACTTTAGTTGGTATTTCACTAATTTGTTCTCTCTCATCAACCATACACCATGTTATGGAATTTAAGGGAGCTATTATGGGTACAAATATGATGATAATAATTACTATTTCAATAAAATATTAATAATAATTTAGTGTTAAATGAAGTATAAACTAACATAAGCTCTTCTTGATATACCTATTGAAATTAATTGTCTCTGACAGGAAAAAAAGCATTTTTCTTTTGCTTACTTGGAATTCCTCTAAATTATCTTTATTCTATCTCTGTTCTCTGTTGTGGGATCTTTTTGACTCTCCCACAACTGCTCATGTCATTAATCTCATATTGTATTTGTTGCATTGTAATTAGTCATATCTGTTTTTGACCAATGTGGTTTTTTTAGCTAAAAAATAAATATTCTAATAGTTCTGGCTAAAATGAAAATATGTTCATAAGTATTAAATATGTTATCAGGAAAATGCACTCTACAAAAAGAAATTAAAAGGAAGGAAGGAAGGAAGGAAGGATAAGGGTATTAAAGGGACATAGCCCCTTGATATACTTTCACAACTGTACTCCATCAATTCTCAGTTAAATGAGAAAACTGCAGTTTTACTTCTGTGACCATAGTTTAAAAATAATCTAAGCTCTTAGAAAAGCAACAACACATTGAGTCTGTTATGTAGACCTGCATCTAAAACACTCTAAGAATGAGCTTGAAGAAGGAAAAATAACTGCACAAGTACATTGTTCATTTATAATGTGAATGTCTGTTTTTATTCCTTGGCTGATCACACAAAAAACACTTAACTACTAATAAAGATAAAACATGAATGATTTGCTGTGGACTATTTTTTAAATGTTACTTTTGAATTATGAAAATTGTCCATTACTAAAAAAATGCCTCAGGTCCAAAAATGTGATAATTTCACATTTTTCCAATACCCAATGTACCCAAGTGGCCTGAGTCTTCAGGAACCATTTCAACAAAATGTGACAACCTCATTTTGGCCCTTATTTAACACTTAATCTTCCATTGGAGACTCCCAACATAGATGGCAATCACTGAATCAGTGTGTTTCCAATTTAGTTATTGAATTTTCTGATTTTGACAATTGTGTTTTGATGCTTCAATCTAATCAAATTATTCTTTTTGACCTGCTTGATTTCCTCAATCAATAGATTATTTTATTTTTTAAAAAGTGCATTGATTTTAGACTCAACTTTCCTGTGTTCAAATTAGTGTCAGGCAAATACTTGCTATTCTTTCTAAACACCTGTTGTTATTACTGGCAATCAGGAAATCAAGTTCCATCACCACCTGTGAGACTGCGAATTGCTTTGTGCTCAGTATTTTTTAAGCAACAATACTAAGATAAAGATATCAATGATAAACAATGCCTTATATATATAAGGATTATTTTGTATATATTACTCATGTTCTAAATGAACACATTAACAAGTATTTCCATAATCTATGTATAAACCTCTATATAGAGAAACACATAGCAAGGGAAAGAGTGGTCTAAGGGTCAAAGAATTTAGAGAAGTCAAGGAGGTTGACTATTTTAAAACAAACAGACAATGTACTATAGACGTTCATTATGAACATCGTGGAATTTTTGTCAGAGAGTATGAGGACGCAAAGCAGAGTCTGAGGAATTGAGGACTGAATTAGTTGTGAGGAAGTGGAAACAAATAGAGCCCATTTTATGTATACTTTTTAAATGAATTTATTTTCATTTTTCAACATTTGCTTTCACAAAATTGTGAATATCCAATTTTCTCCCTTCTCCTACACAGGACAACATGTATTCTGTTTACCCTTTCCTCCAATCTGCCGTCTTTTTTTCTACCTCCACCCCTCTTATTCTTTTCCCTTCTGTTTTCCTGTAGGAAAGATAGATTTCTATACACCCTTTTATACACACACACACATACACACACACACACACACATATACATATATATATCATATTATATATAAATGTGTGTGTATATATATATATATAATTTCCTAGTTGCTTGTAAAAACAATTTTTAATATTCATTTTATAAAGCTTTGAATTTCACATTCTTTTCCTTTCCCCTTCCCCACTCACCCTCATTGAAACACAAACAATTCTATATAGGTTAAATATGTGTAGTCATGTTAAACATATCTTTAATAGTCATGCTGTGAAATATTAACTTTATTTCCCTCTATTCTGTCCTGCCCTCCATTTAGTCTATCCTCTCCTTTGACCTGTTCCTCTAAAAAAGTATTTGCTTCAGATTACTCCTTCCCCCAATATGCCATCCCTTCTATTACTGACCCCCTCTTATTCCCTACCCCCTGCTTTTCTGTAGGGTAAGATAAACTCCCATGCCCAATTGAGTGTGTATGTCATTCCCTTCATTCCCTCTCACTTTTCCCCTCTTCTGCTCCATTGCAAAAACTCTTTCTTGCTTCTTTTATATGAGATGATTTACTATATTCTACCTCTCTCTTTCTTTTTCTCCTAGTACATTCCTCTCAACACTTAATATTATTTTTTTAGATATCATCCCCTCATATTAAGCTCACTCTGGGCTCTCTGTCTGCCTGTCTGTCTCTCACCATATATATATATACATACATATATGCACATATATATGCATATATATGTGTATATGTGTATATATATACACATATACACATGTACATGCACACACACATATACATTTCCTCCAACTATACTAATACTGAGCAAAGTCTCATGAGTTACAAATTTCATCTTTCCATGTAGGAATGTAAGAAGTTCAATTTTAGTAAGTCGCTTATAACATCTTTTTCCTCTTTTCCTTTTCATGCTTCTATTGATTCTTGTATTTGAAAGTCAAATTTTTTATTCTGTTCCAATCTTTTAAATAAGAATATTTTGGAGTCCCCTATTTCCTTGAAGTTCCAATTTTTACCCTTAAGTATTATACAAAGTTTTGCTTGGTAGGTGAGTCTTGATTTTAATCCTATCTCATTTGACCTTTGGAATATCATATTCCATGCTCTCTGATCCCTTTGTGTAGGAGTTGATAGGTTTTGCCTTATCCTGATTGTTCTACAACTTACATTGTTTCTTTCTGGCTACTTGTAATATTCTTTCCTGAGAACTCTGGAATTTAGCTACACTATTCCTAGGAGTTTTCCTTTTGTGATCTATTTCAGGAGAGGATTGATAGATTATCTCTATTTTACCCTTTGATTCTAGAATATCAGGGCAATTTTCTTTGGTAATTTCTTAAGAAATAGTGTCTAGGCTCCTTTTTTTTGTTTGTTCTTTTTTTTTTTTTTTTTTTTTTTAACTATCTCTTTCAGATAGTCCAATCATTTTTAAATTATCTCACCTGGATCCATATTCCAGGTCAGTTTTTTTTTTCCCCAGTGAGATACTTCACATTGTCTTCTATTTTTTTTCAGTCTTTCGGTTTTGTTTTATAATTTCTTGATGTCTCATAAAGTCACTAGCTTCCATTTGTTCCATTCTAAATTTGAGGCAATGAGTTTCTTCAGTGAACTTTTGGATCTCTTTGTTCCATTTGGCCCATTCTGCTTTTCAAGGCATTCTTCTCCATATTGACTTTTTGGACCTCTTTTACCATTTAAATTAGTCAAATTTTAAAGCTGTTATTTTCTTCAGAATTTTTGGGAGGGTTTCCAGCAATAATCTTTGGACTCAATTTTCATTATTCTCTTGCTTCACTCTCATGTATTTTCCCAATTTTTCTTCTACTTTTCTGACTTGATTTTCAAAATACTTTTTTAGGTCATCCATGGCCTGAGACCAATTCATACTTTTTATTGGAGGTGTTGTATGCAGAAGTTTTGGCTTTGTTTTCCTTGTCTAGTCATATGCTTTGATCTTCCTTATCCCCAAGACATAGGAAAATACCTTTTCACGAAGAAAATGTCTACAGGCTATTTCTTTTTTTCCCCATTTTGTATGTGTGTGTGTGTGTGTGTCTGTGTCTGTGTGTGTCTGTGTGTGTGTGTGTGTGTGTGTGTGTGTGTGTGTGTGTGTAATCTCTCCAACTACACAGATACTGGGAAAAGTTTAAAGAATTAAAAATATTATCTTTCAACTTTAGTAATTCTTTTGTGAATTCTCTTTCCTGTTTATCATGCTTCTCTTGATTCTTGTTTTTGAAAGTCAAATTTTCTTTTCAGCTCTGGTCTTTTCATCAAGAATGCTTGAAAGTCTTCTATTTGATTGCGTGACCATTTTTTCCCATGAAGTATTACACTCAATTTTTCTGGGTAGATGCTTCTTGGTTATAATCCTAGTTCCTTTGATGTCTGGAGTATCATGTTCCAAGCCCTTTAGTGAGTGTGAGTGTAAACTATAGGGTTTTTGCTTGTTTTGTTCATTTGGTCTTTTTGTTTGTTTTATTTTTTTTTAATTTAAAGCAAAGCCCTCATATATGCTGAGGATCCAGATGAAATTGGAGATACATGAGAAAGAGAAGATTATTGATAGTGCACACCTAACACTTAGACTTAGAACAAGGAAGAGGTAAGAATAGGAGAGATAGACTTGACAATCATCTATATAAAGAGGTGAAATTTTTGGAGTAGATAATATTGATAAGAGAGATTCTAGAGAAAAGAGAAGACTGACATTGAGAATTTGAATAATAGTAGTCACTACCCTCTATCCTTGGAATCTATCCTTAGAATCCAAGCACCATTGGGATGTAAGGGGAAAAAAACTGAGAGGAAAAATAATTTCATATAAGTCATAATGTTTGAGCTAGTTAGTAACATTGAGATCAAGATGAGGAGGAGGAAAGATGAGTCAAGGGAGAGGAGAAAAAAGGGTAATGCATAGTAGTGAGAACTGCTGGGATATGTAAAAGAAATATTCAATCATGCATAAACATAATGATCTACATATTCAAATATGCAGAATTACTATGTAGTTACTATTATTAAACATGGTGATATGGTAATTATTATAAATGAGGAATATTTAACTTGATTTATGTTTGTGAGAGAGCTTAATAACTATAAAATCACAAACTAAATATATTATGCAGAAGAATCATTGACTCAGATATTGTCACCGTTCTTACAATTATCTGCTAATATTTCAATTTTGTTTCTCAATAATATACGTATTTTTGCACTCATTTATTTTATATCACATGAAAAATGAATGCATTATAATTTGTACATATTCCAAATCTGAAAATCAACCATTCCATTCTGGTGTAGGTAATATTTTTAAAATTCTTGTTTTAGTGGAAGAATTATTGGTCATAATAATGAAATACTTCTATTATTTATTTCATCAAGATTTGGTTAAAAAAAACATTTTTGATAATTCCAGAAAAAGGGACCAATAACTGTATAAATATAGCCCACTTTTGTATTATAGATTTGATAATATGTCATCCCAGTAACACAAATAAATAAAATCAAAATAGTAACTTTAATATATAGTCTTAAAATTCATATATCTGTCCCTTCTCTTCCTACTCTCATCCTCCATTTAAAGAAAGTGATGTCTAGAATACCAAAGTATATTGATAAGATGTTAAATGAAAATTAGTTACAAATTATGAAATGAGTCTTAAAAGTAGGCTAGTCTGTTCACCTGTGGGTAGCTGGACATAAAACATGGAGATTCAGTTCAAGCAAATTACATTAATTACAATTCCCAGACATTATTCTTTGTGCCAGGTTCATAATTGAGGTAGTTTATTTTCTAGGATGTGCAACAGCAGCTGGGGGCTATAATACAGAGAAGTTCTCTTTGCATTTTTCATTGTTGCTCAGTAATTGCCTAATTTCCTCTTTCATAAAAAGATTCCATTAGAAAAAAAAGACAATTTTCTTATTCCACCTACTGTGTTAAGTCCAAGATTATTTCTTTAAAGTTTTTACGGAACAATATCTTATTTTTTTTTCTAATTAAGTCCTATGATACAATTAGTTTCTTTGACAAGGCAAAAGCAGGAAGTGCCAATGGATAGAGAAGCTTACTTCTTTGACTTTAGCAATTTTTTTATGACATCTGAACACTAGATTGGTTAGTGGATTTTTTTCTACCTTTTAGAATGTTTGAATTCACTAGTTTAAAAATAACATTTTTATCTGAGTAATTCAAAGCTTGAGCTTCATTCCCATATGATGTCAATAAAAAAGGAACAAATTAAATTATAAGTCTACGACTACTTTAGGTGAGATTATCAGACTTGGATTTACGCATTTAATAAAGCTCAACATTGATGCCCTTTGCAATGTGTCCTACAAGCAGCTCCCCCACTCATGACTATTCAAATGCTATTCAAATTATTTGAAAACATCTTCACAAGACCACAGTTGAGTCATCTATCTTTGTAAATATTTTAATTCTAGTAAAGCCTTAGGACTTTAGATCCTCTTCTTTGTTATTTAATCCTTAAGTTCAAAAAACATTTTTATCAGTTTGAGTGGTAGGGGAGTAAAACACTGGAATTGATGTCAAAAGACATAGGTTCTAGCTTTATCTCTTACATTCCTTAGCTGGTTGGGTAAGTCACTTAGCTTTGGCTTATCAAAGTCAAATTACTTGATTTTATGTATGGTTTTAAGTTTTTTTCTTAATTTTTTAAACACTTTATATAAATCATTTCAATTGTTCTTCTCGCCATCTAGATGAGGTATTAGGATATCCATTTTGTAAATTGAGAGAAGTTAAGTGACTTGTCCATAGTCACTCATCTTGTGGGGTTAATCAGAGGAACTGAACTCAAACATTTTAAGTAGCAACCCAGAATTCCTTCATTACATCTCTAAACAAGGAGGATTTCTACACTGAGTTCAACAGACATGAACTTCCTGATATTTCCAAAAAAACAAAAACAAAAACAAAAACAAAACTTCATTAAATACCTACGAAGTAACTTCTATGTAAGAGTAGGCCACAAGGAACTTTAGTGATGCCTCAAAACTTTTCCATTTATTATATAGACCAGTTTTTGTAACTATGCCCAAAAGGTAAATAACTTAGTTTATGGTCAATCAATTTGAGGTAAAGTCAACTCAAATTGCTTCTGGTCTGTATGATAACATTCCTTCCATTAGTCAGACAATTACTCGACATGCATAAAATAAAAGCTTACTGCTGAGGTGGCCATTTGATGGTGATTGGCAGGCCTGCAGTCAGGAAAGTTCATGTTCCTGAGTTCAAATGTAGCCTTAGACACTTACCAGCTTTGTGACCCTGAACAAGTCACTCAAACATGTTTGCTTCAGTGTCATTGGCAAAATGAACTGGAGAAGGAAATGACAAACCGCTACAGCATCTTTGCCAAGATAACCCCTAATGCATGATAGCCACAACTGAATAACAAAAAGTGACTATGACAAGTGACACAAACACACAAAAAGGCACAAGTATCTCATACTCTTAAGGATCCTACTTTCTAACAGGGGAGATAACATGTAAATAATAGAATACACTCAGGATATATACATCTTAAGCAGAGAGTAACCTCAGTGGGAATACAATGAAAAGAAGCAATGATTAAAAGTCCTTTGAGAAATATGACTTGAAATGAATCTTGAGGGAAGCAAGGGAAGTTAAGAGGCAGAGGTGAGTGGGCAGAGCATTCCATGATTCAGAAATAACTAGTGTCAAAGCATAAAGATAGACTGTCTTCTGCTTGCAGCCCTGAAGTTGGTGTTGGGTTGGGAGGGGGAGTTAAATTTAACATGCTTGGCTCTAAATCATAGCATTCTATCCCAAAGAGTTGCCTGTACTATTCTTACTAGTAACATAAGAATACCTACAATATCTTCTTCATAGGAAAGTACAAGAGATAAATATGTCACATTATTGTCAGGACAAGAATAATGCCCATTGGGTGGAGTCAAGATGGTGAGTAGAAAGATACACATACTCCAGCTCTTCCCCTACAGTCCATAAAATACCTGTAAAGAAAGATTATCAACAAATTCTAGAGCAGCAGGAGCCAACCTTAACCCACAGGCTACAGATGGAAGCTAATGACTTTATAAGAAACCAAAAAATCACAAAACAAAACCAAAAGAATGAAAACATGGAAGATAATGTGAAATATTTCATTGGAAAACAATTGACCTGGAAAATAGATCCAGGAGAGCCAATTTAAAAAAAATTATGGGACTACCTGAAAGCCATGATCAAAAAAAGAGTCCAGAATTCATCTTTCATGAAATTATCAAGGAAAACTGCCCTGATATTCTAGAACCAGAGGGCAAGATACATACTGAAAGAATCCATCAATCACCTCCTGAAAGAGATCCAAAAAGAGAAACTCCTAGGAATATTGTTGCCAAATTCCAGAGTTCCCAGGACAAGGAGAGAATGTTGCAAGCAGCTAAAAGGAAACAATTCAAGTATTGTGGAAATACAATCAGGATAACACAAGATCTAGCAGCTTCTACATTAATGGATCAAAGGGCTTGGAATATGATACTCCAGACATCAAAGGAACTAGGATTATAACCAAGAAGCATCTACCCAGAAAAATTGAGTGTAATACTTCATGGGAAAAAAATGGCCATGCAATCAAATAGAGGACTTTCAAGCATTCTTTTTGAAAATACCAGAGCTGAAAAGAAAATTTGACTCTCAAACACAAGAATCAAGAGAAGCATGAAAAGGTAAACAGGAAAGAGAATTCACAAAAGAATTACTAAAGTTGAAAGACAGGATTTGTAATTCTTGAAAGTTTTCCCAGTATCTGTGTAGTTCAAGAGATTATACACACACACACACACACACACACACACACACACACACACACACACACATATATATATATAGGGAGAGAGATAGAGAGAGACAGAGACAGAGAGAGATAGACAGAGAAAAAGAGACAGAGAGCATATGGTGAGTTGAATAGGAAGGAATCATATCTAAAAAAATAAATTAAGGTGTGAGAGAGGAATATATTGAGAGGAGAAAGGGAGAAATGGAATAGGGCAGATTATCTCTCATAGAAGAGGCAAGAAAAAGCTTTTCCAATGGAGGGGAAATGGGGAAGCTGAGAGGGGAAAATGTGAATTTTACTCACATTACCTTTCACTCAAGGAAGGAATACTTGCATGCTTAATTTGGTATGAAAATCTATCTTACACTACAGGAAAGTATGGGAGAAGGGGATAAGCAAGGTGGGGGGGGTGATGCAAGGGACTGCAAACAGCAGGAGGGAGCAATTAGAAGTAAACATCCTTGGGGAGAGACAAAGTCAAAAGACAGAATAGAAGAAATGGGGGGCAGGTTGGGATGGAGGGATATATAGTTAGCCTTACACAACATGACTCTTATGAAAGTCATTTGAAAAACTATACATATATAGCCTATATTGAATTGCTTGCCTTCTCAGTGGGGATTGGTAGGGAGGGAAGAAGTAAGAGAAGTTGAAACTTGAAGTTTTAGGAATGTATGTTGAGAATGGTTTTTGCATATAACTGGGAAATGAGAAATACAGGTAATGGGGTATAGAAATTTATCTTGCCCTACAAGACAAGAGAGAAGATGGGGATGAGGGAAGGGAAGGAGTGTTAGAAGGGAGGGGACATTGGTGGAAGGGGCAATCAGAATGCAAGGCATTTTGGGGTTGGGAGAGGGGAGAGATGGGGAGAAAATTTGGAACTCAAAATTTTGTGGAAATGAATGTCAAAAACTTAAATAATAAAAGAAGAATGCCCATTATGATTTTTGTTTTGTAAATCTTAAAGGATCCTATTTTTCTCTTATGGCAATAACAATATATTGTATAGTCTGTAATATAGGTAATATTATTATTACCATGAGCCAAATAAAATGCTTTAAGATTTGTAAAACGAAAACACTACTAGTACTACTACTACTAGTACTACTACTACTACTGCTGGTAAAGAAAATAGCACCAATAACGATAATCACTTTTAATCCTGTTTGAAACTTTATGAGCCCTTTTGGGGTTTTCTTGGCAGATATTGGAATGGTTTGTCACTTTCTTCTCCAACCCATCTTACAGATGAGGAAACTGAGGCCAAAAGGTTTAAGTGGTGCACCTAGTGTCACTCAACTATTAAGTATTTGTGGTTGGATTGGATCTCAGGTTTTCCTGACTCTAGGCATAGTATTCTATCAACTCTGCCACTTAGCTGCCCTTGAATTATAAGAATAACAACATATTAATATTATAATAAAATATATAATACTACTTAGGAATGATAATATAATTATACTAATCATTATTGTTGTTGTTATTAATTGTATTAGCTCCAGCAATACCTATATTCAAATTATCAAAATCATTGACATTGCCTGAGATGTCAGAGGTTTGGCATGGGGGCAGTAGTAAGGGGAGCCTTCCCTTTTCTGAACTACATTCAGATACAATACACATCTATACACACATACATATATATGTAGAGGGATATATAGATATCTCTATCTAGCTATATTTATATCTAACTATATAAATATGTTATATCTAGATCTAGACCTACAGTTGTCTCCATGCTGGAAGTAGCCTATTCTAGCCCATTCCTAGTTAAATCAGAGGTACAGCTACTAACTTCTTCCCTCAAATTCTCCCCCTTATCTTCTTAAAAAATAATAATTCAACTGTTTGATTAGCTCTAGTGAACATAAGACTAGCATTTGAGTCAAGAAAGTCTGTGAAATCTTGAAGATGCCTATTTTGTGGCCATGAACAATTCACAAAACATCGTGCTCCAGGAATCTCTATATTATTGATAACTGTCAAAACTTCATTCATAGCATAAATTCCCACAGCAAAGGAAATTTTTGCACCCAAACAAAGCAAACAAAAATGCTGACATTTACATAATAGGAAACAATGAAACAGCACTATGAAGTTTTCAAAATCCTTAAAATATGTTATTTCATTTGATCCTTAAAGGCAGCTGGAAGGCATAGAAGATAGAACGTATGGCCTGGAGTCAGGAAAAAATGAGTTCAAATGCAGCCTCAGACACTAGTAGCTGTGTGATTCTGTTTACTCAGCCTTCTCTGTCTCCATATTATCACCTATAAAGCAGGGATTATAATGGTATTTATCTCTCAGGGTTGTTGCAAAAATTAAATGAGAAGTTTGTAAAAGTGCTTAGAACAGTTCCTGGCATACAGCACATGATAATAAATGCTCTTTTAATCCTTTCATCACAACAATCCTTTGCAGTAGTTAATATCATGATCCCTATTTTTCATGAAGAAACTGGTACTGAGAGTTTTGTTTTCATATAACACTTAGATGTTCTCCTTTCTTTCCATCAGTCCTGTGTGGTACTACATGTTACGGTTTGCACAATTTATACACAAAGAACCTGAGTCTCCAAAAGATGAAGAGACTTGCCTGTCATTACATAGCTGGCTACTAAATGTCAGATCCAGGATTTCTAAGTGTGGCCTCCTATCCAGTGAAGCACATCTGACTATTTTATAGGTCAGTTCCAGAATATAATTCATACTTTCAATCTTTTTTCTCTTTTTTTACCATATCACTAGTTATTTTTCCCCTAGTTTAATTAGCATACTTCTTCTGATTGAGTTTCCAAAGCTATATTTTCCTCAATTTTCTCAATTTATCATTCTTTGGTCAATGATATGACTCCTAATATTTTCCTCAATTCTTTTATTTTCCTGTCTGTAAATTGTATGATGTTGTTAGAGCTGGTTATATTTATATATAGCCTTCTAAGCTTGTCAAAGCATTTTACACATGTTAACTCAATCCCAGCAACAACTTTGTGAGGTAGGTACTATTTTTATTCCTATTTTACAGATGCAGAAACTGAGACTCAGGGAGGTTAAGTGAATTGCCTGGGTGGCATAGCTATTAATAGATGAGGCAGGTAGGTGGCATACTAGATAGAGTAGTGGGCCTGGAGTCAGGAATTTCTGAGTTCAAATATGACCTCAGATATTTATTAGCTCCATGACCCTGGGCAAGTCACTGAACACTGTTTGCCTCAGCTTCCCTATCTGTAAAATGAGGTGGAGAAGAAAATGGCAAACCATTCCCATGTCTTTGCAACAATAAAAATAAAAATGAGGTCACAGTCAGACATGACTGAAAAGGACTAAACCACCATTTGTGTAATATTTATTTGCATTTATTTTTAAGGCATAAGCTTTTCTATCTTCTACTTAATTCAACAGATATTTATGTAAGATCTATTCTGTACAAGGTCCAATGAGTCTTTATGGTGCCACTTCATATGAGTCCCTCCACAGCTGTTCTATAAGGCTAGGGATTACCTGAAATTTACCAGGCACTTGACTTTGTTATGAATACAATTCTGTAATTCAAAGTTGAGTTGTGGTTTATCTGACTACTAGCTTTGATACTGTCTCCCCATATTTTATTCCATTTCTCTGACTTCATTCTTTTTTCTGGTGCAATGTGGCTTCTGTTTCTGAAGACATATGCATTTCTCCACCCATAAACATTTCCACTCTTCCTAGTTACCAAATGGATTATCTGTATTGGATTTAAATAAGTACAGGTGGCCTTCACCTACCACAGGATTCAAATTTCCTCTGAGCTCTCCATGACATCTGTCAGTCATTTTACACTGTGTTCAGTGGAAGAGAAAATCAACATTAACTGAATGATACATTTTCAATGGTTTTCACCAGTGGCAACTGATGAATATTTCTATATGTGTATGTTCATGCTTCATTGCCGAAGAAGACCATGCCATCAGAGAAATGATGACATGACTTGCACTTGACTTTGTTTTGAGTGAGGGAGGGCTTTGCAGGTCACCAGCCTCACTTCTCCTCCAGAACCATCTGAATCCAGTGACCAGATATTCATCAGGATGACTGGAGATGACCCAGGATGAGGCAATAGGGGGTTAAGTGATTTGCCCAAGGTCACACAGCTAGTGAGTGTCAAGTGTCTGAGGTGAGATTTGAACTTAGGTCTTCCTGACTCCTGCACTGGTGTTCTATCCACTGCACTACCTAGCTGCCCCCTATTTATATATGTGAACAGTTTCTAAATGGTCCCTGAAAATTGACATACTAGTTCAGGTTACATATATCTCTTGTTTTAAATATAACCAGCTAGTTACATATAGCAAATATGGATTTACAAATATCTATTTGTCCAATCTTTTGTGTCTTTTTTTCTTCTCACTGAGTATTTTCCCTAGATTAATTCACATTTTTTTCTGATTGAAATCTGAAAGCTGTATTTTCTTCAGCTTTCTCTATTTATCACTCTTTGATCAATGACATGACTCCTGATAGTTTCCTCAAATTCTTTTTTTTATTTTCTATAAAATGCATGGTGTTATTAGAGCTAGCATTTATATAACACCCTAAGCTTTGCAAAGTATTTTCCATAAGTTAACTCATTTGATCTTCAAAACAACTCTGTGAAGTAGTTGCTATTATTATCCCTATTTTGCAGATGAGGAAATTAAGGTTTATAGAGATTAAACATCTTACCTGAGGTCTCATAGCAATTAATATATAAGACTGGATTTGAACTAAAGTCTTTCTGACTCCTACACTCAGGTTCAACTTCTCATAGCTATTTGTTAAGTTACATTTCTAATTAGGCATTTTTACCAGTAGCTCCATCTAAGTGATTTGTGTACAGCATCATCAAATAACAACCAGAAGACATCTAGTTCATTCTCTCAACTTCAGGCACATTTAAAAATAGAGCAAAGGAAATTCTAAAGCCTTTCAGTAATTCATCCCAACACTTATCAAGCCAAATCTCTAAAAGAGAGTAAGATGGATTTCACTTCGTTATATGATTACTTTTCTTAGACGAACTAAGTAGTGGTAAAGTGAAATGGAGAATGGACAAAGGTATCTTATGATCTGGAATATAGTAATGAGTTGCACTTTTTTAATCCTCAAAATCACTGATATTCATGTGAATTCTTTCTTATAAGTTGAGGCTGATAAAGATTATTTAGTTTCTTCACAACTATTTTGATAGACATTAGAGTGAATGTTTTATTCTGTACATTTGTGTATGACAGAATGAGGTTACAGTCAAATAAATCATCATACTTATAGAAAGAGAAAAAAAGCAATTCTCTTGTTCTGACTGTAGACAACTCTCCATTCATAACCTTTTCCAGATTCCTCATTAGTATCAAATGATTTAGTCAACCCTTAGAATTAGTATCACATAAATAGAACAATTGATTTTCTTCAAATGAGAACTCCTCAGGCTTCCTTATCAGCACATCAGTAACCTGCTCAATCTTTTGCTTTCTATCTTTACACATCTCTTTCATTCACTACTCACACAAAAAACACTCTAGCTCAGGTCCTCAGCTCCTCTTGCCAAGACAGCTTCCTCCTGTAACAACTTCCTCCTTGGTTTCCCCGCACTCTCATTTTCAGTGCCTACATCACACATAAACACCATGGAATTCCCTAATTCATGGATCTGACCATCTTAATCCCCTACTCAATAATTCCAGTGGCTTCTTCTGCACACTATGAAAAGATACAAAATTCTGTGTTTGGGACCTAATGCCATTTACAGACTGACCTCAATTTATCTTTCAGGATGATTATACATTATTGCCAGCAATGTACTCTGTATAAAATTAGCCTTTTCCTTTTACACAGGGTCTTCCATTCTTCCCCACCACGTACTTGTACCTTTGTACTGACTCTCACATACATAGAATGATGCTCTTACCTCCAGAACTTTGCTTCTTCTAATATTTGGTTTTCTTCAAAACTCAATGCAAATATCATCCCCTATAGGAAATTTTTTTTATTCCTCTAGCAGATAGTGACTCCCTTCCAATTATTTTGTGTTTGTTTTGTGTCTATAAACTGCCACTTATGACACCTACAGATTTTCACCCATCTCTATGATCCAGAATCTGTTGGGATGTTTTGATCCTTGAATGTGTCTGTGGGGGAAAAGAATTTGGTATCCCCTTGAGAAAGGTGCTATATGAAGCTATGATCCTATAATCCTATCTCCTCTAATTCTTCTCTTTCCCTGGCTAAAGAACGATAGTTATATTCCTAAGAAATAGTCTCATATGCTTCACCCATCTGGCCTGCCATTTCCTGTATGTGGTACTTCATCAATGCCCTGTCTATTATGTAGTAACTAGAACTTAATAAAATGTCACAGATATTTCATCTCATCTGCATGTTTCTTGCAAAGATTATAAAAAGTCAATAAACTTTCATTAAGTGCTATTATATGCCAGTCATTACGTTAAACTCTGGGGATACAAATGTGAAAAAGAAAGACACTCCCTGTATTCAAAGAGTTTCCAATATAAAAAGGGAAGACAAGAAGTAGAAGGCAGATGAAAATAGTTTGTTTTTTTTTTTGTTTTTTTTTTTTTTACTATGGGGCCATTCCTTGAGCAACTATTTAAAGAAGCCTATTCGTTGAATGGGTATATCTCACTCAAACTGAGAATGCTGTAGGACCCTAGCCTGAAAGGGCTGGGTCTGCCACTGCATCCTGAGCCATCTGCAGTCATCCTAATGAATATCAGGTCACTGGATCCAGACGGCTCAGGAGAAGAAAGTGAGGTTGGTGACCTTTCACAGCCCTCCCTCACCCAAATCAAAGTTAACTGCAATTCATATCATCCTCTTGACATCATGGTCCTCTTTGAGAATGAAGGACAGCCGCAACAAAGAAATGCAGGTCAGTATGAAATTAAAAAAAAATGGCTGGCCTGGGAGATTACTTCAAACGAAGGCTTTGGGAAGAGTCCTTTGTTGTACCCCCCAACTCTACCATCAGAGGTCCTGAGAGTACTGATGAAGTGTGAGTACAAAGTATGATGTAATCTTGTACAATGATGAGTTTTCAGAAGATGTGGTTCCTAGGAGCATGATGGATTCTAATCCATAGGAGTGAAACCTGGTGGAAAATGAACAGATAGCAATAGTCATATATTCAATTTCTTTCAGTGCCCTTTGTTCCACATCATCTAAGTCTAGAAACCTGCCCTTAATTTGTTACTTCTACATGTCTGGTATAGTGCCAAGGTCAATGGGGCATAAAATGACAGATAAGATATAGAAGGTATAGCATCTATTTACACAAATATGAAACAAAAATATGGAATTATTGCCATGAAGTTGAATGGCTGGTGGAACTTTATGATGATCTAAATCTTAAAATAATGACTGCCTTACAGAAGATTAATGAGATAATGGAGTCGTAATAAGTATTGCTATTATTTCTTTGTATTCTGGGTAGCACTGATAAAATTCTTCCCTTAATGAAATTAACGATTAAAAATCCTGGTATGGTAAAAGAATACTGGCCTGGGACTCGAAAGATCTGGTTCATATCTTGTCTTTTATGCTCACTTTGTGGGACTATGGGCCAAATCACTTAAACTTTCTGGGTCTCAGTTTCCTCATCTGTAAAATGAAGGGGTAGAATTAAATGAATTTTGAGGTTTATTCTGTCTCTAAAACGATAATGCTATGATTCTATAAATTCAGCAGTTGTCAAGTCTTATTTTTTATATTTGGAACAGAATAATTTCTGCACAATTTTCCTCATTAGAATGATAGACCATGTACAATCAAGAAATTTCTTTAGAAAAATAAGTAACACTTACAGTCTGTTATCACTGAGCTTATTGAAACTAATATAGTCACAACTTCAGGCAAAAATCTATACAAATCAGTTTGATAAAGCTAATTACCACTCTTTATAACACCCATGGGCCACTGAAATAGAGTCTAAGTACCATGCAGTACAATGAAAGCTTGACTTTTCCCAAATGGCATCAAATCACTGATGTAATTGAATTGTTTTCCTAGCACAGAACGATTTGAATATTTTCTGAGTCTTTTCAAATATGAAAAAAATCAGAATATAAGTTGCTTCTCATTTTCCAGGGATTCTTATACTAACTTAAAAGTTATGCTACTGAAAATGTTTGATGGCTCTCCTCATTTGATTTTCAAGAAATTTTTAACTTAACCATCTTCAATTACATAAAAGGGAAGTTAGCATTCAAAGACTGCTGCTTTCCTGGCTTATGCCAGAAATTCTCATTGCCACCCCATTAGCTCAGTTCCTCATATACCTTGAATGGAGTATTTGCTGTAGCCTTTTAACTGGTCTCCCTGAATCCAGTCATTAGTATCTCTACTACAATCTTTGTATTGCTGCCAAAGTAATTTACTGGAAAATCAGGGTGGGGTAGTGGAAAGCATGTTTGAATTGGAGTCAGCTGCCCCAGGTTCAACACTTGCCTCAAATATTAGGTATGCCACATGGCTAAGTCATTTAATGTCTCAAGTACTGAGTTCCTACAACATTAAAATGAGCGTAATACCTGCATCGCCTAATTCAAAGGATTATTGGGAGGAAGTGCTTTTCAGATCTTCAGATGTCATGTAAGTGTAAGGCAATATTATTAGAGGACAGGTCTGCACATGAGAAAGCATTTTCTTCCCCTTCTGTTCCTTAAAATGTCTAGCTTCCTTGAATTACAGTTCAATCTTCAATCACCATCTTCCACATTGTACATTCTCTAATCCCTCAACTGCTGATGTATCTATTGCACCAAACAACAGACAACAGCACAAACTTGTGCTTTACAGTGTTTTAATTTTGTATGAGAAGCATTATAGCACTAGAAAATTGAAGGATGTCCTCAGATTCAAGAAAACTACTTTGTTTTATTTGTGACACAAAAGCACTATATCGCCACAGGCAAATCATTTATCCACTTAATGCCCCTCAGACAAGTCTGTAATGCTATCAGTTACAGTTTAGATGCTAGGTCAGTACAAATAAACATATAAATTTATTTATTCATCTATTTTCCTATTTATGTATCTATCATTTATCTGTATTTCCATGATGGAATGTAAGTTCAAGAGGGAAAAGTCTATTTTATTTCTATCCATAGTGCTGACTGATCAATTGATTGGCATGTTCCAAAATATTAAAGGTCCCATATTATGACATAAATTCTGTTTTTATTATCTGGATCTACTGTCATCTGTCTACCTCTTATGCCACAACTGATTTTTTTTTCTTCTTGCAAGCCCTAAGGCTTCAAATCTCCCCACCTCCACAAACTGCTAGTGACTTTTTAGGCTTTTCTTTTTTTTTTTGCATTTTTATGTAAAATAGCAATTATTCTTATGTACTTTTTGAGATATTAAGTGACAAGGACTATCTTATTGTATAGATTTGCATACCAATTAGTGACCTCATGAGCTCCTAGAGAATCAACTAAATATATGAGGCCAATCTCAGATTCATGTATCCAGCCAAAGTCTCTTCCTTGAGTTTCAGTGGCATACCATGAACTGATGTGTATATACTTGTAGAAATCTCAAGCTCAACCTATGTCTGTAACAGAAGTCATTACTTTTCTCCAAATACACACATTTTCAGAAGTTTTCTATTTCTTTTAAGAGTATCATCATCTCCCCAAATCCAGATTCACAACCTGAGGAATTATCCTTGACTAATTCTCCCTCACTCACATAGCCAATTTCACTGAGTCTTATCAATTCTATTTGTACATCTTCCATTTGTCCCCTTCTCTCTGTGGTGGTCATAGCGACCAGATTACATCAAGTTTTGGTGTTGTTATTGTTTCCGTTAAGTTGGCTCAATCATGTCTAGCTCTTCCTGCCCCATTTGGGTTTTCTTTGCAAGGGTTCTAGAGGACTTTGTCATTTCCTTCTCCAGCCTGTTGCATGGAGGAGGAACTAAGGCAAACAGGGATAAGTGGCTTGCCCAGTGTCATATAGCTAGTAAATGTCAAAGACAAGATTTGAACTCATAAAAATGAGTCTTCTGGATTCCAAGTCCGGTTTTATTCACTGTGCTACCTAGCTGCCTTCATGAAGTACTCACATTTCATTGTCTACACTATTCTAATAGTATCCTAACTTTTCTGCCTGCTTTAAGCCTCTTCCTTCTATTCATTCTCCATACCTTTGCTAGGTATGATAGGTCTGACTATGTTACTCCCTTACTCTATAAATGTCAGAGGTCCCTATTACCTCTAGGATCAAGTACAAATTCCTCTGCTTTACATTTGAAGCCTTTTATAAACTGAATCCAGTTTGCTTTTTCAGGCGATTAGACATTTCTCTCTTTTAAGCAAAGGCCCTGGCATACACAGACAGGCCTGCTGTACAGGTTCTTAGATCTGCTTTTCTAAAAGGAAAGCAACTTTTGAGGGGTCAACAATCACTTTAATTAAACACATATAGCAATAGAAAAAATGCAAGCAGAGAAATCAAGACCAATACATAAATCACAAATCAACGGACTGATACAGATCTCTGACCATTGTATGCATACAGAATTACCAGAAAGAGAAGCACCAACATCTGAGTTTTCAAAGCTAAGGGGGATGTTCCTTACCAGTTACCCAAAGTCTCATTTGGCCAAAGAAACACCTCCAGTGGGTAAGCCCCAAAGTAAAACCTGGCCTCAGAGTATTTATATGCCTCAGTAGAAATTAACAAAAGGTACTGAGGCCTATTAATGGCCAAGGAAGATCTTTAACTCTTCTACCCCACCTTTTCCTGCTGCGTTATTAATTAACCTTACATTTATGTTACAGTGGTGAATGGCCTAGAAGGACTAGCTGTCTTGCTCCTACTCACACATACAATCTCCATGGCCTTTCTAGATGCCTTTGTACAAGTTTTTCTTCATATAAAAATTTCATTTTGTCTTCAATTCAGTCTTTCCAAATACCTAGTTCGGATTAAGCTCCACTTTTTACATAGGCTTTCCCAATTTTCTCCAAATGTTAATACTTCCCCATCAAAATTACATTTTTTAAAGATATTATGCCATATTTATATATGTACATATAACAAGCTAAACTCCTTGAAGTCATGAGCTGTTTTAGTTTTGTCTTTGTATCCCCAGAACTTTTCACAGTTCATAGCACACAGAAATCACTGAATATTTGCTGACTGATTAATGATCCTCTTGTGCTAGAATAATGAACTTCCAGTCAGAAGAGATGAGTTAGAATTTTGCATCTGGCACTTTTGAAGGTTGTATAAATAGAGAACTTTGTCTAAACCTCAGTTACCACCTCTATAAAATGAAGATAATTATGTCTGTAGTAACTACCTCATATGCATATATTAAAGATCAAATTATATTCTGTATGAACAGTACATTGTATGCCTAAAATACAAAGTTGGCAATGTCTGAAAAAAATCCACCTGGAACTACCTGGTGCCCTGGTCCTACAAAAAGTGACGGCAGCCCAGCAAACCAGCTCCTTCTCCAAGGACTGAATCACTAGGGCAATGTCCATGACTTCTAAGCAGGAATATGAAAACCAGTAGGGATTAGGGGGAGGGTCTGATCAAAAATTATTTTGAAAATAAAAATCAGATAATGAAATTAGGGCACAATAAGAAAATTACTTTCTAATTTTTACACACAATTGTTGCTGTTTATGTGTATAATATTCTCCTGGTTCTGTTCACTTCAACTCAGCATGAATCCATGTAAGTCTTTTAAGGTTTGTTTCTCTGAAATCCATCTGCTCATCACTTATTAAGGAACTCTATTATGTTACATACACATATCACAACTGGTCCAATCACTTCTCAATTGATAGGTATCCCTTCAATTTCCCCAAATCTTTGCCACCACTAAAAGACCTGTCATAAATATTTTTGTACATGTGGGTTCTTTTCCTGTTTTACGATCTCTTTGGGATACAAATATAGTAATGGTATTGTTGTATCAAAAGGCATGCACAGTTTTATAGTTCTTTGGGCATAGCTCCAAATTGCTCTCATTACATGGTTGGATCAGTTCACAATTCTAACAACAATGCATTAATATTCCAATTTTACAAAATCTTCTTCAACAATTAACATTTTACTTTATTATCATATTACCCAATCTGATAGTTGTAAGGGGGTCCACCAGAGTAGTTTTAAGTTGCATTTCTCAAATCAATAGTGACTTGGCATGTTTTTATATAACTTTAGATTGCTTTAATTTCTTTCTCTGAAAACTGTCTGCTCATATTCTTTGACCACTTATCAGTTGGGGAATGACTTGTATTCTTATAAATTTTACTCAGTTCTCAATAATTTTAGAAATGAGACCATCACTAGAGACACTGATTCTAAAAAATCATTTTCCAGCTCTTTGCCTTCCTTCTAATCTTGGTTTTGTTGGCTTTGTTTATGCAAAACCTTTTTAACTTAATGTAACAAAAATTATCTATTTTGCATTTCATAATGCTCTCTAACTCTTGTTTGGTCATGAATTCTTCTTTTCTCCATAGATCTAACAGGTAAACTCTTCCTTGCTCTCTTAATTTGCTTATGGTATCAACGTTTATGTATAAATCAAGTACCAACTTTGACCTCATTTTGGTATACAGTGTGAGATGTTGGTCTATGCCTAGTTTTTGCCATACTATTTTCCAGTTGTCCTACCAGTTTTTGTCAAGTACTCAGTTCTTTTCCCTGAAGATGGAGTCTTTAGGTTCATCAGACAATAGATTACTATGTTATTTACAACTATGTCTTGTGTACCTAACATATTTCAATAATCCACCACTCTATTTCTTAGGTAGTAGCAAACAATTTTGATGACTGTTGCTTTATTACATAGCTTTGAATCTGGTCTGGTTAGGGCACCTTCCTTTTTGATTTCTGGCTTTTTATTTCGATTTTTTTTACTCAAACACAAGAAGGCAAATACAGAATAGAAAACGGAGCCAAAAGCATATTATAAACTTAAATAGTGGAACTGAAATGCAAAGTTAAAGAAAGCATATCATGTGCATAGCATAACATAAGAGAGGATTCAAATTACATAACAATAAATTTACAAGAAAGCTTGTATGATAAATAATACTCATGTAGAAAATTGCTCATTTTTTCTTTTCTCCCTTGTGAATTTTTTTGTTCTCTGTTGTATACTTTTTTACTTTGTCCTTCATTTCCTTCTCCTAGCCTCCAGAAGGCTACAACAAAGTTTAGATATGTTTCTTTATAGCTACAGATATATACATATACAGCATATACATATATCCCTTACATATAAAGATATATACTTTCCCAAACATATTGTATTCCTGATCTTTGTTTTTTATGTTTGTGCATCTCTTGCTTCCTATGGCTCATCTACTTTATTTCTACCTATTGCCTTGCCCTATTACTTGTCTACCCACCTCAAAGGATCCCCCCTATCATCCCACTCCTAAAAATCTAATCACCTTTTTATACCCCCCTTTTACCTATTCCCTGGCCTCTAAGGATGCCTCCCATATCCTCTTCCCCTCCCTATGTCCCTACAATTTTATTTCTTGTGAACTTAGAAGACTTTTATGTTACTCTAAATATATGTATGTATGTATGTATGCATGCATGCATGTATGTATGTATTATTCCCTCTCAAACCCATTCCTGATGAAAGTAGGTTACCAGAAGTACCAGCCTTCCTCCCCCATCTAATTCCTCTATATAAATTCTTCCTCTTGTACCTCATTTGTATAAAATAATTACTCTTTTTAGTTGTTCCTAAATGATTTTACTTTTAAAATTCATATCCTACTCAGATTTTCCCCAATCTTACTCATGAGCTACTAAATTATTAATAAGAATCTTAGACATACATACTACATTTTGTATATACGAGAAGTAAAAAGTAAACAGTCTTTCCTTATGAATCCTTTACAGTCAGTCTTTGATATGTACCTTATATTTCTCTTGGCTCTTGGATGTCAAATCTTCTATTAAGTTCAGGACTTTTTTAAACAAAGTTTTGAAAGTTTATCAAATGCTCATTTTTTTATTCAGCATAATACTTAGCCTTGTTGGGTATGGTATTTTCAGCCACAACACTAGTTCATTTGCTTTTTAATATATTATTTTCCAAGACCTGCGGTCCTTTAATTTCTCTGTTGCTAGATCTTGTGTAAGTCTAATTGTGGCATCACCATACTTAAATTGCTTTAATCTAAATCCTTGAGCTGGGGTTTCAGAATTTGACTATGCAATTCATATGAGTTTTCCTCAGACGATCTCTTTGAAGTGCTAATCGATGGATTTTTTTCTATTTCTACTTTCTCCCCTTATTCTAATGAGTTGTGACAATTTTCTTTAATTATTCCTGTATTATTGTTGCAAAATCTTTTTTTTAATCATAACTTTCAGTTAGTCCAATTAATTTTATATTTTCCCTTCTTGATCTGTTCTCCAAATCTCTTGTTTTTCTTATGGGATATTTCACTTTCTTGTCTATTTTTTCATCATTCATTTTGGTAAATTATATCTTGATCTCTTATAATTTTGTTGACTTCACTTTGCACTAGTCTAATTTTCAAGGTGTCATTTTCTTCCTTAAGATTCTGGATTTCCTTTTCTAGTTGGTTGACTTTCCTTTCATAGCCTTCTTGTTTTTCTTGGATTATTTTTAATTTTTTTCTTTAGTTTTTCCTTCATCTCTGTCATTTGGTTTTTAAACTCATTTAAAAGATCTTCTAAGAATTACTTTTGGGCAGTTGACCATTTGCCATTGTTCTTTAGGGGTTTCTTTACTTCAATATCCTCCTCTGAAGATGATCCCCCGTCATCTCTATTTCCACAATAGCTTTCTATGGTTGGATTCTTTCTCCTTTGCCTGTGAAATTTTGTCATAGTAGCTTAATTTTTGTAATCAACTCTAGCCCTTGGTTATGGGAAATAGTGCTTCTTGCCCCAGATCTTTAGTTCTGCCCTTCTGCCTGGAATCAAAGCCAAACCTTAACCTGCTGTAAGTGCCCACAGTCAGAAACTTTCTGCCCCACTGCTTCTGAACTCACTGGATGTGTGCTGGATCCTGCTCATCCCTGCTGCTCTTCCACAGCACAGCTGAGTCTGGTGTTACTGATCAGCGGAAGTTTCCACCATCTTCCCAGGCTCAAACCCGCAATTGCTATCCTGGGGGTGAAAGTTCCTTTGGCTAGGGCTGAGGCAGACTCTCAAATCAATTAACCCCAGGGCTTGCTGTTTGTTTAAGGGACTTGCCTCTTGTTGTTAAAAGGGACCCTAGCTTGGAGGTGTTTACTCTTGTCCTGGGATTTTTCTTCCAATTTTCCCAAATTGTCCCAGGAAGACACCAGTTGTGCCCTATTCTTCTTTATCTCCACCCAGACTTTGTTCACCCTAAATGAGCTATTTTATCACTTTTGTGGGGAAAAATCTTGAGAGCTTGGAATTTTCTGACCTACTCTGCCATCTTCCCTAAATCCTTTCAATTTCTGGTTTTCTATAAGAAAATATTTCACACCTGACTCTTAAGAGACTTCATTTATTTTCTCACTTGACCCAGCTTAGACCATGGACTCTTTTGTCTATTTACTATTTAATTTGCCCTGATATTTATGAAAAAATAATTAACATTCATTTCTTTAAAAAATGGGTTACAAAATTTCTTCCTCCCTCCCTTCCCTTTCCTTCATTGAGAAGACAAGCAATTTTATAAAGGTTATATAAGTTCACATGCAAAACATGTTTACACAATATTCATGTTGTAAAAGAAAACATAAACCAAAAAAAGAAAGAAAAATAAAACAAAAACATATGCTTCCATTTGCAGACTCCAACACTCAGTTCTTTTTCTAGATATACATAATACAAGTTTATATGCATTTATGAGTATGTTTGTGTATGTGTGTGTGTGTTTGTGATGAAGTCATCAGCTTTCACTTTCCCAATTCTAATTTTTAAGGAATTATTTTCTTCAGTGAGCTTTTGTACTTCTTGTTCATTTGACCAGTTCTGCTTTTCAAAGCATTCTTCTATCCACTGAATTTTTGTTCTTCTTTTGCCTTTTGGCCTATTCTGTTTTTTAAGGCATGATTTTGTTATTATTTTGTGCATCTTTACTGGTCAGTTTTCTCTTCTTCCATAATTTTGTTGCATCACTCTCTTTTCTCTTCTGAATTTTTTTTACTCTACCTCTCTTACTTGATTTTTAAAAGCCTTTTCGATCTCCTCCATGGCTAGTAACCAATTCATATTTGTTTTAGAGGCTATTGATGTAGCAGTTTTGAGTTTGTTGGCTTTTTCTGTTTGTTTTAACTCCATAGTAAAGTGGGACTCTGCTTCCAGAGTGGGGGGGACACAAGCCAATGCTTCAGGATTTCTTGTGCAGCTGTTTTCAGAGATAATTCTGGGAACTTGTCAGTTTTCATTTCTTCCAAGGTGGTCTGATATTGGGAGAGCTGTTTACTACTCTTCCAGTCTGTGTTCTGATCTGTGATTGAACACAAGCACTCTTTTTCCTTGCAGAACTGTGACCTCGGTCCCACTTCCCTTTCATCTCCAAACTCTGATGGGTTAGTGCTTCTTGTCACTCTGGGACAGACAGCCAGGACTGAAACACAAATTGAAATATGGGTAATGCAACAGAGCCCTTCCCCTGGTGCCAGCAAAGGGACTGCTGTAATCTCTGCCTGACCATTTGCTCACCCCCTTACCTTCCTTGGAGTTGCACCACTTCTGTCACTGATTCAGTCACCTCCCAAGGTCTGCTCCTGGTTTGCTGGGGCTTGGCCTGCCCTGAAGTACACTCCCCTTTCCCCAAGTAGAGCAGTCCTTTCCTGATGGCCTTCTAAGTTCTCTTGGCATGGAAAACTATTTCATTCTATCTTTTTGTGGATTCTGTCACTCTAGAATTTGCTTTAGGCTATTATTTAAAGTGATTTTTAGGAATCTGGGGGAGAGCTCAGTTGAATCCTTGCCTTTTCTCCACCATTTTGACTTCCATCCTAGACCATAGGCTTTTAACAGCTCCAGTTTGCTTCAGAACTCTTCTCCAAAGTCTTCATAACCTATGAAATTTGCTTCTTCTTTGTGGTTTTTATTTATCTTCCAAAGCATCCATACCTGCTCCCTATCACATAGGATGGAGAGAGAGTTTCTGCAATGAAATAAAAATCACTCCTATCTATAAGGTTATCTCTTCAGGTTTGTTCCCAGCACTGAATTGAAAATTGATAGTGATAATGATGGAGGCTCCTGGCTGATTTTCATTTGAACAGCAGGGGATGTGTAAGAGAAGCTTTCCATTCCCCACCACCCCCTTTTCTATCTATGTTCTGGTAATCAGTAGGGTTCAATTCCAAATGAGCTAGTGGGAGACTGTTGCCAAGCCTTGTGGCTATAAAGTTCCAGAGCACCCACTGTAACTAATAACAAAACTCAAATTATGAAAACTAAAATGGTCAAATAGATTAAAAGAAATGTATTAACAAATACATTTCAACTTTGACATACTCTTACCCATGTAAAAGCCTGATATCTGAAAAGTTAATTGTGCCAATTTTAAATGAAGTCTGAATTCAAACATTACCAAATTATCCAGTATCCTTGGTTTGCTTAATTTCTACCTGAAACTCCTCTATGGGACTATAGAATGAAGAAAAATATTTAAATAGTGAATTTCTCTGTATGCTCAAAGGTAATGAAATCTGAATAAACTTGGCAATATTAATTGATATGTTTTTAAAATTCTTTCCATATTTTTCAAAAATATAACAATAACATTTTTCTATTATTTTACAAATTATAAATGTTTAAAAGACAAACTAGACAAAAACTTTCAGTTTCATTATCACCACCAACTAAAAGTCTAAACTGATCTGAATGTCAAATAACCATCTTTCAGTGATAATTTTATTTCTGAGTCACTTTTAACATATTCCTACAAAACTCTTGCCCATTTAGAGAGATCTTCTAATACTGTTATTGACTCTGGAGGGTGATTAAAATACAACACATAATAAAGCTGTTGGTTTTGTTTTGCTCTCAATAAGACTGGCCTTGCAGAGACAACACCATAGCATCTAGTGAGAGTCCTGTGTCTTTCCATAGGGTTCACTAATGAATTTCCATTTCATCAAACTTTCTAGAAAAAGCATCCTTATTTTACATGCTGAATAATATGATCAGAAAAGTAGAGAAAAAGTACATACAAAATTGAAATTAAAAATATTTTAATGGAGTCTAAGAATAACAATTACTATTAATCTTCCTTTTCAGGGACTAAAGATAACAATATATCTAATTTAGATCTTTGACTGTCACCTTTAACACTTTTTTCAGTTTTGACAGCTGTCAGTAATTGGTGTTGCAGATCATTTTCTTGCAAAAATATCATTCTTACTTCACTGTTTGTTGCGCTCTGTATCTCTTACGATCAGGAAACAAATTTCCCGTCAAGGTCTAGTTTATCTCTTCCTGACCCCTATTTTCTCCCTTCATTTTCTCTTTCTATTACATCCTCTCTTTGCACACCTCCCCTTTCCTGCCTCCTTAAATGATAACATGTAAATTCATAACATAATCTCCATCATAAATTTTCCACACATGAAATGGAGGTGGTGGTGGTGATTAGGTTTGGGATATGTGCAAATACCATAGCTTTACTAAGATTACACAATTTTTGAAGATGTCTAGGATCTGCTTATGGGGAAATGGAAGAACTTGAGCATACCAGGAGATTCTGCATGCTTATTAATAGACTTCCCCTCCGCCCCCTGCCATTGGCAATGCAGGATGCACTATTCCTGTCTTTAAAGCAGATTGGCTCAGCATTGGCTAGTATTTTTGCTACATTTTGCTGTATTCTTGCCTGAGAATTAAAAACTCCTTCAATCTTTCCATATACTAAGGAGAACTATTGAAAGCCCCCCACCTCCTTGCCTGACCCCTTGCCTTTGAACATGTGACCTTTACGTTCTTTGTTGCCCTTTTTATTCATTCTTTTTTCTTCTATTCTAGCTGAAAGAAGTGGAGTCTCTACTCTGATCTGGGAAGAGGAGCTATGGGTTTCTGAAAGTCAAGGAATCCAGGCTCTGTATTGCAAATACTATACAGCAGTAGAGCTATAAGGAACATAAGAAGGGAGGTGGTAAGAGCTGGAATTCACCCCAAAAGGAGCAGTTTCTGTTGTCTTTACCCAACTACCCTTAGATTGAGATGGGAGAGTATTAGGAGATATCTAATACCACATGGGAGAATATTCTCCCAAATATTGGGTGAAATATCTGCATGTTTGTTCCTGTAATGTTTTTGAAGTAGATATTATTTTATAAAAGCTAACCTGATGTTAAGTGGGTAAGTGGAATTGAGGTTCTAACCACTGAACTCAAAGATTGAGCAGAGCACAGCCAGTTTGAGGGTAGAAAAGACTCTAATCTCTACAGGGTATCAGAGAAACCTGGGTGTAGGGTGGGTAAAATGTAAAATGCATAGCACTTAGACGGCAGAGACAGAATCAACCACGATACACATGTTTAGGGAAATAGTCTTATTGATTTTCTAAAGAGAAACAAGAGTTTTCAGGAATTCGCTTCATTAACTAATATAGACAATTTTAAAATACTTATTTGAAGCATGCCAAATCCACATGTAAAGTGAGATCATAGCCACTAGATTGTGCAGAATTTAAATTGAATTGAATACAAATAATACTGCTTTTGAAGTCAGGTTCAAATCACACATCTTTAATTTACTACCCATGAAAACTTGTGCAGGTCACTTAACTTTTCAGCCTCAATTTTCATATTGGTATTTTTTTAATTGACTAAATAACCTGAAAAGTTAGTTTTCTCTTTAAATCTAGAACTTCTATTATATTGTAATTGTAAAGATTTTGTTTTCCCTTATGAACCACAGTTATTTACTTTGACCATTAAAAAGTGATATGAAAAAAAAATTCAAAATGAAGAAGTTTATTTCACAAATATAAATAAAAAAGAGAACCATAAGCCAAAAATAATTTCACCATTATTACGATGCCATATATTACCTTTATTTTCTCATAGTAAGAGAGAGAGAGAGAGCTATACAGACAGATAGACAGATAAGAACAAGAAAAAGGAAAAGAAAATATAGAAAATCTTGAAAGTGAAAAATAATAAATATTTTGCTTTTCTTAAAGTTTTCCTCATTCAAAAGAAGAGGCAGTGATACTCTAATAACTGATAATCAATGAAAGTTAGATAAAAATATCATAGAGGATATTTCTGCTCAGATACAGTTTGGATGAATCAACTTGTGTTTCCTTCCATTACTATCCTGGGATATACTGAATAAAATTATATAGTAGATTCCATAATAAGGTTATGTCTGTTTATGAAATGATTTCTTCAGGTCTTCTAATTAATACACTTGTAATTCAATACTTGAATGAATCCATTTTAACACTGATATGATTCCTGTGATATTCTGTGGCTATGAGTCATGAAACAAAATGATCTTAGAGAAATGAAAAATCCAGGTGACTCAAAGGAAAACAGAAAGACAAGTTTAGTAGACATTGAAATCCATTCTTTCCATATTATATTCTGTGACAGAATAACATTTTTTCATAACTATTTCAAAGAAGGTCTATCTGACTCAAGGAAAATATTATTTGTGTTTTTTTTTTCTTTTTCTATATTATGAATAATGGTTTAGGATTGTGGCTATGCCTAGGGACCTGGCATTATAAATTGCTGGGTGGTATAGTAGATTGAGGCCTGTGCCTGGAGTCAGAAAGTAGACTGGAGTTCAAAGCCATCTTCAGACACTTCCTAGATCTATGGTCCTTGGCAAATAATTTAATCTTTCTTTGCTTCAATTTCTTCATCATTAAAATGAGAAAAATAATAGAATTTACTTCCCAGGACTACAGTGATGACAAAATAAGATAATAACTATAAACTTCTTAGCATAGTGTCTAGCACAAAGGGCACACTATGTAAATGTTAAGTATTATGATTTTTGTTATATTCAATGAAATTGTAGAGTTAGGATAAAAATATATCTGAATTTGCAATGCCAACAGCAAAAACATTCAGTCTTAATGTATCCTTAGTAGATTTCATCTCAGAGTTCAGTTTTGGAATTGTATCTGAAAGAGGTATTGAGGAATGGAACTCACAATTCTGATTGAGGAAATTAAGGTGCAACTAAGCCTAGGTGGAGCTAAAGCTGATCTCTACTCAACTGGAAACATTTTAAACTACAATAATAATAGGAAGAAGAAGAAGAGGAGGAGGACAAAGAGGAGGGGGAGGAGAATAAGATCAAGAAGAAGAAATTAATTTTACAGAGTACCTAGAGGTTTACAAGATATGTTACATATATAATCTCATTTGGTCCTCACAATGACCCCATGAGGTGGATGTTATTATTATCCCAATTCTGTAGAGAGGGAAACTGAAGCTGAGAGAGGCTTGCACAAAATCATATAGTTAATAAGTTTCTGAGGGAGGATTTGATTTTATGTCTTCTTGGCTCCACTTCCAATGCATTACTACTTTTATGATATCTGCTTCACCAAATTTGTTTCACAGAGAAGCAAGTTGGAAGATGCCACCTAACAAAGAACTCTAACTCCTTTCACAACTTGGTGTGCTACACAATTAATGTGGAAGCCAGATTTCAACTTTCATTTTGAAAATAGGATTTTGGTTGCTCTCATTTCAGCCTTTTATGTCTTTGTCAGGATACTGTTATTTCTCACTTAATACATAACCAGCCCAATTGATTTTCTCATCACACAATTCATATCTTTGATGGTGTTTTTAATACCTCTTGCCACATCTAGGTCATTGCTGGCAATGTGCCAAAGATTGCTTTCACATGCCATTCAATTTTCCATTGGTCTTTCAGTCTCCTGCCTTTTTTTTCATTATACTATTATTCATAACCATATAATACCACCAGAATATATATATATATATACATACTGTAGGCATATATGTATGTGTGTATGCATATGTTAAAGCACACAAAGGGAAGAGAAACTGGATCACTGAGAGCGCTGTACAGTTTTCAGATTATTGCTCTTTTTATTTTTTATTATTTCCTTTAGTTATTTCCAGACAATTCCCTCTTATTCAATTTTAGGTCCAATATATTTTATATGGAGAGTATCTTTTTAAGTTATTCATACATAATTGATTAGCACTCGATGGGCTGTCAATACAGTTGTATGTATAATATCGGCAGTGTGCATTGAACATATGCTTTGTACTTCTGTTATCGATGGTTAGGCTGATACCTTCTGTATTAGCTCCTTGTGAAGTATTTGATAGATTGGCACAAAGGATTGAGTACTGGACCTAGAATCAGGAAGACCTGAGTTCTTACATATTCTCAGATACTAATTAGTTGTGGAACTCTGATAAGCTATTTTGTCTCTGTTTTCTCCCTATTTTCTCAATTGTAAAATGAGAATAATATCACCTGTTGCACGGGGTTCTTATGAGGAACAAATTAGATAATATTTGTAAAACCATATAACACAGTGCCTTGAGTATATCAGATTATATATATATATATATATATATATATATATATATATATATATATATATATATGTGTGTGTGTGTGGTGTGTGTGTGTGTGTGTGTGTGTGTGTTTACACCCCTCCATCCTTTTCTCCTTACTAGCTATAGGATCCTGAGTAACTCACTCAACCTCTACTTGTGTCAGTTTCCTCAACTATAAAACAGGGACAATAATAATACCTATCTTTAAGGTTTTTTTTGAGGATTAAATGAGATAATATTTATAAAGCACTTAGCATAGGATCGGCACATAGTAGGCGCTTTGTAAATTTCTTTACCTTGCCTTTCTTTGCCTTTCCTTACCTTGTCTTGCCTTGCCTTTGTTCAGGCAATTCAACAGACACATCAGTTCTTTCCTGTTATTAGCTTAGAATCTTTCCTTGAAGGAAAAAGCCCATGAAACAATTCTCACTGTTTTATACTTTACTTGATGTTGATACTCAACGGATTGGCTATAATAATTAAAAAGTTATCATTATGGTCATTTTATCAGGAATCTTAAATGATTTTTAAAATGCATGTGGAAGAAACATTGTTTAACATGCACTTTCAAGGCTGTGTTTTATTCCACGGGATGATTTTTTCTTGTTTAATTCAACAGATAGGAAGATACTGCATAGGCAATTCTATGAATAAATATTATGTATTCTGTAAAATAAATTTGTCTATGAAAACCAACCTTTGAAAGCCTGAAAATTTTCTTTGAAAGACTCTCTTCTCATGTGATCTATGATGCCTAATATGCATAAGTGATTTTTCATGCAGGATCTTTCTCTTATTATCTGCATTTCCCCTCACTACTCACATGTAAAAATGAGACTTTAAGAAGACTGAGTGAAGGTTAATGTTTGTCATATTAGAAAGTTGCTGCAAAGGACAGGGGTGGAGGTAATGCTAGACTGGAAAAAAGGAAAAGTAGATTCAGTATGTACTTTGGTCTTCTGTATCTTGCCCCAAACAGGGGCTTCTAAAATCTTCATTTTATTATTTTTACTTTATTTTCATGAAGAGCCTCATTATTTCCTCCCCATGTCCCATCCCTTATTCCTATTAAGATAATAAAGCAGTACCTATATTACAAATATGTATAGTCAAACAAAATAAGTTCTTACATCATACACACACATACATACATTTATACACACATGCATACACACATATACATCTCTCTTTATGTACATGCACATATACACACATACTTATGCATGTACATGTGTATATATATATATGTACACATACATAGCTATATATGTGTGCATATGTACTCATTGTTTGCTTTTTATTTATACGTCTCTGAGTCATTCAACTTTTAATCAGGAGATAAATATCATGTTTTATCATGAGTCCTCTGGAAATGTGGTTAGTCATTATGTTGATCAGATTTTTCAGAGTTTATAAGAAATTCAGAGTTGTTTGTCTTTACCATAGCATCACTGACAGAGTTGTTAAGAATAACAGCTATTGAATCTTGTCAAAAGCATTTTCTATTTCAATTGATATAATCATGATTGTTGCTATTTTTCTCATTGATATTGTCAATTATGTTTATAATTTTCCTAATATTGAACCAAGCCTGTATTCCTGGTATAAATCTAGCCTATTAATAAAGTCTAGTCTTTTTAAAGTCTTGGTATACTCTTTTTTACTAATAGTTTAATTTTTTTCATCCAAATTCATTAAAGATATGGGTCTCTATATTGGTTGACTTTTACTAGAAAATTAATCAAAATGATTTTTTTTAAGATTTCCTGATGAAAATTCAGCCTAACTTTATTTTTCTACATCTTTATAAAGAGGTTGTATTGGAAGAGGTGGGTTATACTTCTCTCTTCTATCTCCATTGTCTTGGTTCATTCTCTTTATAATGTCTTTTTGATAGAGCTAGTTCACCACTGATGTAGCACAGTGAGTAAACTAAATGGTAAATCCTGAGAATGAGAGGACATTTACCACTACTTGTTGTTCAGTGATTCAGTCATGTCTGACTCTTTGTAACCCTAAGGACCACAGCATACCAGGTGCTTCTACCCTCCACTGTCTCTTGAAGTCTGTTCAAGTTCATGTTCATTGTTTCTATGATATTGTCTATCCTCTGATCCCTTTTCCTTTTGCCTTCAATCTTTCACAACATCAGGTTCATTTCCAATGAGTCCTGCATTCTCATTATGTGGTCAAAGTATTTAAGCTTCACTATTTGATCTTCCAGTGAATAGCCTGAATTAATTTCCTTAAGTATTAACTGATGTGATCTCCTTGCTATTCTAGGGACTCTCAAAAGTCTTCTATATTACCACAATTCAAGAACATTCAGTCTGCAAGCAACTTTCTTTATAGTACAACTCTCATAGCTATACATTGCTACCGGAAAAAAAAAATCCTTGATAATTTTGACAATGCAGACTTTTATCAGAAATTTGATTTCTCTACTTTTAGTATGCTATCGATATTTGTCATAGTTTTACTTCCAAGGAGCAAGTGCCTTTTAATTTCAGGGCTACAATTTCCTTCTGCAGTAATCTGTGAACCTAAGAATGAAAAATACAACACTCCTTCCATTTCTTCTCTCCCTATTTGCCAGGAAGTGATGAAACCAGTTATCCAGTTATCAAGATAGAAAGATAGATAGACAGAGGAGAGGGAAAGAGAGAGAGACACAGAGAGAGAGAGACAGAGAGAGAGAGAGAGAGAGAGAGAGAGAGAGAGAGACTCTCTATAGATACTGATACCGATAGAAATATCTATCTATCTATCTATCTATCTATCTATCTATCTATCTATCTATCTATCTATCATCTATCACTTTAAGACAGCTTTTACACTCTCCTCACCACTGGGCCACCATAATATCTCTCTTTGTCTGTCTCTCATTCCCTCCTTCACTCTGACAAGTTATGATTTTGTAAGAGGAGAGCATTGTATTCATAAATATTTTATGAAGATAAAAAGCAGTCATACGGGATGAACATTGCTTGATGGGCTGTCATTTACCTTTATTTTTCCTTCTTAATCACCTGTGATCATTTGTAAAATAAATTTGAAGCTGGAAAAAACAATGAAAGGTCAATCTTCCTTCTTTGAAATAGCTTGAAAAACAATCCTGAGAACCTTTAAAATTGTATCAGTTCTACCATGGATACCTTCTCTATACATATGGCCACTTTTAGTTGTTTTTTCTTTCTAATTATGTTTTCCTAACTACTACTGCCACTTTCTCACAGAATACTTTGGTTACTGAGGGGACAGAATCAAACTGTAGTGGTTCAACAACTGTCATTATTGAAAATGTGCTACCAGACCAGACTACCGAATGTGTGGGCAAAGGGCTTAAATTTCAGTCTTGATTCTACTACTGGAAGCTAGATAGTAACATTCATGAAAGTAACTGAAGCAGGCGCTCTGGAGACTTTACAGTCAACCACTGCATCCTGAGCCATCGCCAGTTATCCTGACTTTCTCTTGCCACTGGACTCCAGTGACTCTGGAAGAGAGTGAGGCCAAAGACTTTACAGAACTCTGCCTTGCTTAAATCAAAATTATGTGTGAATCAAAAGACATCAGTCATAACACTTCACCATTTTGCCTACCTTAAAGTCTTGTGACAAGTGATGAAACAGCAGGTAGATACACTGGGACTTGCAGTTACAAAATGTACACAGGCAACCCAGCCACAAGGTCATCTTTGGTACATGAAATGTGTGCACACGTGGAATGTGTGCAAGAAATTCAGTGCATCTGAAAGACAAATAGCCCTTGTTGTAAAACTACCAAAAAGGTAACTCTATTGCAGAGAGCACAACTCTGATGGGTTGGCTATGTTATTCCTATGTCAAACATGTTTGCCTAAAGAACTATTCTATGGAGAACTCACAAAAGGTAAGTGCTCACACAGTAGTCAGAAATATACAAGGACACTCTCAAGGTCTCTGTGAAACAGTTTTCAATCAACTGCTGGCACAGGACTGCCCAGCATAGTATGCCTGTGTCAAAGAAGGTGCTGTACTCTGTAAGCAAAGCAGAATTTCAGAAGCATAAAAGAAACAAGATGTTCAAATTTAGAGACATCTCCACTCTATGTGTTCTTATGGATAATTTGTGCCCAACCTGTGGTAGAGCTTTTGAGTTGATATTGGTCTGGTCAATTACAGTCAGACACACTTTACCTTGACTCCAACATAGTGGTGGTATTTTGGTATTATTTAAACATTAAACACAATAAGCAGCCATTTTAAATTATTAGATGTCATGTCATTCAGTACATGAGTGTATGTGTATGTGTACATATAATTGATATTGTTTTATTATATAGGGATACTTTTGGCATAATATGGTTTCTTTTCTTATATATCTCAATAATCTATATGTGTGTGTGCATATGTATGTATTTAATATTGTCCATAAAATATAATGATTATCTCTTACTTTTTTTTCATCAAAGGCATAATAGATGTTACTATTATCATTGAAGTCTATTGGAATCTTTATATAAGGTAGTATATACAGTAAACTGAGGACTGACCTTAGTAATATCAAGAACCAGTAATTTGAGCCCTTCATCTAATACATATCATGTTGCCCTATTCAAGTTTTGTTTTTGTTTATGTTTTAATATCTAGTACAAGGCAACTCTCTAAAAATAAAATTTGTAAAGAAAGCTCTACTCTTTGGCATAAGGAGTTTTCTTACTCAGTGGTGCATTACTCCAATGGGAGTGAGGGTGGGGGAATCAATTTCCTATCCCCATGAGAAAATTGTTTATTTTAAACGTATCTTATAAATAATAAACTGTAGGGATTTGCTTTCAGAGTCATTTTGTACTTTCCTCAAATTTATGGTAATTTACCCTCACCCTTTTCACAGTTATTGTAGTTAGGTTTATCTTTCTTTCCATCATATTCTATTACAACATTTCTTCTTACTACTCCCAGCCCTCTGTTTAAAAGGAAAATTAATGAAGTCATTGCTATTAATCAGTAGTTAGAACAGTCAAATCCATTTCTTATACTCTTTATTCACTCATTCCAGAAATCACTGTCCATCCTGTCTCTATCTAGTGTTGTTCAATTGTTCACACTTATTCTAGAAGAATATATCTATATATTGATATATAAAATCACACTATATTTCTAGAAGAAATAATGGATTTAAGTCAGAAAGAAATTGTAGAGGTCATGTAGTCCAACCTCTTCCTTTACAGATGAGGAAACAAAGTCCCAGATATTAAATGACTATTCAAATCTTACACAATTAGTAAGTAGGTGAAGCCAGGATATGGTCTCAGGTCTTCATACACCACAAGCAGTGATATTTTCCCTCCATTAAACCATGCTACCACATTTGTTATTCCGATTGTTAACTCTAAGAAAATTGAAGTATAGAGTCTGGTGCTTTTCAATTTAATTTGTTAAAGCATGATCTACTAAGTAAAAGTTACCAATTATAAATACTAAGATATCTATAATCTACAAAGAATCCTGGTAAGAAAGAAGAATGAGAACTGCAAATTAGATTTTGTCTAATTTATTTAATACTGCTTGGTGAGTAATTAATATTACTGATTTCTGAAGTCCGAGATACACAAATGAGATGACTGCTTTCTTGAGGAAATATTGAATGGGCTGTTAAAATGTAAGGCAATTTTAAAGTCCACTGCCAAGAGACAGGCATGCAAAGTTAACAAACTGTGTTCTCTACAATTCAACAGTTGTCACATTGCTTCTATCTGCTGATAAAATCAATAAAACTGCCGTCAGACAGACAGCATTGCTTCATTGGGAACTCTAACCTCAATATATCATCATACAGGTATTTAAACATCAGGCAAGATATAGAAAAACTTAAAGTGATTTTGAACTTGGAAACCCAGAGAAAGATTTATGTATCTTACAATTTTGTTTGCTTCTAGTTTCAGCACCTGATTCTGGGATAGATCGGTCCATAAACTATTCCTTTCCAGATGCTTGTATAATATATTGTAACCCTGTACCTTTTCTACACATTGTAATGGCAAGTGAAATAAATACTGTGATTTTTAAAGTAGCCATGAAAAATGCATAACTTCCCAGAATACTGTGATAAGCTTCATTTTGATTACCCTTTATTATGGCATATGATTCTGAGCTTCACAATTAAGACAGCTTAACATTTGTTGTCTCCCAAATTTGTGGATTTCTGCACCTTGGTGCATCTCCAAAACCAGTAATCTTTTCATGAAACAAAGAGTATAGATGATTAAAAATGAATTTAAATTGGAATCAGATTTAAGAACCATGAAGAAGCTTTTGTTCTAAAATCATCTGCTTGGGTTCTATGTGCTCAGAATGATGATTGCTATATAAACTCCAGTACGCTAATGATTCCCAGTCTGTTAAATTTAACTGCTTTGTAGATTAAGCTTTGGGGCCTAAATGCATTAGGTTTGAAGGCTGTGGTTTCTTTTAATGCCCACTGGGGTGAGAATTTATTTTATTACCATCCATGACTAGTAATAGGATGTTCTTATAATAATTAATTCAATATCAGTGACAAAAGGTTAAAATTCAAAGGTTTAGGGCTGGAAAGGGCATTTGATATTGTCCAGTGCAACCCCTTCATTTTAGCGTTTAAAGTACTGAGACTCAGAGAGGTTGTGAGTGGTCAATATCATTCCAAACATAAATGACAGAGTCAAGATTGAAATCCCTGTCTTACAACTCTAAAACAAGCACTCTTCTTACTGCACTACATGGATAATTCAACCAGCAGAGCAAAGGATAAGTTTTGTTTGTGTGTGTGGGGAATCAGAAGCAGTGTTGGGGCAGATACTCTGGAGAAATATGACAAACTATAATCAAATGAAGTTTGACAAGGTTGATATCTTAGAGACTGTATTTGTTCAGAGGAGCTCTCATTTGCTGAGCACCTCCCATGGAACTGAGCAAATGAGCTTTGGCTAATTTAGCATAGGCACATGCACATTCTTAGAGTTATATTTTGACTCTCAAATGAAGCTAAGATTCATATCTCAAAGTTCAAGACCTTCAGTATGGTGCCTAAGTGTTAAGTCCATTCTCATGGTACCAAATGGCATAAGTCCAACTCAATGACAATTGCCCCATTAAAAGGTAATCAGAAGGCTCCCCAATGGATCGTGAAACACTTTATTTATAAAATATTTTACAGCCTTTATTTCCATATCTAGCATGTCATTTGAAGGTAGGAATACACAATTATTCAAATGGATCTGTGATGTAATTAATGTGGATATTCCTTCAATGATGCAGATCCTAAACCATCCATGCCTGTCCTTTTGGGCGATTCTTGTCAATGGCCTTTTTCAGTTTTCCCATAGAGGTTTCACTCATGTATTGGAAGTTTTTCTTGTTTGTTTTTATGATATCATGAGATTATCAATAGAAAATCAAACTCCTCATAATTATCCTGTTGTTTGCTCATGTGACCAGTAATAGTCTTTTTCTATCAGATTTATTTTATGATAGATATTTTATGATATCATTTCCACAACTCTTCTTCATTATTTTTTGTTTGCAATTTATTGCAGCCTGCTCACACTCCCTGTGTGTTCCCTGTAGTGTTCCATGCTTCACAGTCTTATGCTGTACCTGAAAAGACATAGGTAGCAACAAGGTGGGATTTTGCTTTATTGATAGATTTGGGCAGATTAAACGGATTTTAAATTTATTATATTAATAAGAGAGACCTTTGTTAAAATGATAAGCTTTGGTGAATTATATGAAATGTTTTATTCTTTCTTCTTAGTTGCCAGCCAAATATATTGTGTGCATGTGCAAGGACATGAGTAATATTAATACTCATATATGTGTGTGTATACATGTATATATATAGATATACATATATGTATATCTATATATATGCATGTATGTATATCTATCTCTCTATCTATCTATCTAAGCTTGTACCATTACTAATTCTATTTTTAAAATTCTTTGTCTCCTGTGAATTACTTGGGTGGTAATTATGTCTGTCTCTTCCTATGCATGCATGAATGTATGTATGTATGTATATATGTATATACACACATATTTTATATATTTTTGCATGCAGGTATGCCAATATATGTGTATATATTTGAACTCTTTAGCATGTCTATTTAATCTCATATTATAGATAACAGTCTCTTTTTATATATTTTTTTCACTTATATGAGTATGTGGATAGTGAAAACAAGCTCTTTTGGATGATTGAAGATTTTATGCAAGAGGTTATTCAAAGTTTCAGAACTTGATCTTGACTCAGTCAGGACAAAATCATTTTCAAATAAGAGGATCTGGAAGGGACCATCAATTGGGAATTATATATATATATAATATTTTTTCTTAAATTTGTTTAAACAAACTGAGTTCTGATTTCTCTCCCTTCTCACATTCTTACCCCATACATTGAGAAGCTAGGAAATGTGACATCATTTAGACATGTGAAATCATGCAAAACATATTTTCATATCTGCAATTTTACAAAAAGAAATCAAACAAAATGAGAAATGTTTCAATTTGCTTCAGTTTGCTCTCGGACTCCATCAGTTCTTGCACTTGAGGTGGATAACATTTTTCTATATTTCCTTCAGAATGTCTCAAGTCATTGCATTTATCAGAATAGCTAAGTCACTCACAGTTGATCATTATACAAATGTATACACTGTATACAATGTTCTGGTTGTGATGGCCTCCATCTGCATCACATGACATAAGTCCCCCAAAGTTTTTTTTTTTTTTTCTGAAACCATCCTGCTCATCATTTTCTACAGCACAATAGTATCCCATCACAAATATGTACCACAATTTGTTCAACCATTCATCCATTCATGGCTATTCTCTCAATTTCTAATTCTTTGCTACCACAAAAACACCCACATAATTTTTTTTTGTACCAATAGTTTCTTTTGCCTTCCCCCCACTTTTTTTGTACTCTGGAATACAGACATAGAAGGAGCATTATAGGGTCAAAGGCTATACAGAATTTCATAATCCTTTGGGCATAGTTCCAAATTATTCTTCTGAATGGTTCAACCAGTTCACTACTTCACCAACAGTATGCTAATGCCTCAATTACCTCTTGCAATATTTTTCATTTTGCTTTTCTGTCATTTAACTAAGCTAATAGGTTGGACATAGTATGTCAGTTGTTTATATATATTCAATTGTGTCCAATTATTATTGCCCTTATTTGAGATTTTCATGGCAAAGATGCTTGAATTCTTGGCTATTTCCTTCTCCAGCAAATTTTACATATAAGGATACTGAGGTAAGCAGCGTTAAATGACTAGCCTGGGTTTTCATAGCTAGTAAGTATCTGAGGCTAAATTTGATCTCAAAAAGATGAGTTTTCCTGACTCTAGGCTCTATATTTTAACTACTGTGCCATCAACCTGACCTACCTTTATCAGAGTTATTTTAATCTGTATTTTTCTTATCAATAGTGATATAGGGAGGAGAAGAGCAAAGATGGTGGAGTGATATCTCATACACATCTGCACCCTAAGAAAATAACTCCTTCAGATACCTCTAAAAAGAGAATCTGAACAAATATTACAGTTCCAGAATACAATAGGAATCAGACTAAGGCAGATTTCTAGTCCAGGACAGCCTGGAAGGTCAACAGTAAGGATCTGTTGCATGGGGCTGGGGGAGTGCACAGTACACAGGCTGTACCAGTGCAGACACTAGGTTAGCAAAATTGAACAGGAAGCCCTGGACAGTCAGAATCAGCAGGAGCACTGCAGATTCTCAAACATATGAGCCCAGGACTGGAGTCTAATGGAAATGTGGGAGAAAGAACCACAAAATCCCAGATAACAGCAGCTGCTCCTGAGACTTAAGGCTGGCAGATGAAATATCTATAAGTCAACTAATTGAACTTCCAGGACACAAGATGGTGGAGTGATTGGTAAATGCTGTCCCCTACTCCTTGTTGACCCTGAAAAACTCAGAGAACATTTCCTCAGGAAAAATCCTGGAACAATATGATCAGCTGAAGGGGTAACCAGTCTCTTACCCCATGGAGCCAGGAAAATCACAAAGGGGGGGTCCTTCTTGCTGTGGCTGAAGGGGACCAGTGAAAGACCAGAGCTGTCCCAGATAGCAACACCTCAGGGAACTGGTAGGAAATCCTGAGCCCCAGGAGTTAGAGCTCACAATCTCCAATACCAGGAGACAAAGTGTGCCTCAGCACAGCTAGGGGAATAGGGAAAAAACTATCATACCAGGTTCACCAACCCCTGAGCTTGCCTATGTTCTAGCTCAACAAAGGCCAGACCACCTCTCCCCCATACTTAACTCAATAAACTCCAGGGTAACTCCTGGGAAACTCAGGAATATTTCACCTGGCTTCTGCTTTGGCACACCAGCCAGCTCAGCATCATGTAAGCTGCAGGATTTTAGCTTCTATCTAAAAGAACCAGAGGGACCAGCACATTCATGCTGTGGCAGGACATCCATGGACAATATGAAGCAGTGGTCATACTGAGGAATCTCGGAAATATCAGCCCAGGATGGGAATCCAGCTGAACTGAGTGAATGAGAGCCAAGATGCCCCAGGTATCTGAAGTGACTGCTCCTGAGATTATTAGCCCACAGATTAAATGTCTGTAAGTCACCTATTTGAACTTCTGGGAGTCAAAATGATGGAATGATTAGTATATGTTCTCTTCTCCTCCTCTTGTTGACCATGAAAGAATCATAAAATAGTTCCCCAGAAAAACCTGCAACAGTGGGATAAACAGAAGGGGCAAACTGTCTCTTAGCACGTGAGGCTAAGCAAATTGCTAAGGAGGATCCCTGTAACTGTGGCAGAAGGGGACCAGTGAAGGACCAGAGCTATCCCAGACAGTCCCATCTTAGTAAACCAGGAGGAGATCTGAAGCCCCACTGGGGTGGAGGCCCACAACCACAAACACCAGGACCCCAGGCATGCCTCAACACTCTAGGAGAATCAAGAAGACACTAGGGCAGCTGAGATCACCAACCACTGAGCTTGGCTATGATCTAGCTCAGCAGAGGAGATGTCCTGTGGCCAGACCACCCTTTCCTCACGTTTAACAAGCTAGCTCCATGGTATATCCTGGGAAACACAAAAAGACTTCATCTGTCCTCTGCTTTCTCACACCAGCCAGCTCAGCAACAAGTAAGCTGAAACACTTTAGCTTCTAGCTGAGAGGAGTCCACAACACGCAAAGTCTCATCATCATGAGTAAGAAACAAAGCAGGAAAGAAAAGACCTTGGAATCTCTCTATGGGGACAAGGACAAAAACACAAATACCAAAGAGGTCAGCATTGAGATTGTACTCCCATCTGAAAATTCAGAAGGGACTATGAACTGGTTGCAAGCACAAAGAGCACTCTTGGAAGAGTTGAAGAAGGTTTTTACAAGCCAAGTTAGAGAAATAGAAGAAAAATTGCCCAATGATTTTAAAAGTATGTAAAAAGAATTCACAAGAAGAGAACATCTCCTTGAAAACGAAAATTAGACAAAGGGAAAAGGAAGAATAAAACCTAACTGGGAAAATTGGACAAATGGAAAAGGAAGTACAAAAACTAACTGGAGAAAATAATGTCTTAAAAGGAATAATTGGACAGATGGAAAAGGAGATGCAAAAATTAACTGAAGAAAACAATTTGATAAAAATTAGAATTGGGCAAGTAGAAGTTATTGACTCTATGAGACATCAAGAATCCATCAAATGAAATCAAAAGAATGAAAAGATAGAAGAAAATGTAAACTACCTAATTAGAAAAACAACTGACCTGGAAAATAGATCCATGAGAGAAAATCTAAGAATAACTGGCATAACACAAAGACATGATGGAAAAAAAAAAAGCCTGGACAATATCTTCCAAGAAATGATCAAGGAAAACTGTCCAGAAGTGCTAGATCCAGAGGGAAAAATAGTCATTGGAAGAATCCACTGTTCACCTCGCAAAAGGGATCTGAAACTAAAAACACCAAGGAATATAACTGCCAAATTCCAGAACTATCAAGTGAAGGAGAAAATACTACAGGCAGCCAGAAAGAAACCATTCAAATATCGAGGAGCTACAGTCAGGATCATACAAGACCTTGCAGTTTCTACATTAAAAGACTGAAGAAACTGGAATATGATATTCTGTAAGGCAAAAGGAGCTGGGACTACAACCAAGGATCAATTACCCAGCAAAGTGGAGCATAATATTTCAAGCAAGGAGATTGACATTAAATGAAATAAGGGATTTCCAGACCTTTCTGATGAAAAGGCCAGAACTCAATAGAAAATTTGATCTTCAAAGGCAGGTCTAAAGAAAGGCATAAAAAAGATAGACAGGAGAGAAAAAAAAAAAAAAAAACTTGTTACTCAATATGGGCAAACTGTTTATATCCCTATAGGGAAGATGACACTTGTTAATCTTGAAAACTGTATATTTATTGTGAAATATAAAATGGATATATGTAGAGAGAGCAGGTATAAAGTAAATGATGTGATGATAAAAATGTGATTTAAGGGTATGAAGGAATTGTAATAGGAGATATGAAAAAGAGGATGCAGAAAATGATAAATTATATCACAGGAAGATGCAGAAAATTATATTACAGCAGAGAGAATGAGGGGAGGGGTATGAGCATTGTGTGATATTTACTTTCATCTTATTTGGTTCAAGGAGGGAACAACAAACATCATTAAGTATATAAATCAAACTAGTACTATAGGCAGTAGAAGAGGAAAGGGGAAAGAAAGGGGAGGGGAGGCTAACAGGGAGGGAAAAATCTAGTAAGAGCAAAAGGGAATAAAAGGGAGGGGGGCTGAAAGAAGGAAATGAAGACTGTAAGAGGTGTTAGTCAAATATTAAAACTATTATGGAGGGGAAGGGAGAAGTAAAATAAAAAATGGTGGGAAGGAGGATGGAGGGAAAGACACAGATAGCAATCAAAACTGCAAATATGAATGGGATGAACTCTCCCATAAAACAGAGACAGATAACAGAATGGATTAAAAACCATAATTCAATAATATGTTGTTAACAAGAAATGCATTTGAAATGGGGGAATACACACAGGATAGTGGTAAAAGGTTGGAGCGGAATATATTATGCTTAAGTTGATGTAAAAAAAGCAGGAGTAGCAATCCTAATCTCAGACAAAGCAAAAAACAGAAATAGATCTAATCAAAAGAGATAAGGAAGGAAACTATCCTGCTGAAAGACACCACAGACAATGAAGCAATATCATTACTAAACATATATGCTCCAAGTGCTATAGCATGAAAATTCTTAGAAGAGAGTTTGGGGGAGTTACAGGAAGAAATAGACAGCAAAACTATACTGGTGGGGGACCTCAACCTCTCCATCTCTGAACTTGATCAATCTAATCTCGAAATAAATAAGAAAGAAGTTAAGGAGGTGAATAAAACTCTGAATAAGGTAGATATGATAGATCTCTGGAGAAAATGGAATGGGAATAGAAAGGAATATGCCTTTTCCTCAGTGGTATATGTTACGTTTAGAAAAGTTGACCATATTCTAAGGCATAAAAACCTCACAGTCCAGTGCAGAAAAGCAGAGATAATCAATGCATCCTTCTCAGATCATAATGCATTAAAAATTACATGTAATAAAAGGCCATGGAAAGGCAGAACAAAAATTAATTGGAAACTAAGTAATCTAATCCTAAAGAAGGAGTGGGTTAAACAACAAATCATAGAAAAAATCAACAACTCCATTCAAGAGAATGGCAATAATGAGACAACCCACCAAATCTTACAGGATACTGCAAAAGCAGTTCTTAGGGGAAGTTTTACATGTTTGAATGCCTATATGAATAAAATAGAGAAAGAGGAGATCAATTAATTGGGCACACAGCAGAAAAAGTAAGAAAAAGAATACATTCAATATCCTCCAGTAAATACCAAATTAGAAATATTGAAAACTAAAGGAGAGATTAACAAAATTTAAATTAAGAAAACTTTTGAACTAATAAATAAAACTAAAAATTGGTTTTATGAAAAAAACAATAAAATTGATAAACCTTTGGTGAATTTTATTTTAAAAAAGAAGAAAACCAAATTACCAAAATCAAAAAGGGAAAGGATGAACTCAACTCCAATGACGAAGAAATTAAAACAATAATTAGAATTACTTTTCCCAACTGTATGCCCATAAAATCAACAACATAAATGAGAGAGATAATTATTTAAAATATATATCTATATCTATATCTATATCTATATATATATATATATGTAAATTGCCCAGATGAACAGAAGAGGAAGTTGAATACTTAAATAACCCCACCTCAGAAAAAGAAATTGAACACACCATCAATGATCTCCCTAGGAAAAAATATCCAGGGCTGGATGAATTTACCAGTGAAATCTATCAGACATTTAAAGAACAGTTACTCCACTTTGGGAAAACTGCTGAAGAATGAGTCCTACCAAATTCTTTTTGTGATACAAATATCTTTCTGATACCTAAACCAGGAAGAGCCAAAACAGAGAAAGAAAATTAAGGATGAATTTCTCTAATGAATATAAATGGAAAAATTTTAAACAAGATAGTAGCAAAAAGAATGCAGCTTCAAAAGAATCACAAGAATAATACATGATGATCAGGTATGATTTATACCAGGAATGTGGGACTTAATTAGAAAAATTATTAGCATTATTGGTAATATCAGCAACAAAACTAATAGAAACCACATAATTATCTCATTATATGCAGAAAAAAAAGCTTTTAACAAAATAAAACATGCATTCCTATTGATAAAAACGAGTATAAGCATAAATCTAACTTTCCTTAAAAAAAAAGTATCCATCTAAAACTATCAGCAAGCATTATATACAATGAGAATAAGCTAGATGCATCCCCAGTAAGATCAGGGGTGATACAAGGTTGTCCATTATTACCACTATTATTCAATATGGTATTAGAAATGTTACCTGTAGCAATAAGAGAAGAAACAGAAATTGAAAGAATCAGAATAGGCAAAGAGGAAACTAAGTTATCACTTTTTGCAGATGATATGATGCTATACTTAGAGAATCAACTAAAAAATGTACTTGAAATAATAAACAACTCTGGCCAAGTTGAAGGATACAAAATAAACCCACATAAATCATCTACATTTCTATATATTACTAACAAATCCCAAAAGCAAGAGATAGAAACGGAAATTTCAGTTAAGGCTACAGTAGAACTTACAAAATACCTGAGAGTCTCCCTGCCAAAACAAACCCAGGGACTATATGAACACAATTACAAAACACTTTTTATACAAACAAAGTCAGAAGTAAGTGGAAAAACACCAGTGGCTTGGGGGTAAGCTGACCCAATCTAATAAAAATGACAATTCTACCTAATTAATTTATTTATTCAGTGTCACCAATCAAACTACCAGATAATTATTTTCTAGAGCTAGAAAAAATAATATCGAAATTCCTCTGGAAGAGCAAACGGTCCTGAATATCAACAGAACTGCTGAAAAGCAATGCTAGGGAATGTGGCCTAGACCTACCAGATCTCAAATCTCAAATCTCATCAAAACCACTTGGTACTAGTTAGGAAACATAGGGGTACAGCAGTGTAATAGATTAGGTACTCAAGACACAATAGTCAATGAATATAGCAATCTACTGTTTTATAAACCCAACGACCCCAACTTCTGGGATAAGAACTCACAGTCTGACAAAAATTGCTGGGAAAACTGTCTAACAGTGTGGTGGAAACTGGGCATAGATCAATGCCTGACACCACACACAAGAATAAAGTCCAATTGAATACACGATTTAGGTATAAAGAGTGATACTGTAAACAAATTAGCAGAGCAAGGAATAGTGTGTTTGTTAGATGTATTGAGAATGGAAAAATTTTTGACTAACCAAGAGATAGAGAACATTATGAAGTGCAAAATGGATAATTTTGATTACATTAACTTGGAAAGTTTTTTTCACAAAAAATCCCAATGCAACCAGATTAGGAGGAAAGAAGAAAACTAAGGAAGAATTTTTGCAACAAGTGTCTATGATAAAGGTCACATTTCTAAAATATACAGATAATTGAGTCAAAAGTATAAAAATATAAGTCCTTCCCCAATTGATAAATGGTCAATTGATACGAACAGGCAGTTTTCAGAGGAAGAAAGTAAAGCTGCTTATAGTGATATGAAAAAAATGCTCTTAATCACTATTGATTAGAGAGATGCAAATCAAAACAGCTCTGAGGAACAACACCACATCTCTCAGATTGGCTCACAGGACAAAACAGGAAGATGATCAATCTTGGAAAAGGTGTGTCAAAGTTGCAACACTAATTCACTGTTGGTGGTGCTGTGAGCTGATCCAAGTATTGTGGAGAGCAATTTGGAACTGTGCCCAAAGGGCTATAAAAATGTGCATACCTTTTGACCCAGCAATATCACTTCTAGAACTGTATCTCAAAGAGATAATAAAATTGGGAAAGGATCCCACATGTACAAAAATTTTTATAGCAGTTCTCTTTGTGGTGACCAAGAACTGGAAATCAAGGGGATGCCCATCAATTGAGGAATAGCTGAATAAGTTGTGGTATATGAATGTAATGGAATACTATTGTGCTATAAGCAATGATGAACAGGAAAACTTCAGAGAGGCCTGGAAGGACTTTTATGAACAGATGTGGAGCAAAAGGAGCAAAATTCAGGGGAACTTTGTACACAGTACAATGTGCGAGGAATTTTTCTGGTAGATTCAGTCCTTCACAGCAATGCAAGGATGTAAAAAATTCCCAGTGGATTCGAGGCAATGCCTTTCACATCCAGAGAGAGAACCATGGAATTGAATCAAAGAATGAAGCAGACCATTTCTCTTGTGTTATGTTTTGTTTTGGTTTATGGTTTCTCCCATTCATTCTAATTCTTCTATGCAATATGACTAAAGTGAAAAATGTATTTAATAAGAATATATGTTTAGGACCTATATAAGATGGCATGACATCTTGGGGAGGGGTGGTGGAGAGGGGGATAGATATATGGAAGTGATTGTAGAAAACTGAAAACAAGTAAAATATTTTTTAAAAACATTGATTCAGATAATTTTTCATGACTATAGTGTTGGTTTCTTCTTATGGAAAGTACATATTCACATCTTATCACCATTTATCAATCAGAAATGACTCTTTTTTAATTAATTTCACTCATTTGCCCATATATTTGAGAAATGAGGCCTTTATCAATTAAACTTGCTATAGATACCAACTCCTCACCATTTTCTTTCTTTCTTTTTAATTTTGTCTGCATTCATTTTATTTTTCTAAAATATTTTTAATTATATGTAATCAAAATTGTCCATTTTACTTCTCCTAATCCTATCTCTGATTTAGTCACCAATTCTTCCATTAATAGATTTTATGTAAAATTGTTCATGTTCTCCGTGTCCATGTTGCTTATAACATCTAATTTTTATGTCTAAATTATGTACCCATTTTGATATTATCTTAGTAGGTTGTATGAGTTGTTGGTCTATGCATAATTTCTTATGAAAAACTTTCCAGTTTTCATAGAAATTTTTGTCAAATTGTGAACTTACATATTTAGGTTTAGTAAACACTATGTTCTTTCACTACTATATATTTTATAAACAATCTATTCCATTGATCCATCACTCTATTTCTTAGTACCAGATTATTTTCATAATTACTGCTTTGTAATATCGTTTGAAGTCTGGTATTTCTTGGCTACCCCCCTTCACATTTTTTTCATCAATTCTTCTGATAGTCTTGCTATTTGTTGTTCATGAGGAACTTTGTTATTATTTTTCTAGCTCTATAAATGGTTTTGATTCTTAGATTGGTGTAGCACAGAATAAGTAAATCACTTTAGATAGAATATTTATTTTAATTAACTCTGCATACACATGAAAAAATAAATATGTTCCCAATTGTTTATCTATATTTATTTGTATAAAAATTCTTTTGTAATTGGGTTCAAATAGTTTCTGGGTTAGTCTTACATGGTAGACTCCCAAGTATTTTATTTCTTCAACAGTTATTTTAGATGGAATTTCTCTTTCTCCCTGTTCTTCTTGCACCGTGTTGGTCATATATAAAAATGCTAATGATTTATATGAGTTTATTTTATATCCTCCAACTTTACCAAAATTGGTAATTGGTTCATCTAGGTTTTTTTAGTTGATTTTCTAGTATTCTCTAAGTATACCATCAAAATTGGGAAAGGATGGTACTTTTATTTCTTCATTACTTCTTTTTATTGTTTTATTGTTATAGTTAGCATCTCTAGTAAAATATTGAATAATAATGGTGATAATAGAGCTTACTCTACTAAAGATCTTATTTGGAAGGTTTCTAGCTTAACTTCACTATAATTAATGCTTGCTGATTGATTTTAGATAGATTGCTGTTGTTCAGGCACTCAGATGCCTCTGACTCCATCACCCCATGGACCATGGCATGCTGTCACTCTTTATGGGGTTTTCTTGGCAAAGCTATTGGAGTCATTTGTCATTTCCTTCTCCTATGTATTAAGACAAGCAGAGATTAAGTGACTGGCCCAGAATCACATAGCTAGTAAGTGTCTGAGGCTGGATTTGAACTCGTGTTTCTAACTAAAAGTCTAGTGATCTAGTGAACCACCTAGCTTCCTCTATTGAGATAGCTACCACTTATTTAATGGAACACTACATTGATTCCTATGTTCCTTTTATTTTTTTTAAATTAGAATGAGTGTTGTATTCTCCCAAAAGCTTTTTGTCTTTATCTTCTGAAATAATCATATGATTGTTTTCGTTTTGTTAATGATAAGGTCAATTATGGTGTTAATTTTCCTACTATTGAATCAGACTTGCATTCTTAGTCTAAATCCAACCTTATATGTATGATTCTTCCAATATATTGCTGTAACCTCCTTAGTAGCATTTTATTTTTTTAATTGTTTCAATATTCATTTAGGGAATTTTTCAATAGTTTTCTTTCTCTGTTTTCATTTTTTCTGGTTTGGATATCAGTAGCATATTTGTGTCATTTGTTTCAGAAATTTGGTAGTACTTTTTTTTATCATTTCTTGAAATGTTTGGTGAAATTCACTCATGAATCCATCTGATGCTAGGGGTTTCTTTTTTCTTAAGGAACTCATTGATTCTTTGTTCAACTTCATTTTCTCAAATAGGTCCATTTATGTGTTCCATATCTCTTCTCTTAATTTGGGCCATTTATAATTTTAAAATATTCATTCATTTTACTTAGATTATCAGATTTATTTGGCATATAATTGGATAAAACAGCTTCTAATAATTGCTTTAATTTCATATTTGTTGATGATTCATTCAATCTTTTCATTTTTGATACTATTAATTTGTTTTTTCTTTATTTTTAGTCAAGTTAACCAATGATTTATTTTATTTTTTTGTAAAACTAGATTTTAATTTTATGTCAGTTCATTTTTTATTTCAGTTTTATTAATCTTTCATCTCATTTTCAGAATTTCCATTTTGATATTTAGTTGGATATTTTTGATTCAATATATTCTTAGTATTTTTTGTTGTTGTTGCATGCTTAATTCATTCATCTACTCTTTCTCTCTTTTACTGACACACAATTGTAGAGTTATAAATTTTTCCAAAAATACTTCTCTGGCTGCATCACACAAATTTGGTGTGTTCTCTCTTCGTTGTCATTCTTTTTAATCACATTATTGATAGCTTCCTTTACTTCTTCTTTGACACACTCATTCTTTAGCATTGGGTTATTTAGTTTCCAAATTTTTTGTTATTTTTACATGGCCCTTTATTGAATATATATTTTATTGTCTTATTTTCTGAAAATTATGTATTTATTTTTTCTGCATTTGTTTCTGAGATTTTATCCCCTAATTTTCAATTTTTGCAATGATATCATGGGCTTTTGGCAAATGAGCACTGGTAGTCAATCTATTATAGTGGCGTTTTTGGTTTTATTCTAATATGTAGCACTGTATCGAGTAAAAAAATAAGCATTTAATAAATGCTTGTTTTCCTGACTTGATCATGTCAACTATTTATTCCCTGGTGACTGGAATTCTCTGGGTCAAAATACAAACCCTGACAAACATACCCAAAGAGAATATCTCCGATAATGTTCTCAGGGGATACATTAGAATCTGGTTTTCTTCAGAATGACAGGTAGTCATCTTTCATAATGAAATTAAATTTCACTGTGCCTTACCTTGGTACTGGTTGCTCTCTGCTTCTTATCCTCTTGCCTATCCTAGAATAATCCAAGTAGAGAGTCACCCAAGGGGTTATTGGATTTAAGGAAACCATTAAGACAATAACTGAGGGAAACTATCTGTCCTTACTTTGTCAATGAGTTTTGAAAGTCTTGATAAAAAGATTTAGAAGATGAGTTAGACAGGGTAGAATAAAAATGATTGGGGAAAATAGAATGGGAAAGTGATGGGGAAAACGACTTTCATGACTAGTCATTGGCCAGAGAAGGATGCATCCCACAGCGGGAGGGAGAGGCATAGAAAGGATGCACATGGGTCACATAATTGAAAGGAGTAGTACAGGAAGGATCAGAAAGAAATTAAATGCTGAGGAGTGTTGGCAAAGACAAGAATTTCTATAAAAAATGTGTAAGATATGAAGAAAAAAAGGAACAAGTCTGAGTGGTTTCAGAGATTTAATGGTAGATCATCCAGGCTGTAGGCTCTCCATGACCAGTCCCTAGGTTACCAATTTGTTGCTAACAGTGTTATCTATTATATCTTCGAGGGTAGTAGTGGGGTGTAATTAGGTCTCTTTGCTCATTAGATGGTAGAGTGCTATATTTAGTTAACTTTTTAATAAAGGACATTTAATCCAATTATTTCTGAACCAAATATAATTAACCAAACAATCAACAAGCATGTATTAAGAACCTACTCTCTTTAAGACATTATACTAGACCCTGAGAATAGAAAGATAAAGATACTGAGTCCAGTCTTGACGTCATGGAATAGCTAAGTGATTATACTGCCATATTTAGGGACTTACATGGTCTTTTTAAATTAAATTTTATTTTTTTAACCAATGAAAATTTCCCTTCCTTCCCTTCCACTTCCCTTGATAAAATCTTTCCCACTGAGATAGGATTACTAAATAATCCAGGGTAGTGTCCCCAAAGGGATGCCATTACTTGACCCCAAGGAATGTATGATCGGCCAAATGAAGTATGTAACAATGGTTTATATCCCAGCCTCACCACAATAGCCAATTATAGACTTGTCTCCAACAAAACTACACCATCTCTTTCATATGTTATAATTACTTCTTTATTCTACTCTCTCCCTCAAAGCTGTTTTTCACCACTCAGGATGTTTATTTAAACTAACTTGAGCCACAACAGCTTCACAGGCAAAAACTCCATGTAACCCCTCTCTGCATCCACACACTCTACCCCCATATTACCATGTGGTTATTGCAGGTACCACTCAGCAATAATAATCTGCACTGTAGGGCAGTGGTTTTTGATATTGATATAACATTTCCTCTCTCCTCTAAAACTGAGTACTACTTATTTAGCAGACAAATGCAATAACGTCTGATTAGCTTGTAGAAAACAACTGACTCATCACAGAAGATGAAAAGTTGCTATCTGAATTACAACAAAAGTCTTTGCATACTTGGTGGATGGAACTAAAGAAGTGAGTATCATGATTTAGTAAGAACAGCCTTCTTTGCCCTTCTTCCAGTTGGAGCTACATATCTTTGAGAGGTATACTTTTCAGCTATAACAGCAATCAAAACTGGGACACAGATTCTTGGATGTCTGCATCATAAAATATAAAACTCAGATTTGTGAAAATATTGTGAAACCTATTCTGTCATACTGATCTCATTAGCTATATATTATTAATAAACTATTTGTGAAAGCCCTAATAGTACTTGTAATAAATGAAATATTTAATTTTATCTTGTCTTTAAGATGTCTATTTTGTGTAAATTTTGATAAACATAATGATCACTGGAATACTATATGCATATAATGCACATATAATTAAATATACATAAATTGAAAGGGCATGATCACTTTTTTTTTTCTGAGAGGTGTGTCCAGTCAAAAAAGTTGAGAGAAGAAAACATAGATTCAGAAAACAATCCCAAAAGGTTCAAGCATAACATTGATAAAAAAAAATGAGATAGGAAGATTTGGGTTACTGGTCAATTTTATTTATCAAGTTTTTATTCCCATTGCTTGGGCAAGCAAAACAAGCTATGATTTAAGATTTGGAATTCATTTCAGGTCTTTTGATGATATTTTATATGTCTTTTAGTTTTGTAGAGAAAGTGCTATTAATAGTATCATAATTTCTTATAGCATTTTCTTCCTTTTACTTATAAGCAATCTCTCAGTTCTCTAACTTACTTCTTTTCTGGACAGTTTCATACAATAAGGCTGCATATGAGAACAATGAATAAGCAGCAAGCCAATTTAAAAGAAGTCTAGATTTGTTTGAAGAGAGACTAAGACCTCTTCTCTCAGAGACTTGTAACTAGGGCGGAGATATCAGTGCTTTATCCAAGAGTACCAAATTGAAAGAGCTCCAGTGGTACGTATAGTCCTCCAGTAATATAGAAACAGATGAGTAAAGATCTCATTAGTGAAGAAGAAACAACATATACTAAATTATGCAAGGCACAATAAAGCAGATAGAATCATTCACTGTTGTAAAAAACAAACAAAAAAGAAAACAAAAATTATTTGTTGTCCTAGGATAAGAGAAATCTATAGATGCCTGTCTCTTGATTATCTCAACTTTGATGGCTTAGATTAAATAGATTTCTTTAACAATTGTAAAAATACCTGGTCATCTTCTCTAGCTGCCTCTGAATAAGCAATATTTATCTACCTTGATAATAATGCTTCTAATAATGAATGGCAAATGTTCCCCCAAGAATCCATCCCTTCTTCCTCCTTTTGGTTTCCCTTTCCTGGACTTTTTTTTCTTCTTTGAATGATATTACTTGTTTATTCTAAACTGTTATAGAATGCTGCTGACTATTTGTATGTTCCAGACAGGCATGAAAAGTCTCCAAAGCAAATCTCTACCCCAACAAGCTAAAGTGCTATCCATAGGCAGTCATCCTTAGCAGGCTATTATATTTTTTTTCAGTTTGACTACACAAGTTATTTGACCTCTGATCAGAGGATGCATCTGGTGGATGAGATTCCCCTTGAGCTCACCAGGAAGCTAGGCTGAGAAATCCCCTAATAATTTATTGTCAGATGTGGGATAACTGAAACTCCTCAGAAAAATGGCTGAATGCACCACAACACAGGACAGTTCAATGAGCTTTCTGCCAAGACCAGTTTTCTTTCACACTCTGAAGGGATAGTAAGAACCTTTTTCCCTCTCATTTTTTTCACCAGAAGCAAAATTCAAAATAGGGTAGTAAGACTTTGATAATTTAAAAAGTGTTGATGTAATGCTTCACCCTGGTTACAGCTTAGTTTTTACTTCTTATAAATGTCTTAGTGCAATAATGCCTCTTAGATTATATAACCTATTGTTCAAGATTAGGCTAGCTTCCCAGTAATGTCCCTATGTCCCAAGACTTTTCTTACAGGTAGTAGAAAGCAAGGATTCAATATATGAAACTGGTGTCTCAATAGAAGAGCTACTTCATTCTCAAGTCAGTACTCATACTGGGTACTGGAACTTAGGACTTGCACTTGCCATTGAGTCATTGGACTCCTCCTCTGATAAAATAGTAGACTTTCTTCCTCTCATTAGGTTGCTGGTCATTGTTGATTTTGAGAGTGTATGTGCACATCAAGTATCAGATTTAAATGAAAGATTAAATCTGAGACCCCAAAGAGAAACCTAAAAATAACTCCTACTTTACCTTTTCAAATATCTTTGAGCCTAAGAATAAACTTGTGGATAATTCTCTTTAAAGTTCGGTACTTTATTAAAAGCTGGTGGGGTGAACCCTTTGGGTGGCAGCTATGGTAAAGCCTGTGATTAGCCTGAATCATGCAGAAACCAAAACCATCTCAGTTGGGCTCAGATTCTTAGCCCAAATGATTCAGATGTCCCTACTTGTTCTAAAGTAGCAGTATTTCCTGACTTTGCCAGGTGAGACAATAGGTCCTTTGGGATATTCATTATAAGAGCACCTTACATCAGAGACCTCAGAAAGTGGAGCTAAATAGAGTAAGAAAACTTTCTAAAGTTTTAATAGACAGAAACAAAATTATTTTTTTTAGCAGATCAGCAAGATGACCTACAAAATTTTCCTTTAAAACACTTGGTCTTCTTTGAAGACTTTCTGAGTTGGAGAGACTTTCTCTTCATCCACTTATCTCTTTGTTCTCTGTTGTCCAGACACCTATAGTACTAGCTGTCCCTTTTCCCCTGTATTCTGATCAGTCAAAGAGAAAAAAGGCAAAAAAAAAACCTTTTCAGTCAAAAGTTTAAAAGTATCAAAGGATATATTGTCTGAACTCCGTGTTGCTAATGCTGCCAAAATTGGAGAAAAACAGAAAACAATGAATTTGAGCCAAAGAGATTTTTTCTCATTTGCAGAAGTGTGGTGTGTGTGTGTGTGTGTGTGTGTGTGTGTGTGTGTGTGTGTGCTCATTTGGCTATGATGGAAAACACTGGGAAGCTAGATGGCACAGTAGATAGAGTACTGGGCCCACAGTCAAGAAGTCTTGATTTCAAACCTGGCTTCAGTCGCTATCTGTGTGACCCTGAGAGTCATGTAAATATGTTTTCCTCAGTTTCCTCATCTGTAAAATGAGCTGGAGAAGGAAATAGTATACCACTCCAGTATCTTTCTGAAGAAAACTTCAAATGGGATTACAAATTACAGGGCACAACTGAATAACAGCTTATAGTGTCCAGCTCTTTCCCGCTTATTGCCCAAATATTGTCTCAAGGAAGCTAGGAAACTCAGTGTGTTTCCAATTCAGGGCCTAATGCCAAGGAAATTAACTCTCTGATTATGTGGGTACAGCTGATTTAGGGCATATTCAGAGAAATGCAGACTTATTCAGATGATCTGGAGATCATATTCTGATATCAATCTCTTCTGTGCTATTTATCTGTATGTACTCAAGGTTTTCAATTGAGTTTTTTTTCTCCTGGAATCTGTTGATTTTATTCCTTTTATTTTTTTTTAATATTCTCCTAATCTTCACTTTCTGACTCTTTTCTCTTTTATAACGATTTTCTGAATGTGAGACCACAAAGTGATCTCAGTCTCTTCCCACACTGGGAAATTCACTTTTCACTAGCCTCAGTATCTTCCTTAGTAACTTCTGGTGGGAGGCAGGGGGAAGGTAGTGAGAAAAAGGGCAGATCTTAGTTCAGTTAGATTCCAGTCTTCTTTCCTCCATACTTATCAAAGGCTTACATGGTACGTATATTGCCTTAGTTTCCTGTCTTCCTTAGTTTTCAGGAGGAACATTGTTTCATAGCCACAGGGATGAGCAAAATTCATACTTTCCTAAACAACTATGCACAGGAAGTGTGTTAATTGGTATCACCTGTTGCTTTAGAATGGTAGAATATAGGAAGGGGAAAGGGGAAAGGGGAAAAGTAGGGTTAGCTGGCAGAGACTCCAGCAACACCAAACAAACAGCAAAGTATATTCCACAATACAAATCATCACTGAAGTTTGACCACCCTGACACATTATGATTCCTGCTAGGGGATAAGGGCTGAGTTAGTATATTAGAAATTAATTATGAATATGGCAGAGAAAAGGTAGGAACTTGCCTGAGATTTCTCCAGTTTCCCTAGGAGTCAACATTAAATCGAACCTCTAAACAGTTTCTGGAGGAACAGAACTTACAAAAAGAGGGAGTGAGGCAATTTTCCAGCTTATGATAACTTGAAGGGACTTCAGGAAAAGTCTGTCTCACTCAGGTGGAAGGGGAGTACAGCCCAGCACAGATGGTGTCCAGGCAAACCAGCAGGAGAATCTTAACAACAGTACAGATCAGCAACTGAGGTCTCACAATTCTTGCTCAGTAGGCCAGTGACAGAGCAGGCCAGCTATGGGGCCTCAAGTCTCAACATAGAAGGCAAATTCATAGTCCCAGAAATCCGTGTACAACAGGTGCAACTGGGTCAGGACACTCCAGCCCAGTGAACAAGTCACCAGGACCTAAGGCACCTGCATGGAAAGCTAGTGACCAGCCTCCTAGTTCCCAACTCAAGAAGCTTGGGAGAGAGTCACCTGTGCCCTAGGAGGAGAGCTCAAATTGAAAGGCTATGAAATAGACTAATAAATGAGCAACAAACAAACACAAGTGCTAAGCACAGAAAGCCATGATGGAAACAGGCAACATCAAAATACAAACTCAGGAAGCAACAACATCAAAATGCCTATATTTGAAACCTGAAAGAGGAGTGTGAATTGGGTGCAAGCCCAAAAAACCTCCTTGGAAGAAATCCAAAAGGATTTTTAAAATAAAATAAGAGAGAAGAAAAACTGGAATGAAGAAATAAGAGGCATACAAGAGAGAGTCAATTGCATGGAAAAGGAAGGATACAAAATGAGTGAAAAAAAATCCTTATTGAACAAGTGAAAAGGAAAATCTACTGAAGACTCCTTAAAAAATAGAATTGGCCAAATGGAAAAGTTGGTACAAAAAGCAACTGAAGAAAACAATTCCTTAAAATTTAGACTGGAAGGTAATGCAAGTGGAAGGTCATGACTCTATGAAAAACCAAGAATTAATCCAACAAAATCAGAACAATGAATAAAAGAAAAAAAAATATCTCATGGGAAAAACAACTGACCTGGAAAACAGATCCACAAGAGATAATTTAGGAATTATTCAACTATCTGAAGTCCATGATGAAAAAAAAGAACCTGGACAGCATCTGTCAAGAAATTATCAAGGACAACTGCCCTGATATCCTAGAAACAGTGGGTAGTCATTGAAAGAATCCAATGGTCACTTCCTGAAAGAGATTTCAGAATAAAATCTCCAAGGAATATTGTAGCCAAATTACAGAATTATCAATTTAAGGAGAAAATACTGCAATCAGCCATAAAGAAGTAATTCAGGGAGGAGTCAAGATGGTGGAGTAGAAAGACTCATGTATGCTAGCTCCAAACCCACAGCACATAAATTTCCTGTAAAAAGAACTCCCCACAAATTCTGGAGGAGTGGAAGCTACGCAGCAATTCAGTGGAGGAGATTTCCACTCCAGAAAGCCCTCAAAAACTGACCCCAAAGGTCTGTCATGTACCGGAAAGTGGAGCCCACACCTGCCCTGCCCTGGCCGCCCAGCCCCAAGAGGAGCAGATCCGAGCAGGCTTCAGGGATGGAATCTCCAGTGGCCGTGAAGGTCCCTCCACACACAGATGCTACAGGTCAGTGAGAGAGATTTCTGGCCTGGCCAAGAGGGGAGCGGGGTGTCTCCGTGACCCAGGCCCCCTCAGGAGACAGCGGCAGAGGCAGTGGTGTCCAGGGGCTCCCGGAGCAGAAGGGAGCTCAGGGCCATTACTGAAGATCTCCACATAAACCCCCTGAGGGAACTGAGGGGGCCCTGCCCCTACCTGAGCACCAGAACTTAAGCTCACATTGAATAGCAGCTGCGCCTGCCACTGAAAGCCCTGAGGCTGGGGAGCAGCATTTGAATCTCAGACCCCAAGCACTAGCTGGGCTGATCTAGGCAGGGGTGGAGAAGAATCTCAGAAGTCAAGTAACTGGCTGGGGAAATGCCCAGAAAAGGGGAAAAAAATAAGACCATAGAAAGTTACTTTCCTGGTGAACAGATGTTTCCACCTTTCCTTTCTGATGAGGAAGTACAATGCTTACTATCAGGGAAAGGCATAGAAGCCAAGGCCTCTGTATCCCAAACATCCAAAATACATATCCAATGGCCTCAGGCCATGGAAGAGCTCAAAAAGGATTTTGAAAATCAAGTTAGACAATTGGAGGAAAAACTGGGAAGAGAAACGAGAGAGATGCAAGAAAAACATGAGAAATGGGTCAATACCTTGGCAAAGGAGACCCAAAAAAATGCTAAAGAAAATAACACCTTGAAAAATAGGCTCATTCAATTGGCAAAAGAGGTTCAAAAAGTCAATGAGGAGGAGAATGCTTTCAAAAGCAGAATTAGCCAAATGGAAAAAGAGGTTCAAAAGCTCACTGAAGATAATAGTTCTCTCAAAATTAGAATGGAACAGACAGAAGCTAATGACTTTCTGAGAAACCAAGAAATCACAAAACAAAACAAAAAGAATGGAAAAATGGAAGAGAATGTGAAATATCTCATTGGAAAAACAACTGACCTGGAAAATAGATTCAGGAGAGACAATTTAAAAATTATGGGACCACCTGAAAGCCATGATCAAAAAAAGAGCCTAGACATCATCTTTCATGAAATTATCAGGGAAAATTGCCCTGAGATTCTAGAACCAGAGAGAAAAATAAGTATTCAAGGAATCCATTGATCACCACCTGAAAGAGATCCAAAAAGAGAAACTCCTAGGCACATTGGCCAAATTCCAGAGTTCCCTGCTCAAGGAGAAAATATTTCAAGCAGCTAGAAAGAAACAATTACAGTATTGTGGAAATAAAATCAGTGTAACACAAGATCTAGCAGCTTCTACATTAAGGGATAAAAGGGCATGGAATAGGCTATTCCAGAAGTCAAAGGAACTAGGACTAAAACCAAGAATCACCTACCCAGAAAAACTGAGTATAATACTTCAGGGAATAAGCTGGTCTTTCACTGAAATCAAGAACTTTCAAGCATTGTTGATGAAAAGACCAGAGCTGAAAAGAAAATTTGATTTTCAGACACAAGAATGAGAAGAAGCATGAAAAAGCAAACAGCAAAGAGAAGTCATAAGGTACTTACCAAAGGTGAACTGTTTACATGCCTACATGGAAAGACAATATTTGTAACCCTTAAAACTTTTCAGTATCTGGGTAGTTGGTGGGACTACACACACACATATACACACACATGAACACATGTACACGCATGCGCACACACACACATGCACGCACACACAGAGACAGAGAGCACAGAGTGAATTGAATAGGATGGGACCATATCGTAAAAGAAATTAAGGTAAACGGTGAGAGAGAAATGTAGTGGGAGGAGAGAGGGTGAAATGGAATGGGGTAAATTATATCTCATTCAAGAGGCAAGCAGGAGACTTTTTAGTTGAGGGAAAAAGAGGAGACCTGAGAAAAAAACATGAAGTTTACTCTCATCAAATTCGACTAAAGGAAGGAATAAAATGCACACTTATTTTGGTGTGAAAACCTATCTTACAATACAGGAAAGTGGGGGAGAAGGAGATAAGCAGGGTTGGGGGGGATGATGGACAGGGGAGGACAATGGGAGGAGGGAGCAATTTGAAGTCAACACTCGTGGAGGGACAGGATCAAAAGACAGAATAGAAACAATGGGGGGGAGGATAGGATGGAGGAAAATATAGTTAGTCTTACACAACATGACTATTATCGAAGTCATTTGCAAAACTACACAGATATGCCCTATATTGAATTGCCTGCCTTCCCAAAGGGAATGGGTGGGGAGGGAGGGATGGGGAGAATTTGAAACTCAAAGTTTTAAGAACTGTCGAGTAGTTTTGTTGCTACTAGGAAATAGGAAATACAGTTAAGGGAGAATAGAAAGTCATCTGGCCCTACAGGGCAAAAGAGAAGATGGGGACAAGAGAAGGGAGGGAGGATAGAAGAGAGGGCAGATTTGTGATATGGGAAAATTAGAATGCTTGGTGTATTGGGGTGGGGGGAGGGGGACAAATGGGGAGAAAATTTGGAGCCCAAAATTTTGTGAAAATGAATGTAAAAAGTTAAATAAATAAATTCATATTAAAAAAAAGTAATTCAGATATCAAGGAGTCACAGTTATGATTATGCAGAACTTAGCAACCACTGCATTAAAGAATTAAAATGCTTGGATTATGATACTTCAGAAAGCAAAGAGCTTGCATGACAAGCAAGAATCAAAGCAGATAAAGGCAAATTACATTTCATAAAGAGACACAAAAGAAGTATTACAGTAGAAGAAAAGAAGGGAAGATGGGAGCATTGTTTGAACCTCTCATGAGATTTGACTCAATAATATACACACTTACTGGGAGAGAGAAATTTATTTTACCTTACAGAATAAGTAGGAGGGAAAAGAAAAATGAAGAAAATGGATCAAAGGGAAGGAAGAAGGGAGAGCAGAAGAGGAGAAAGGAATAACAGGGAGGAGTCTGACAGAAAGGAGGGCAGATTGAAGGAAGCAGTGGTCAGATGCAAAACCCTAGTGAGGAAGGACAGGTTAAAAAGAAAGAGAAAAGTATAAAGTTAGGGACAAGTAGGAGGGAAGGAAATGCTCAGTATTCATAATTGTGAATGGGATCAATTCACCCATAAAATAGAAGCAGACAACAGAGTGGATAAAAAACCGAATTTTATAATATTTTGCTTATAAGAAATACATCTGAAACAGAGAGATGCACACAGAGTAAAGGTAAAAGACTTAAGTAGAATATATTTGATTCTACTGAAGTAAAATAAAATTAAAGCAGGAATAGCAATCCTGATTTCAGAAACTAAAAGCAAAACTAGATCTAATTAAAAGATATAAGGAAGGAAACCACATCTTGCCAAATGTTACCACAGACATTTCTCTCTCAGAACTAGGTAAATCTAACCACTAAATAAAAAAGATAGAAGTTAAGGAGATGGATAAAATTTTCAAAAAGTTAGATATGCTTAACCTCTGGAGAAAAGTAAATAGAGATAGAAAGCAATATACCTTTTTCTCAGTGATACATGGCACTTACACAAAAATTGACTAGGTATGACAGCATGAAAATCTGACTATTAAATAGGCCAAAATATTAAATGTATCCTTTTCAGATCACTATGCAATAAAAATTATATGTAATAAAATCCATGGAAAGATAGACTAAAAATTAATTAGAAATTAAATAACCTAATACTCAAATATTAGTGGACCAAATAAAGTCAAAGGAAGTAGAAATAATTTCTATCAAAGAGAGAGCAACAATAGTGGGACAACAAATCAAAATTTAAGGGATGAAATCAAAGCAGTTGTAAGATGAAATTTTATATTTCTAAATAGTTATATTAATGTAATACAGGAGATCAATGAATCTGACACAATTTAAAAAGTAGGAAAAAAACCAAAATAACCCCCCACAAATAAATACCATATTAGAAATTATGTAAATCAAAGGAGAGATTAACACAATTGAAAGCAAGAAAACTATTGAACTAATAGAGAAAAAACAAACAAACTAAGAGCTGGTTTAATGGGAAAAAAAAACCCTTTAAAATAGATAGCCCTTTTGTTTATTTCATTTTTTTAAAAAAAGAATTGGGGCAGAGCCAAGATGGCAGAGTAAGAACAGCTCTCACTTAAGGTCTTAGACAAACTCCAGATACCCCTAAAAAGTGAATCTGATCAAATTTTGGAGGCATAGAATAAAATAGGAGACAGACTATGGCAGATTCACAGACCAGGGCAGACTGGAAGGTCAACGGGAAGGATCTGTTCCCCGAAGTTGGAGAAGTTGATCTGAACCTCAGCCCCAAATGGCAGCCCTGCCTCTGCCTAAAGTCACTGGAGAAATTGAGCAGCTGATCTGAATCTCAATCAAAAGCAGGCCAAGGATTATACCACTCTCATCTGATTGTGCCACCTTGGAGGAACTGAGAATTAACAGGTCCCCAGAGTATACCCTACTCTTGACAAAGGACCCAAAAGTCAAGTAACAGGTTGGGAAAATGCCCAAAAAAGGGGGGAAAAATAACATAAGAGTATAGAAGCTTACTTCCTTGGTGAACAAGTATTTTCTCCCATCCTTTTAGATGAGGAAGAACAATGTTTATCATCAGGGGGAAGCTTCTGCACTCCAAAACATCCAAAATAAAAATGCAATGGTCCTAGGCCATGGAAGAGCTCAAAAAGAATTTTTGAAAATCAAGTAAGAGAGGTGGAGACAAAATTGGGAAGAGAAATGAGAGCGATGCAAGAAAATCATGAGGGTGCGAGAGCAACTACTCACCTAAGTTCTTAGGCAAACTCCTTCAGATAACTCTACAAAAAGAATCTGATCAAATTTTGGAGGTACAGACTCCAATAGGAGACAGACTGGCAGATTCACAGACCAGGACAGACTGGAAAGTCAATGGGAATGATCTGTTCTGTGAGGGTGGAAGAGGCCATAGCACACAGCACAGTGCCTCCTGTGGTGGTATGGTTGAGCAGGAAAGCCAGATGGCAGCCTCAGGCAGTGGCAGCACAGCAGAATGTGGAGTGGTAGCTTAGGGCGGGATACCAGCAGGAGCCAAGTGAATGACAGCCGCTGAGCCCCAGGTATCAGCCACAGCTGCTCCTGAGACAATCAGCCCGCAGAGTAAACGTCTGTAAGTCACTGACTTGACCTTTCTTGGAGTCAAAACAGCAAAGTGATCAGCAAATGCTCTCTCCTGCTCCCGTTGTTGTCTTGGAAAGAACCATAAAATATTTCCCCAGAAAAATCCTAGATCAATGGAGTCAACAGAAGGGGTGAACAGTCTCGTAGCAATTGAAGCTAGGAAAATCACCAAAGCATATTCCCCTTACTGTGGGAGAAGAACAGAGCTGTCCAGACAGCCTGAGCTCTAAGGGGGTGGAACCTTGCACTAGGACCCAGGCATGCCTCAGCACTCCAGAGGACAATAGAGCAGCTGGGATCACCAAACAATGAGCTTTCCTTTGTTCTAGCTCAGGTGAGGGGATCTCCTGTCACCAGATCACCCCTCCTCCACGCTTAACAAGCCAGCCCCAGGACTAATCCAAGGAAACACAAAACAAAAATAAAAAGGGCACCTGCCCTTTGCTTTCTCACACCAGTCAGCTTAACACCAAGTTCTCCAGCTTCTAACTAAAAGAACCAGAGGCCACAATACATAAAGTATCATCATCATGAGTAAGAAGAAGCCAAGCTATAAGAAAAAGATCATAGAACATTTCTATGGGGACAAGGACCAAAACACTAATACCAAGAAGGTCAATATTGAGATTGTACTCCCTTCTGAAATGTCAGAAGGGGCTATGAACTGCTCACATGCACAAACAGCTGTCCTGGAACAGCTAAAGAAGGAAATAGAAGAAAAAATGGCCAATGATTTTAAAAGTATGAAAAAAAGAATTCACTGAAAAGAACAGCTCTTTAAAAAGGAATATTGAACAAATGGAAAAGGAAGTACAAAAACTAACTGGAGAAAATAATATCTTTTTTAATAAATTTATTTATTAAACTTTTTACATTTGGTGCTAGTTTTTCAGGGCTCTCTGGAACAAAAATCTCCTCCACTCCATTGCTGCATGGTGTCCACTGCTCCAGAACCCATTGGGAGTTCTTTTTATAGGTAATTTATGGGCTGTGGGTTTGGAGCTAGCTTATGTGAGTCTTTCTACTCTGCCATCTTGGCTCCTCCCCTCAAGAAAATAATATCTTAAAAGGAATAATTGGACAGATGGAAAAGGAGATGCAAAAATTAACTGACAACAATTTGATAAAAATTAAAATGGGGCAAGTAGAAACTAATGACTCTATGAGATATCAAGAATCCATCCAACGAAATCTAAAGAATGAAAAGAGAAGAAAATGTAAAATGCCTAATTGGAAAAACAACTGACCTGGAAAATACATCCAGGAGAGAAAATTTAAGAATTATTGGCCTACCAGAAAGCCATGATGAGAAAGAGTCTGAACAATATCTTCCAAGAAATTATCAAGGAAAATTGCCCAGAAGTGCTAGATCCAGAATGCAAAATAGTCATTGAAAGAATCCACCATTCACCTCTTGAAAGGGATCCCAAACTAAAACCACCAAGAAATATTGTTGCCAAATTCCAGAACTATCAAGTGAAGGAGAAAATACTACAGGCAGCCAGAAAGCAACCATTTAAATATCGAGGAGTAAGGATCACACAGGACCTTGCAGCTTCTACATTAAAAAATGGATTTACATAGATAGAGGGAACAGATATAAAGTAAATGATGTGATGATAACAATGTTGATTTAAGCATGCGAAAGAACTGTAACAGGAGATTTGAAAAGAAGGAAGCAGAAAATGGTAAATTACATCACAGGAAATAGTACACAATTATAGTAGAGGGAAAGAGAGGAGAGAGATGAGAACTGTTTGTGAGGAACTCTCATTTGATTTGGTTCAAGGATGGAACAATAAACTTATTTAAGTGTATAAATCTAACTAACTCTATAAGCAGTAGGAGGGGAAGGGGGAAGAACAGGGAGGGGAAGCTAAAAGGGAGGGAAGAAGTCATTAGGGTAAAGGGACATAAAAGAGAGGGAGGTTGAAAGAAGGAAGGGAAGACTGCAGGAGATGGTGGTCAAAAGTGAAAACTCTATTAAGAAGGGGAAGGGAGATGGGAGAATTAAAAGCACAAATGGTGGGAAAGAAGATGGAGGGAAAGACACAGATTGTGATCATAACTGTGAATGTGAACGAAATAAACTCTCCCATAAAACAGAGATGGGTAGCAGAATGGATTAAAAGCCATAATCCAAAAATATATTGTTTACAAGAAACACATTTAAAAAGGGGGAACACACATAGGGTAAATGTAAAATGTTGGAGTATAATATATTGTGCTTCAGCTGATGTAAGAAAAGCAGGGGTAGAAATCCTAATCTTAGACAAAGCAAAAGCAGGAATGGATCTAATCAAAAGAGATAAGGAAGGAAACTATATCCTGTTAAAAGGCACCATAGACAATGAAAAAATATCATTACTAAACATGTATGCTCCAAGTGGTTTAACATCCAAATTCTTAGAGGAGAGGTTGGGGGACCAACCTCTAGGTTAGTACCAGGCAGAAATAGACAGCAAAACTATACTAGTGGGGGACCTCAGCCTCCCCCTGTTTGAACTTGATGAATCTAACCTTAAACTAAACAAGAAAGAAGGAGGTGAATAAAACTCTGGATAACGTAGATATGATAGATCTGTGGAGAAAATTGAATGGGGATAGGAAGGAATATACTTTTTTCTCAGTGGTACAAAGGACATGTACAAAAAATTGACCATGCACTAGGGCATTAAAACTTCACAATCCAGTGCAAAAAGGCAGAGATAGTCAATGCATCCTTCTCAGCTCATAATGCAATAAAAAAAATATGTAATAAAAGGCCATGGAAAGATAAACCAAAAATTAATTGGAAACTAAATAATCTAACCCTAAAAAGGCAGTGGGTTAAACAACAAATCGTAGAAACAATCAGCAACTTCATTCAAGAGAATGACAATAATGAGACAGCATACCAAATCTTATGGGATACCTTCAAAAGCAGGTCTTAGGGGAAATTTGATATCTTTGAATGCCTACATGAATAAAATAGAGAAAGAGGAGATCAATGAATTGACCATGCAACTGAAAAAGCAAGAAAAAGAACAAATTGAAAATCCCCAAGGAAATACCAAACTAGAAATACTGAAAACCAATGGAGAAATTAATAAAATTGAAATTAAGGAAACTGTTGAACTAATAAATGAAATTACAAGTTGGTGTTATGAAAGAAGACTATAAAACTGATAAATCTTTGGTCAATTTGATTAAGAAAAGAAAGAAGAAAACCAAATTACCATGATCAAAAATGAAAGGGTTGAACTCACCTCCAATAAAGAGAAAATTAAATCAATAATTAGAAATTACTTTGCCCAAACTTATGCCCTTAAATTCGACAATGTAAATTTAAAAAAATATATAAATTGCTGAGATTAACAGAAGATGAATTTGAATACTTAAGTAACCCCATCTCAGCAAAAGAAATTGAACAAGTCATCAATGAACTTGCTAGGAAAAAATCTCCAGGGCCAGATGGGTTTACAAGCGAATTCTATCAAACATTTAAAGAACAGTGAATTCCAATACTATATAGACCATTTGAGACAACTGGGGAAGGAGTCCTCCCGAATTCTTTTAATGATACAAATATGGTTTTGATTCCCAACCAGGAAGAGCCAAAACAGAAAGAAAATTATAGACCAATTTTTCAAATGAATATAGATGCAAAAATTTTAAATAAGATTTTAGTGAAAATAATACAGCAACTTATCATGAGAATAACACAGAAAGATCAGATATGATTCATACCAGTAATGCAGGGCTGGTTCAATATTAGGAAAACTATTAGCATTTTTGATCATATCAACAACAAAACTGACAGAAACCATATGATTATCTCAATGGATGCAGAAAAAAGCTTCTGACAAAATACATCACCCATTCCTATTAAAATAATAAAGGGAATATTCCATAAAATAATAAGCAGTATCTACCTACAACCTTTAGCAAGCATTATAATGCAATGGAGATAAGCTAGATGCATTTCCAATAAGATCAGGGGTGAAACAAGGATGTCCATTATCACCACTATTATTCAATATGGTACTAGAAATGTCAGCTGTTAGAGAAGATAAGGGAATTGAAGGACTTAAAATAGGCAAAGAAGAAGCCAAGTTATTACTCTTTGCAGATGATATGGTGATATACTTAGAAAATCCCAGAGAATCAAGTAAAAAAAAACTACTTGAAATAATAAACAACCTTGGCAAAGTTACAGGTTACAAAATAAACAAATCTTCTGCATTTCTATATGTTAGTAACAAAGCCCAACAGCAAGAGATAGAAAGAGAAATCCCATTTAAAGCTAGGGGAGACACTATAAAATATTTGGGAGTTTACCTGCCAAAACAAACCCACGGACTATATGAACACAATTACAAGACACTTTTTTCACAAATAAAGTCAGATCTAAGTAAGTTGAAAAATATCTGTTGCTTATGGGTAGGTCAAGCCAATAGAGCAAAAATGACAATTCTACCTTTTATTTAGTGCCATATCAATCAAACTATCAGATAATTATTTTCTAGAGCTGGACAAAATAATATCAAAATTCATCTGGACGAACAAAAGTCCAGAAAATCAAGGGGACTAATGAAAAGAAATGCTAGGGAAAGTGGCCTAGTGCTACCAGATCTCAAATTGTATTATAAAGCAGCAATTAAGAAAACCACTTGGTACTGACTATGAAACAGTCAAGTGGAATATTCTAGGTACCCAAGACATAGTAGGCAATGAATATTGCAATGTACTGTTTGATAAACAGAAGGACCCCAGTTTCCGGGATAAGAACTCACTGTTTGACAAAAATCGCTGGGAAAACTGGATAACAGTGTGGCAGAAAGCAGACATAGACAAATAACTGACACCATACACATGAATAAAGTCCAAATGGGTACATGATCTGGGTATAAAGATTGATACTATGGACAAATTGGTGGAGCAAGGAATAGTATATTTATCAGATTTATGGAGAAGGGAAGAATTTTTGACTAAACAAGATTTAGAAACCATTATGAAGTGTAAGGTGGATAATTCTGATTACATTAAACTGAAAAGTTTTTGCACAAGCAAACCCAATGCAACCAAGATTCAGAGGGACACAGAAAACTGGGAAATATTTTTTTTCCTTTCCTTTTTTTAAACTCATTCATTTAACTTTTTTGCATTCATTTTCGCAAAATTAAGGGTTCCAAATTTTCTCCCCATTTGTCTCCTCCTCCACCCCAAAACACTGAACATTCTAATTTCCCCTATCACCAATCTGTCCTCTCTTCTCTCATCCCTGCCTTCCCTTGTCCCAATCTTCTCTTTTGTCCTGTAGGGTCAGATAACTTTCTATTCCTCATTACCCATATTTCTTATTTCCCGGTAGCAAGAACAATACTCACCAGTTGTTCCTAAAACTTTGAGTTCCAACTTCTCCCCATCCCTCCCTCCCCACCCATTCCCTTTGGGAAGGCAGGAAATTCAATATAGGCCATATCTATGTAGTTTTGCAAATGACTTCCATAATAGTCATGTTGTGTAAGAATAATTATATTTCCCTCCATCCTATCCTGTCCCCCATTGTTTCTATTCTCTCTTTTGATCCTGTCCCTCCCCAAGAGTGTTGACTTGAAATTGCTCCCTCCTCCCACTGCTCTCCCTTCCATCATCTCCCCCACCCTGCTTATCTCCTTCTCCCCCACTTTCTTCTATTGTAAGATAGGTTTTCATACCAAAATAAGTGTGCATTTTATTCCTCCTTTAGTCGATTGTGATGAGAGTAAACTTCATGTTTTCCCTCTTTTTCCCTCCACTAAAAAGTCTTTTGCTTGCCTCTTTTATGAGAGATAATTTGCCCCATTCCATTTCTCCCTGTCTCCTCTCAATACATTTCTCTCTCACTGCTTAACTTCATTTTTTTAAGATACGATCCCATTCTATTCAATTCACTCTGTGCTCTCTGTCTCTATGTGTGCATGTGCACGTGTGTGTGCATGTGTGTGTGTGTGTGTGTGTGTGTGTAATCCCATCAACTACCCAGATACTGAAAACTTTCAAGAGTTACAAATATTGTCTTTCCATGTTCATGTAAATGTAAACAGTTCAACTTTAGTAAGTGCCTTATGACTTCTCTTTGCTACTTACCTTTTCATGCTTCTCTTCATTCTTCTGTTTGAAAGTCAGATTTTCTTTACAGCTCTGGTCTTTTCATCAAGAATGCTTGAAAGTACTCTATATCATTGAAAGACCACTTTTTTTCCCCCTGGAGTATTCTACTCAGTTTTGCTGAGTAGGTGATTCTTGGTTTTAGTCCTAGTTCCTTTGACTTCTGGAATATCCTATTCCATGCCCTTCGATCCCTTCATATAGAAGCTGCTAGATCTTGTGTTATGATGATTTTATTTCCACAATACTGGAATTGTTTCTTTCTAGCTGCTTGCAATATTTTCTCTTTGACCTGGGAACTATGAAATTTGGCCACAATGTTCCTAGGAGTTTCTCTTTTTCGATCTCTTTCAGGCAGTGATCGGTGGATTCCTTGAATAACTTATTTTGCCCTCTGGTTCTAGAATCTCAGGGCAATTTTCCTTGATAATTTCATGAAAGATGATGTCTAGGCTCTTTTTTTGATCATGGCTTTCAGGTTATCCCATAATTTTTAAATTGTCTCTCCTGGATCTATTTTCCAGGTCAGTTGCTTTTCCAATGAGATATTTCACATTCTCTTCCATTTTTTCATTCTTTTGGTTTTGTTTTGTGGTATCTTGGTTTCTCAGAAAGTCATTAGCTTCTGTCTGTTCCATTCTAATTTTGAGAGAACTATTTTCTTCAGTGAGCTTTTGAACCTGTTTTTCCATTTGGCTAATTCTGCTTTTGAAAGCATTCTTCTCCTCATTGGCTTTTTGAACCTCTTTTGCCAATTGAGTGAGCCTATTTTTCAAGGTGTTATTTTCTTCAGCATTTTTTTGGGTCTCCTTTAGCAAAGTGTTGACCCACTTTTCATGCTTTTCTTGCATCTTTCTCATTTCTCTTCCTAGCTTTTCCTCCACCTGTGTAACTTGATTTTCAAAATCCTTTTTGAGCTCTTCCATGGCCTGAGCCCACTGAATATTTATTTTGGATGTTTGGGATACAGAAGCCTGGAATTCTATGTCTTTCCCTGGTGGTAAGCATTGTTCTTCCTCATCTGAAAGGATGGGAGGAGATAGTTTTTCATCAAGAAAGTAACCTTTTATGGTCTTATTTTTTTCCCTTTTCTGGGCATTTTCCCAACTATTTACTTGACTTCTAAGTCTCTCCACCCTTGCCTTGCCTCCAGATCCACCCAGCTAGTGCTTGGAGACTGAGATTCAAATGCTGCTTCCCATCCTCAGGGCTTTTGTTGGGAACAGGGCTGCTATTTTCAATGTGAGATTAAGTTCAGGTGCTCAGGTGGGGGGCAGGGCCACTGTTCAGTGTGAGATTAAGCTCGGATGCTCAGGTTGGGGCAGGGGCACCACACAGGGCTCAGTTCCCTCAGGGAGTGTATGGGGAGACCTTCAACAATCGATTTGAGCTCCTGCCTGCTTTAGGAGCCCCAGTCCACTGCTGCCTGCTGCCCCCGATGCTGCCTCCCAAGGGGGCCCAAGTTATGGTGATACCCCACTACCATCCCGGCAAGCAGAAAAGACTCTCTCACTGACCTTTCACACCCGTGGGTGGAGGGACCTGCACTGCTGCTAGAGATTTTGCCCCTCAAGCCTGCTCAGATCTGCTCCTCTTGGGGCCATTCAGCCAAGGCAAGGCTGGGCTCTGCTCCAGGTCTTGTGCGTGACAGACCTTTGTTATCGGTTTTTCAGGGCTCTCTGGAACAGAAATCTCTTCCACTCTGTTGTTGTGTGGCTTCTGCTGCTCCAGAATTTGTTGGGAGTTCTTCTTTACAGGTATTTTATGGGCTATGTGTTAGGAGCTAACATATGTGTATCTTTCTACTCCACCATCTTGGCTGCTCCTGGAAATAATTTTTGCTGCTAAAGTGTCTGTGATATAGGCCTTATTTCTAAAATATATAGAGAACTGTGTCAATGTAAAAAAATACAAGTCATTCCCCAATTGATACATGGTCAAAGGATATGAACAGGCAATTTTTAGAGAATGAAATTAAAGATATATACAATCATATGGAAAAATGCTCTAAATCACTATTGATTAGAAAGATGCAGATCAAAACAACTCTGAGGTACCACATCACACCTATCAGATTGGAAAACATGACAGAACAAGAAAATGATAAATGTTGGAGAGGATAGAGTTGGAGCACTAATTCATTGTTGTTGGAGCTGTGATCTGATACAACCATTCTGGAGAGCAATTGGGAACTAAGCCCCAAAGGGCTACAAAAATATGCATATCTTTTGATCCAGCAATATCATTTTAGGACTGTGTCCCCAAACATCACGAAAATGGGAAAGAGTCCAATATGCACAAACATATTTATAGCAGCACTCTTTGTGGTGGCCAAAAATGGGAAATCAAGGGGAGGCTATCAATTGGGGAATGGCTGGATGAATTATGATATATGAATGTAATGGAATATTATTGTGGTATAAGAAATGATGAACAGAAAGACTTCAAAGAGGCTTGGAAATAATTATATGATCTTATTCTGAGTGAAGGGAGGAGAACCAGGAGAACCTTTGTGCACAGCAATGACCACAGTGTGTGAAAGTTTTACTGGTAGACTTGGAACTTCAATACAATACAAGGGCTTAAAAAATCCCCAATGGTCTTTTAAGGCAAAATGCCTTCCATGTTCAGAGAAAGAACTATGGAATTCAATTGCAGAATGTAGCAGACCATTTTCTTTTGTATTACATTTTGGTTTGTTATATGATTTCTCTCATTCATTTTAATTCTACACAGCATGACTATAGTGAAAATGTATTTAATAGGAATGTATTTATAGAACCTACATAAAATGGTAAGCTGTGTCGAGGAAGGAATGAGGTAGGGGGGAAGGAGGGGAAAAGTCTAAGTTATCTGATAGTGATTGTAGAACACTGAAAATAAAAAAAATTAAGAAAAAATTAAGAAAACAAAATTACCAGTATAAAAATGGAAAAGGGTTAATTTACCACCAATGAAGAAGAAATTGAAGGAATAATTATGAACTATTTTGCTAACTGTATGCCAATATTTCTGACAATCTCAATGAAATGAATGAATAATTAAAAGAAATATAAACTGTCTAGATTAACAGAAGAAGAAATAAAATATTCAGATAAGTACATTTCAGAAAAATAAACTGAATAAGTCATAAATGAACTTCCTAAGAAAAAAGCTTCCAAGGTCAAATGGATTTACCACCATTTAAATAATAATTAATCCCAATACTATGCAAACTATTTCGAGGGGAAATAGGTGAAAAGAGAGTTATGCCAAATTCTTTTTTAGAATGAAAATATGGTACTGATATCAGGAGGAGCCCAAAAAATGAAAATTACAGACCAATTTCCCTAATAAATATTGCTGCAAAAAAATTAAATAAAATATTAGCAAAGAGATTATAGAATTCATCACAAGTATAACACACTCTGACCTGGTAGGATTTATACTAGTAGTACAGGGCTGATTCAGCTGTAGAAATATCATCATCATAGATCACATCAGTAATAAAACTAATATTCACTATATAATTATCTCAATATCTGCTGAAAAAGCTTTTGACAAAATACAGCACCCACTCCTATTAAAAATATGAAAGAGTATAAAAATAAAGGGAGAGTACCTAAAATGATAAGTACCTAATAATCTAATGATCTAATCTAAATGACAAGTATCTAATAATAAGATATCTAAGTATATCAACAAACATTATATGAAATGGGGATAAGCTAGAAGCATCCCCAATAAGATCAGAGGGGAAACAATGATGCCTATCATTACCACATTAGGTAATGAGGAAACACAACTGTCACTCTTTGGAGATGATATGGTGTTATACTTAGAGAATGCTAGAGAATCAACTGAAAAACTATTTGGGAAAATTAACAGCTTTAGCAAAGTCACAGGATATAAAATAAACTTACATAAATCATCATAATTTCTTTGTATGACCAACAAAGCCCAGAAGTAAGAGATAGAGAAATTCCATTTAAAATAACTAGAAACAATTATAATGTATTTGGGAGTCTACTTGTCAAGACAAACCCAGAAATTACATGAACACAATTACAGTGCACTTTTTACATGAATAAAGTCAAATCTAAACCATTGGAAAAGTTTCAATAACTCATACATAGGAGGAACTAATATAATAAAAAAATGACAATTCTACATAAATTAATTTACTTATTCAGTACTATACCAATAAAATTACCAAAATTATTTTATAGAACTAGAAAAAATAATAACAAAATTTATCTGGAATAGAAGATCAAGAATATAAAGGGAATTAATGAAAAAAATATAAAGGAAGGTGGACTAGCTCTATCAGATATAAAATTGTATTATAGTGTGCAAACCATCAAAACCATTTGGTCCTGGCTAAGTAATAGAATTCCAGATCAGTGGAATAGGCTATCATAGTTGGGGAACCTGTTGTCTTGAAGTCACATGTGGTCTTCTAGGTCCTTGGGTGCAATCTTTTGATTGAGTCAAGTTTTACGGAACTAATCCTTTTATTAAGAGGATTTGTTTTGTGAAATTTTGATTCGGCCAAAGAGCCACACTTAGGGATCTAGAGGGCCCCATGTGGCCTTGAGACTTCAGGTTCTCCACCCATGGCCTAGGTACACAAGACACAGTAATAAATGACTATAGTAATCCATTGTTTGATAAACCTAAAAACTCTAGCTACTGGGATAATAACTTGCTATTTGACAAAAACTGAATAATAGTGTGGCAGAAACTAGGCACAAATGAACATCTCACACCATCTTCCAAGATAAGATCAAAATGTGTGCATGATTTAGACAAAAAGGATAACATTGTAAGTAAATTAGGAGAGAAAGGAATAGTTTAGCTGTCAGATTTATGGACAAGGGAAGAATTTATGGTCAAAAAAGAGATATAGAACATTATGAAATGAAAATGACTGATTTTGATTACATTAAATTTAAAAAAAGTCTTTCGCAAAGATTAAAAGGAAAGCACAAAAAGCTGGGAAACAATTTTTATAGTCAGTGTCTCTGATAAAGCCCTCATTTCTCAAATATATAAAGAATTGAGCCAAATTTAAAAGAATACAAGTCGTTTCCCAGTTAATAAATGGTCAAAGGCTATGAACAGCAGTTTTCAGATGAAGAAATTAAAGCAATCAGAAGTCATATAAAATGCTTTAAATAACTATTCATTAGAGAAATTCAAGTTAGAACAACTCTGAGGTACTACCTCACACTTATCAGATTGGCTAATATGACAAAAAAGGAAAATAATAAATATTGAAGAAATTGGAAAATTGGAGCACTAATGCATTGTTGGTGGATTTAGGAACTCATCCAACCATTCCAGAGGACTATTTGGAACTATGCCTGAAGGGATATATAACTGTGTGTACCCTTTGATCCAGTAATACACTTACTAGGTTTGTATCCCAAAATATCATAAAAAGAGGAAAGCAACCATATATGCAACAATATTTATATTAGTTGTTTTTGTGGTAGAAAGAATTGGAAATTGAGGGGAACCCCATCAATTGAGGAATGAATGAATAAGTTGTGGTATATGAAGGTAATGGAATACTGGTGTATTATGAGAAATGATGAACAGACTGACTTCAGAAACACTAGAAAAATGTACATGAACTGATGTTCGGTGAAGTGAGCAGAATCAGGAAAACTCTGTACACAGTAACAGCAACACTGTGTGAGGATAAACTATGATAGATTTATCTCTTCTCAGAAATACAATAGTGTAAGACAATTCCAAAAGACTCATGATGGAGAATGCTATACACATTCAGAGAAAGAACAATGGACTCTGAATGCTCATCAAAACACACTAATTTCCTTACTTTTCCCATGGTTTTTCCTTCTTTTTTAATTCTTTCATAATGTATCTAATGTGGAAATATGTTTAACATGATTGTACATGCATAACCTATATTATACTGTATACTACCCTGGGGACCAGGGAATGGAAAGGAGAGAGGGAGAATAATTTGGAAATCAAAATCTTTTAAAAGTGAATCTTGAAAATTATCTTTATATGTAATTGGGGAAAATAAAATAATATTAAGTAGGGAAAGAAAAATATCTTCTCTGTTGTTAGCTACAGTGCCAATGCAATACCCACAGCAGCCACTATGGATATGTATGCATATTTCCGGGGTAAATTAACAAAATATAAACTCTTTCTCACAGACAAAATCAACATATTTATTCTGATTCCAGAAAGTCAATTCCACCATGGTAACAGCAAAATTTGTACACATTATCAATGCAGGGAGCACAGCCATCTCCTAGCCTTCCCTCCATCAGGTCTCCCCACAAACAAGCTCCCTTAGGTAAAATCACTCCCTCTCTCACTCAGTCTAGCTTCTCTGCTCTGCCCTGCTTTCTCTCTTCTAGCTCTATCTAAAGCTTAGCTCCACTCTTCCTGTTCCATCCATTCAGAAAGCTACTCCTACCATTGGCTCTATGGGACTCAGGGTTTGGGCTGGGCCAAAGCTCAAAGCAGGTCACATGGTCCTATCAAGGGGCAGGGAAGATCTTCAAATTCCCTTAACATTACACTAGCTCATCTGGTTGTTACTTTGTTAGGGTTCTTGGTGTCACAAAATTTCCTTATCTTTTGCACATAATTCTTATTTTGAAACTGCTTCAGTGCTCATGAGGATCAGACAGTGTTTGCTTTTACATTTCATTGATGATATGAGCCAGAAAAGTGAACATACCTTAAAATGTTAATTTTATGTGTTTTCAAAAAGGTCCTATTATAAGGCCTTATCATTTATGGGCAGCTAAGTGGCTCATGTGGATAGATCATCAGATTTGAAATCATTAATATCTGCATTCAAATACTGCCTCAGCAACTTACTAGCTGTGTGACCCTGGATAAGTCTCTTGGCTACAGTTTTCTCATCTATAAAATGATGATAATAATATGTTCTTCCTTACAGGTTTTTGTCAGAATCGAACAAGATAACATGTGCAAAGCTTTGCAAACCTTAAGTACTAACATGAATACGTCTTGGTTGTTGTTCAGCCACTTTTCAGTCATGTCTGATTCTTTGTTACTTCATTTGGGATTTTCTTGGCAAAGATATAGGAGTTGTTTGCCTTTCCCTGTCTAATTTTATAGATGAGGAAATTGAGGCAAACAGGATTAAGTGACTTGGCCAGGGTTACAAAACTAGTAAGTATCTGAGGCTGGATTTGAACTCTTATCCTCCTGACCCAGGATCAGTACTTTTTCCAATGTGCCACTAGGAGCCCCAAATATAAGTAGTAGTTATTGTCATTATCATAATTGTGATGTGTAGATGATCTTGAATGTTTGAAAGTTATGCAAATAGAGGAAAAGTTTTGCCAGCTTCTTCCACAAAGCAAAGGCTTAGAATATAGTTTTGATGACAGACAGTTTCTGCTTTCTGAGAAAGTGTCTAGTTAAGTACAAAGAGGCTCGTACCTAGTAGCCTGACTGCTAGGTGATGAATTCCATAACCATGGCAACCAATGAAACAAAGAAAAATGCAGAATGGTCCCCACTTCTGTGAATCACCATTCACCTGTGCAGTAATACTAGTTGAGTAAACGGAAAATGGACAGAGAAGATGAAGAATAATGCTATTTTTTGATCATCTACAAGCAATAATTTTAGCTGTTTCTACTCAAAGTGAAATCCTTATCCAATAAGCAAGGTCAATATATTACTAGAGGAAGTGAAACATATTGACAATCTCATTATAAAGGAATCTACAATATGCAAGAAGGCTATAGATTAATGGAAAGCTGATTCACAGGTTTCCCCTGGGATAATAAAATTAAGAAGTTGACAGAATTGGGCTTATCCTTTGCAACAAGAAATGTCATTTCATGGAGTACTTTATCACTTCTTATCAAAATAATTGTGATGAAAATAAGCAGAAAGACCACTATGAAGTACATATATATCAACATCTGTTGCAGAGTATGAGTAAGTAGTCAAATTCTCTATGTATATCTAGGGATAAGTAGTACATATGAGCAATAAGCTCAGCTTGCAATTGAACAAGAAAAGGAAGAGTTTGACATACCTTCAGTATTACCAAGAATATCTGGTCACTAGAGTCAGATGGTTCTGAAGGAGAAGTGAGGCTGGTGACCTTACACAGCCCTCCCTCACTCAAAACAGTCAAGTGCAAGTCATGTCACCATTTCTCTGATGGCATGGTTTTCTTCAGCCATAAAGGACAAACACAGCAATAATGTTTATTTTACAATAGCTATCTCTGCACCAGTTAAGACAGCTCTAGATCCATTTCTTGTTCTTGTGCCTATCCAAACCACAAAGATCTTTTAGTAACCCCAAGCCCCATCATAAATGGTTTTAAAACTAACTTTCCACCACTGTAGATACATAGTAGCAAGACAGAATACAACTACTTCTGAAGAATTAGAAATAAGTACTATGAAGATAATGGAGAAGTTTAAGGTGGAGATGACCAGGCTACAACAAATAACCAACGAAAAAATCCAAAGAACAGAAATAAGGAATCGTAAAAAAGGAAGAGAAAGTGGTTTCTTCATACACCAAATTAAAGCATAACAGATGGGCAACCGTTGTGCTCTACTGGTACCATCATACTGTCAAAAAAAGGGGAGGAAGGTCTTCACTCTGTTGTAACTGAGATAAAAGATGGTTTAATTTGCCATCAAAAAATATGTTTGTACTGCAAAGACCCTCATATTTTCTGGCTAGAACAGAAAATAAATGCTATTTACACCCATTCTAGGTGATCAAAACTTAAACAATAAGCCACAGAGATTTCAGCTGGAAACTATTATTGGCAATTCAATGAAAGCCAGTGCTTTGAATTTAAAAGCATAATCAACACTGAGCTTTTTTAATGTCTATATTTTAAGAGCTATATTTAAAGAAATCATAAATGAAATTCACACGGGGGAAAAATAATTTATTCAAGATTAAAAAATAGCAACCTAATAATTAAATTGTCAAACAAAAACTAAATAAATAAAAGTTGATAAAGAAATCTAACCCCAATCCCAGCATATTTTACAAAATAAAAATAATGAAAAATATATTCCAATGGACAAAGTATCTACAAGTAAATGTCCCAAAGATATAGAGAGGGACCATATTGGTGAGGAAAGGAGGAGGAAAAGAAGGAGGAAGAGGTGGAACAAGAATAAGAATTCTCCAACTTTTGTTTGAATTGGAAGGTTGGGTTTCCAGAGGGTTCAGTATCCTGTACCTATATGTTTACATATGCATTCATACATATATGTATACACTCATGTGCATCTATAAATGTACACACATATATATCTATGCAGATACATATACACACATATGTATATAGACATAAACATAGATATACATTGGCATATAGAAATCACATTATTATTATCATTAAACAAGATGCCATAGAGTATACACATGCATCTATATATGCATATGGATCTACATGATCATTTAAATAGATACATATTTCCATATAGTCTATTTTTCCTTTTTTCTTAAGACTTTAAAAATATGATACAAATACATAAAATAATATAATATAAATAAAAATATCATAATATAAACTGTATTGTAACCCAACCTTCTTAGGTGCATTACATGGTCAAGAGCCCAATAATTGCCAAATGTCAATTTGCTACACAGAAATCCAATCCCATTCTCTAATAACACCCTTTAACTAGCATTTCACCTCATAAATCTGCTTTTCTTTTTCAAAATCTTCTGAGATACCCCTTGATTTGAACAACCTCATAACCCATTGTTAGGCTCTAGTTCTTCAGTGGTCCTATTTTTCCTTCTTCAGGACCACATTCTGATGATCTCTAACACTGCTAAAACTCTAATACTTCCACATCTTCAGATTTTGCTCTTTACTTTTTCATGAAAGTCTTTCTTTTTGTTTGCTTGTTTGTTTTGAAAAATACTTTTTTTCTGATAATGTGGAAAATAGAAGAACCTTCCCAGAGCCCTCCTACTCTTATATTTTGTTCTAGAAGGAATAACAGCTGGACATTGGACATATAATTTGTTCATAACAGACAATACACACACATGTATATGTATGTATATATATGTATATATGTATGTATGTATAAATTATATATATATGTTATTGAAAATTTCCCCTTTTTTCTTTTCACTTGCTAAATAATCATCTCCTCATTTCTCAATCATTGTTTTGTTATGCCGAACCACTGTGCCAAATTGTTTATTGGTCATGAGTTGCTGGAGGTTTTATTTATTTATAGCAGTATTCCCATATTTATTTTCTGAAAAAGGGGAGGCTATCTTGCTCTACTATCCTTAATGGATAATTAGCATCTAAACATTGCCAGTGTAAGTAAAGTTGATTTTAATATTTATGTTTGGATGTTACAGGATACAGTTTAAATTCTATTAAATCTGAGTTTTGATATTTGCAAATGAGCTTGTTTTCATAGAATATGCATGTGAAGTTTTTTTCATTGAAAATAGTTACAGTAGGGGGGCGGAGCCAAGATGGCGGAGTAGAAGGACGCACATTTACGAGCTCCGAAACCAAAGCCCATAGAATTAATGTAAAAAGAGACCCCCATAACTTCTGGGTCAATACAAGGTGTGCAGAAACGGAGTGGAGGAGATTTCCATGCCAGAGAGCCCTGAAGAGCCGTCCCCGGGGTCCGTTGCGCCCCAGAAAGCGGACCCCCACCCCAGCATGGCCTTGGCCACGGCCACAGAGAAGCTGATCCGAGCAGGCTTCAGACACGGAAGCTCCGGCAGCCGGGAAAGTCCCTCCGCGCACAGAAGCTACAGGTCAGTGAGAAAGAAGGCTAGGCTAGAGGAGGGGAGCGGAGCGTCTCCATGACTTGGGCCCCCTCGGGAGGAAGCAGCGGCAGAGATGGGGGCAGGAAGCGGGGGGAGGCAGAGGGGTGGGGCAGCGGCTGAGGCGGGGCAGCGGCCCGGGACTCAGGAATCCCCCAGCAGCAGGCAGGATCTTCATTACGGAAGGTCTCTACATGAACGGCCTGAGGGGGCTGAGCCTGGGAGAAGGCCCTGCCCCCACCCCGCTCTATTACTGAAGGCCTCTGCATAAAGCCCCTGAGGGAACTGAGCCTGGAAGGCGGGCCCCCCACCCTTCCCCCACCCGCTCCATTCCTGAAAGTCTCTGCATAAAGCCCCTGAGGGAACTGAGCCTGGGAGGCGGCCCTGCCTCCACCCCAGCGCCAGAACTAAAGCTTGCTGCGGAAAGCCTATTTGAATCTCAGAGGTCAAGCACTAGCTGCGCGGATCCAGGCGGGGGTGGAAAGGAATCTCAGAAGTCAAGTAACTGGCTGGGAAAATGCCTAGAAAAGGGAAGAAAAATAAGACTATAGAGAGTTTTTTCCAACAAATGCAAATGATCCCGACCTTCGGATCTAATGACGAGGACGTATTCTTGCCATCAGGGAAAGACGTGGAGGGCGGGGCCTCAGTACCCCAGAAAATAGTTACAGTATATAGGAAGTAGAAGGCACTTTGGACATTATTCAACGTCTAAAACCACTTTAGTTTTAAGAGGAAATCAAGGCCCAAAGAGGTGAAGTGATATGCACAAAATTGCACAAATTACATCATGTAGTTACTCAATAAAATCCAAGAGTTGTGAAGGGACAACAGAAGTGAGAAAGGGAACAAGAGAAATGGGCATGCTTTTTAGCAAACAAACAGAATAACAGAATGGATCTATAAGAATTATGTCCTCTCAGTAGAGCATGCAAAGGACTCTGTTAAATTAAAGTTGTTTTCAGAAATTTAAAGCAGACTGTTAAGCTAATACAGATTGATGAATGTAACTCAAGAAAACTTAGCCAATAATATATGGTTTTATTAAAATACAATTTATTTTTTATAAGGAATTTTGGGATGAATGAAAAATGTATAGTACTTTCTATTCTAGTATGCAAATCTCATAAGGTCACATTTAAAATTGGCTCTGTACTTTAGTCACATTGAAGAACTGAGAAAGATAAAAAAAGAAAATTAATCAAACTGACACTGGGAGGACTGATTTATTCAAAGAGTTTATAAAATAAGCCTGAAACCTAGTTTTTAATTATAGAGATGATTAAAAAATAAAATACTTTCTGTGATTCACTGTACTTTAAAAGTAAAGAGCATAGGGACACAGGACCATCACTTTCTAAAGAAATACTTTATGTAGAAATATAAATTTCATCTAATAATAAAGCTGATATTGACAATACTTTGAGTATTATATGATTCTTTTCATGAAATAATAAGGATAACTAGCATTTATTTAGCATTTTAAGGTTTGTAAAACACTTTACATATGGTAGTTCCTTTGAAAACAACCCTGGAAGGTGGTTGCTATAATTAAATGCATTTTGCAGGTAAGGAAAGTGAGGAACAACGAGTTTAAATGACTTGCCCTAGGTCAGATAATACTGTTAATTAGGTAAAAGGGAGGATTTAGAATCAAGTTTTCCTGATTTCAAGTTATTCCATTCTCACAACCTTGCAAGATTAGCACTACAGAGACTGTTACCCCATTTTGGAGATGAGGAAAGTGAAGTTTAGCAAGATGACAGGATTTGCTCAAGGTCACTTCCTTCACACACATACATACACACAGACACATACACACAGATATATGTATGCAAATGGATAAACTCACACATACACATGCACACACATACATATATTTTATGTACATATGTATTTATGCACATATGTATATATGAATATATGTATGTATGTATGGTTTTCCATCTTTCATCACTTGTCCCCACACATTAGACCCTCTACCCCAAGGTTAAGACCTTTAGGAAATTCACGTACTGCCCATCCCCATCCTGAATCCACTCAGTTTTGAGGTTTTTCCAGGAATAAAGTTTTGTTGTATTAGTCTGTGGTCAGTCAATCCTTAACAAATAAATTTGAGGCATAAAGTTCTGAGCATGATCAATATGTTAACAAAGCTAACAATTGCCAAGTGAGATCCTTGTAATGGCAAGTAAAATTAGCATCTTTTATTGTTTTTGTTTTAGTGGAATCAAGTACCTGATTGAATCTTGCTTTTATCAATCCAGAATCTTTACTAGGAGTAAAGTACAGAAATAAGAATTTTTTTTAACTAGAAACAGTATATGTATTTTTATTGTTAATGTGATTAAAGATCTTCCCCACCCATTAATGGGCCTGTCCCTTAAGAGGAGTTTGATTAGAGAAGATTTGTGGGAACACCAATAGCTTTTGTTAATGAGGTACTGGCTCTCAAGGGTGGGGATGCCCCTCTGGCTCTAAAAACAATACAAATACTCTGAGGGTGAGGTTTTACTTTGAGGCTTGGTTTTTGTAGTAAGGTTTAAGTGCCAGATGAGGATGGTGGGAAGCCTATAAAGGAGGTCCCTGGCTTTGAGAAACCATGTGTTGTGCTTTCCTCTCTGGTAGCAACGGTCAGAGAGCTGTACCTGTGTGTTGAATTATGGTCAGACAGAGGAAGCAATACCTGTTGATTACCTTTTTCTGACTAGAAGTGTTTGTTTGGACAGAAAAGGACTCTGGGAAGCCAATAAGGAGCCCCCTGCTTTGAGAAAACCAGATAATATGCTTTACTCTCTGATAATTATGGTCAGACACCTGTCTGTGAATTGAATTATGGTCAGAGGAAGTCATATCTACTGATTACTTTGGGATTCAGGGTGTTGACTCCCCTGAACTAGGTGAATGACATATGTGCTTGACTAATGTGCTTGATTAAAGTGATGGTAACCCCTCAAAAGTTGTCTTTCTTTTTATGAAAGCAGATCTAAGATCCTGTGATAGCAGTGTATGTTGGGGTGCTTACTGATACGATCTAAAGCACCTCACTGGACATTAGAGTCGACAGAGCAGTCTTTTATTCAGTTGGTTACATAAAAGTTCAGTGATCCTAAGCAAGGATTGTGAGAGATTTAGAGTGGAGGTAGAGTAAAGGTATAGTGCCGGCTTACATTTGATATAACCCTGCTAACTTGAAAAAATGGGGTTTTCAAAGTCCAGGGCAAGACAGCAAACAGAGAGTTAGTCAATATCTTCTGGAAAGTCTGGAATGTTCCATATCCCAAAATTCAGAATGTCCCACATCCTCTAGTGTCATTGACCCCATGCACTAGAGAGTATATGACCAAGCAGAACTTCTTATTAAAGGGTTGCCTCTCCTTCCTTTCCTCCTTCTCCTTCTCAGTTAAGAGAGACTGAGTGGAGGCCATAGTTCAAAGAAATGGGGAAGTTAAACTCTTAATAAACTCTTAATTCTAAACACTAAGAGTTCATACAGTTAAAATCTAAATCTAACCCATAAGTACAGATTCTAATGATTTACTACAACTCTTGATTGCTAATCAATCAATGACCATTAATTTATCTTTCACAAATCCAAAATAAAACTTTACCCCATCTCACTCTCCCAGTAAGTCACTGAGTTCTAGCCACTGTAGGTATTTTGCCACTTGATCTGCCTTACCACATCTATCTCCTTCTTTCTAAGATAATTTCCCAGGGATTTTAATTATAGACTATCTAGGCAATGGCATAATCTTTTCTATGGAACATGTACTCATTCACTTATGAAGCTTAGGGAATCCTTCACAGAATTATGTTTGTAAATGCACAGAATGAAATATGTAGGATTATAAAGGAAACCAATTCTATTGGAATATATTTATCAAATTCACAAATCTCATGAAATCTATAACAACCCATGGTCTCTATTAAACCTCTGTTTCCTGGCTACCTTTCCCTAGTCCTTCATACCCATCCATGTCAGCATCATTCCTCTTAGATCTCTATCCAAATTTCACTTTCCCTTTCCACTCTGCCTTGCAAAACAAACAACTAATCCTAACAAACCCCTTCATATTAGACTTTATCTCATGTTTACCTCATCTACTTATTTCATCTACTGAAAATATTATAACCCTGATTATCCCTGAGAGTATAATATAGTAGCTGGTTAATGTCTGTATCCCAAACCCTATTCTTATATTGGGTGAATTCCATTTTCAAGTGAATTTCCTCTTAAATATTTTGGCTTAACCTTAATCTAGTCTGTATTCCACAAATATTCTACTCATAATCCACAAAAATAGGAATTTTCTGTTTAACCCATTATCTTTCCAACTCTTCTAGAATCTATATTTATATATGTATATATACATATATATATATATATATATATACACATATGTCTCCTATATCCATTCTCTTTCCTCAACATATCTTTTATTCATTCCATCTTTCCTCAATCCATGATCTCACCAATAAACTGATTTTACATTCAAGTTTTCAAAATATTGACTCTTAGGGAGGTACAGCCAAGATGGTGGAGTAGAAGAACCAATGTGCTCTAGCTCTACCCCCATATCCCTTAAAATACCTGTAAAAAATGACTCTAAACAAATTCTAAAGCAGCAGAAGCAACAAAATGACAGAGTAAAATAGATTTCTAGCCCACAAAAGCCTGGAATCACACCAGGCTTGGAGCTCTCAGCACAGTGTAGCTTGGGTCACATGGTAGGACAGGACTAGAACAGGCTTCAGGGTGTGACTCATAGGCAGTTGCTGTCCCAGATTTCTCAAGCCACAAATGCCAAAGACAGCTTCAAAGGTCAGTAAGAAAGTTCTTCTCCTGGGTGAGAGGGGAGTCCTCTTTGGCTCCAGCCTTGGCCCCAGGGTGGGGACAGCCACAGGAGTAGCAGTATCCATTTTTGAAGCCCTGTGCCTTAAGAGCCTGGGTAAATCAAGCAGCTGATCTGAGTCTCAATGCTGAGTGGCAGTTCTGGGGTGAGGAGGAGCACTGGCATGGTGGAGCTGATGGTGGCTGTGGAGAGGGAATCCTATTTGAAGTTCCAGAATAGAAAAGAGAGCTATTGATTGCTCATAGACCAGAGTGCAGGCCAGGAGAGAAGTAAACTTCTCTCTTTTGATTGTGCCACCTTAAAGGAACTAAGAACTTACAAGTCTCTAGAAATATCTCAGCTTCATAAAACCTATGAAACCTAGGATAGTATACCCTCTTCTTGAAAAGGACTCAAAAGTAAAGTAAATTGCTGGGAAACTGCCCCAAAAGGGGAAAAAATAAAGACTATAGAATGTTGGTTTCTTGGGGGAAAAGTATTTTCTTCCATCCTTTCAGATGAGGAAGATCAAAGCATACCATTAGATGAAGACAGCAAGGTAAAGGCTTCTACATTCAGAGTCTCCAAAAATATACAGTGATATCAGGCCATGGAAGAGGTCAAAAATGATTTTGAAAATCAAGTAAGAGAGGTGGAGGAACTACTGGGAAAAGAAATGGGAGCGATGCAAGAAAATCATGAAAACCGAGTCAAGTGTTTGTTAAAGTAGACCCCAAAAATGCTGAAGAAAACAACACATTTAAAAATAGACTAAAATAAATGGCAAAAGAGGTCCAAAAAACCAATGAGGAAAAGAATGCTTTAAAAAGTAGAATTGACCAAATTGAAGAGGAGGTTAAAAAAGCTCACTGAAAAGTAGAATTGACCAAATGGAAGAGGAGGTTAAAAAGCTCACTGAATTAGAGTGGAGCAGATGGCAGTTCATGACTTTATGTGAAACCAAGAAATTATCAAAGAAAACTAAAAAAATGAAAAAAATAAGACAATGTGAAATGTCTCATTGGAAAAACAACTGATCTAGAAAATAGATCCAGGAGAGATAATTTAAAAATTAGTGGTCTACTTGAAAACCATGATCAAAAAAGCAGCCTAGACATGATCTTCCAAGAAATTATCAAGGAAAACTGCACTGATATTCTAGAACCAGAGCATAAAATAGAAATGGAAAGAATTCACCAATTACCTCCTGAAAGAGATCCCAAATGAAAACTCCTGGGAATATTGTAACCAAATTCCAGAGTTCCCTGGTCAAGGAGAAAATATTACAAGCAACCAGAAAGAAACAATTCAAGTGTTGTGAAAATACAATCAGGATAACCCCGGATTTAGCAGCTTCTACACTAAGGGATCAAAGGGCTTGTAATATGATATTCCAGAGGTCAAAGAAGATAGAATTAAAACCAAGAATCATCTACCCAGCAAAAACAGGTATAATACATCAAGGGAGAAAAAGAAATTTCAATAAAATAGAGGACTTCCAAGTATTCTTGTTGAAAAGATCAGAGATGAACAGAAAATTTGACTTTCAAATATGAGAATCAGAAGAAATGTGAAAATGTAAACAGGAGAAAGAAGTCTTAAGGAACTCATGAATGTTGAAATGTTTACATTCCTATATGGAAAAATGTTATTTATAATTCATGAGACCTTTTTCAGTACCAGGGTAGTTAGAAAGAATGTATACATATATATGTAGGTGTGTATCGGTACATATGTATGGGTATATCTTATATGTGTATGTATATATATGTACAAGGGTATATGTGTGTATGTATACATACATAGAGGACACATGGTGAGCTGAATATAAAGGGAGAATATGCAAAATATAAAATTTACTGTTGAGTGGATTGTACTAGGAGTAAGAGAAAGGGAGAGGTAGAATGTAGTAAGTCATAAAGAAGCAAAAAAGAGTTTTTACAATGGAGAGGAAAAGGGGGAAGATGAAAGCAAATAAGTGATCCTTATTCTCATGAGATCTGGTTTAAGAAGGGAATAACGCACACCCAATTAGATATGGAACTCTATTTTACCATACAGGAAGGAAAGGGGGAAGGGCATAGGACAGGGAAGATAATAGAAGGGACAGCAAATTGGGGAAAGGGATAATCTGAAGCCAACATTATTGTGAGAGGACAGGTCAAGGGAGAGAATGGAGTAAATGGATGGCAGGATAGGACAGAGAGAAATATGGTTAGTCTTTAGCAACATAAAAGGATTTTGAATGGCTACACATGTACGATTATAATTGAATTGCTTGTTTTCTCAATGAGAGTGGGTGGGGAGGAAGAAGGGGAAAGAATATGTAGTTATTTTAGATATAAAATTTTAATAATGAATGTTAAAAATTGTTTTAGAATGCAATTGGAAAATAAAATGTACAAGAAATGGGGTATAGAAATCTATTTTGCCCTACAGGAAAATAGAGGGGAGAGAGATGGAAGAAGGGGGTATGGGAGGACAGACTGGAGGAAGGGGTGGATGGGGTGAATGCTGTCCTGATGTGGTAGGTGAGGCGAGATGGGGAGAAAATTTTGAATCAAGTTCTTGTGGAAATGAATGTTGAGAACTGAAAAAAAATAAATTATATATTAAAGAATTTTTTAAAATATTTACTCTTCAGTAAACCAGTTAAATTTACATAGACCTCAACATTGAACCCTTTGCCTCATTGTCCTGTTACATTTCCAGACCTCAAATATAATTCATTTCTACTATTCTTCTTCACTGTTACTGCTCCCATGCTGCAGAAAGAAACTGAGGAAGCCACATAGCCATGATGATTGGGTTAACTATAAATTTGTTTTCCAGATTCAACTGGGACATCACTTCAGTAAATTGGTCCTTACATTCTCCCCTGATTAATTCCCTTTCATATACACTAGAATATAAAGTCCAAAGTTCTCTTTTCCAGAGACATCATTTCCCGTATTCACTTGACAAAATATATTCCTTCATACTTCACTGAGAAATTAGAGTTATATATGACTGTCTCCCAGTCATTCCCAATTCCACAGTATGAGTCCCATCAGTAAACTCCATCTTTTCCTCTTTTGTCTTGACTTTGGAAGAGGAGATGATTTTCTCCTTACTTTTACCAAAATCTCTTCATCTACCTTGCATTATATCTCTTCCCTTCTCCACATGCTTGCCCCATCAATAATCCTCTGTCTCTGACTATTTTTCAACCCCTTTTTATCAACTGGCTCATTTATTGCTTCACAGAAACATGACCCATATTTCTTCATCTCTGAGGCACATAGGTACAAAAAAATTACTAAAAACAGGAGTCTATACTTATGCTTCACATTTCTTGATATTGCTCACTTCTCAGTAATTTATAATCTGGTTTCTGTCCCCAAATTTGGCTGAAATTGTTCTCTCCAAAGTTATAAATCTTATTATTACTAAGTACATTATTTTTGGTTATCACCTTTCTTGTCTTTTCTGCAAAATTCTATGCTGTCTCCTTTCTATATTTTCCCCCAACTAGGTGTTTTTGTTTGTCTGATAACTTGGCTCTGCTTTGGCTATCTACAGAACCACCAGACAAATCCTTCTCTCCCCCTCTGAAAGTTTATCTTCCATGACTTGCCTTCTTTGGATGCACAGAATGCTAATAGTCAATATTTATAAAATTCTTACTCCATACCAGGCATTATGATAAGAGCTTAACTGGTATCTGATTTGATCTCACAACAGCATTGGTGCTATTATTATTCACAATTTATAGATGAGGAAATTGAGACACACAGACTAAATGATCTAGCAAGGTCATACAGCTAATAAGTATATGATGCTGCATTTGGTCTCAGGCTAGGCTCACTAACAACTACGTCATCTGGCTGTCTCATATATGTACTCAGTCTCTGATCTGGGTCCACTTCTTTTCTCTTCATAAACTGCTGATGAGCTCATTCACTTCAATGAATGAAACTATACTGTCTATGCAAGTGACACAAATTTACATATCCAGTGCTTATTTTTCTCTTGAACCCCAATTCTGCATTTCCAGTTGCCTCTTCTGCATGTGTATCCCATAGATATCAATAACTTGTTTTTAAATGGTGGATTTGTACCAACTTCATGCTACATCTTCTCATTTTTAGTCCTCTAATTTTGTATTGGTCTTAACTTTAACAAGTTTATGATATGATTAGTATATATAGATGACTGATTAGGAAATGGCATCCAAATCAATAATGAGTCATTTCTGAGATGTTAGAAATCATTTGTCAGTGTAAAGAACACAAAATTTAGAGACAGTGTACTTGTGGTTCAGATGCTAGTTCAATTTACAAGTCACTTAACATTTCTACAATGTGAACATCTGGAAATTGAACCAGGGATTAATAGCATCTTCAAAAGAAGCCATAGGAGCGACATTTCATTAAAATATAAAAAACTGATTCCTAAAAAAAATTAGAGCTGTCTCAAAATGCAATAGGCTCTAGTGTTACAATTTGCCTTTTTTTTTAAATCCTTCATATGCAGTAGTGCTAAAAAGATTAATATGAGGTTTCTGAAGAATGAAATCCAGAAAAATTCCTTGCACACAATGGTCATTACTGTGTACAAAGTTCTCCTGTTTCTACTCCTTTTACTCAGCATCAGTTCATATAAATTCTTCCAGGCTTCTCTGAAATCTTCCTATTCATCATTTCTTACAGCACAATTTCTTACAGCATACCACAACTTGCTCAGCCATTCCTCAATTGATAGGCATTTCATTCCCAGTTCTTGGCCACCACAGAGTATCTATAAATATTTTTGCACATGTGAGACCCTTTCTCATTTTATGATCTCTTTGGGGTACAATCCTAGAAGTAATTTCTGGTAAACTTAGCCCTTCACAGCAATGCTAGGACCTAAAGTATTCCCAATGAACTCTTGAGGCAAAATGTCTTCCATATTCAGAGAAAGAACTATGGACTTGGATCACAGAATGAAGCAGGATAATTTCTCACATGTTGTTTTGTTTCTGTTTTTTTTTTTTTGTGGTTTCTCCCATTCATTTTAATTCTTTTATGCAACATGATCACTGTAAAAATGTGTTCAATCAGAATGTATGTGTAGAACGCATATAAGATTGCATGCTGTCACAGGGAAGGAAGAGGAAAGGAAAGTAGAGGAAGGGTGGAAATTTAAGACTAATGGAAGCGATTATAGAAAATGAAAAAAAGTAAATTAATAATAATTAAATTTAAAAAAATTTAAATCCTAGCAAAGGGATTAAGTCAACATGCAGTTAAGTGCCCACTGTGTCCTAAGGACTATGCTAAACACCAGGATTACAAATTAACCAGTTTGCTGATCCCCTTCCACTTCTGTAAGACGGATTACCATATGTCCACTGAAATTTTTTAGGAAAGAATATTGTTAGAGAGAAAATAATGTCCTCCTAACAAAAGCCTTCATCGCCTTCATCTTCATATTTCAAATTTCCTTTCATAAGAGTTTGTAGGAAAACTAGGATGAATATTAGTACAATAGGAAACCATTGTGGGTTAATGTACATGACTCGAGGACTTTACCAAGTGAATATACACTTGGAAAAGTATGCACACTTTTCGTGGATAACTGTAACTTTTCATTTCCTATTCTACTATTCACTAACAGTGTGACTATGTTGACTGAAATTGGTTTGAAATTGCAAGTTAAGCTCTGAATAGCTGAAATTTGCTTCAATTTCTTTGAACTTGTCTCAGTCATCCATCGATTACTTACTGCCTTGCTAGTCTAGAGGGAAGTTTTTCTCCTTTCAAGCATGTTATGGCTCCAAGAGGGCCAGTACCCTTTAGTACTTTTTCCTCCATTAGTTCACCGAAGGGCCTCAGAATCTGAGCTACTCACCAAGGGTCATAAAGCAGCAGCACCTGGCGCATTTAAAGGAAAACAAAGCAGGGAAGAAGGAAAGGAAATAATTTATCTTGTTTAATAAATGAAATGGAGACCAAATGTAATAAGTTAGATAGTGCCTAGAATAATTAACTCTATCTCCTCTAATCTTTTCATAAAGCGTTCCCACTCCCCACTTTTTCTCTCTCAAACTTCTTGTAATATTTTCCTAGGAAAGTGAATAAAAGAAAAAACTTTCTTTTCCTTCTTTGTGCCTCTAATATATATACCCTAAATGCCCAGGTTTCATGGAGGAGTCATATACAGAAACAGATACAAGATTTTAGGTTCAAAGATTTAGAGTTATAAGGTACTTTAGACATGGCCAAAATTGAAGCCCAAAAGATCTGCTGATTTCCCTAAATTCAAACATGTCAGACTGAGTATATAAATCTGGGAATTTTGATTCCCAATCTAGCATGTTTTCCACTGTGTCACATGAATATGGTTGAGGAGGGATGACTTTTATTTTGGGATGTATATGTTTGTGAATCTTTCAGTAAATACCCAGGATAGTAACTTGTACCTCTGTGACCTAGAATAAGTCACTTAATCCCTTAATGTGTCCTCATCTGAAAAATGGGGGTTTGGGGCATATGTTTCTGGGATGTTTTCTGACTCTACATATATGCCATTATAAATGACTTTTTCTCTAATTTTCTTAGAGGACTTACACATCCTAAATCCTACTTTGGTACATCAATTTATTTTTGACATAATATTACATTGGAAAACCAAAGAAACTAGGGTCAGTGGATGTGGTTTTGAATCACTTTTCTACAGCCTTCTAATGAAACAATCTTGGAGAAGTTACTTTACCCACTCTGAACTTCAGTCTTCTAATCATGAAAATGAAAGTGTTGAACAAATGACCTCTGAGATCCCTTGTTCCTCTAAATCTATGATCTTTTGAAGTAAACTTAGAAATATTTGGGAATAATAAAAGTCACCATTACTGACTCTAAATTGTGTTACCTCAAATCAAGTTTACATATTTTAAATATAAAGCACACAGATTATATATTTATGACAAAGCACACATTTCTATTTATTCATGTAAGGGTATAGATAGTGAAATGAATTAATTATAAACACTGATTATTGAATGCATATTAATACATGGCTGTAGGTGATTTAAATATGTTTCTTTCAATATTCCTATCTATGTCTCTGACTCTTTCTCTGTCTCCAACTTACTATCTCTCACTATCCCTCTGTCTCTGTCTTGCTCCTTTTATACAATAGTTCTGTATCATCTTCATTAGCTTTTTCACCAATGCATAGAGGAAGTGTCAAGAATGATTATTTATGTTACATAATTACAGGATATCTTAATTTGAAAGGAATTCAGGAAACTAGCTCTTACAAATAAGTATTGGTATAGGTACCTCTGTTGTAACACTTCAGACTAATATTCATCTATCCTCTATTCAAAGCTTTTGAGTGATGAGTCACTCACTACTTGATGAGACAATTCATTCATTCATTTTGGGTGGCTCCAATTTTCAAGAAATTATTATGTATGTAGTATAAAGTTGTGACTCTCTGTTACTCCATCAATTGCTCCTTTGTACTGCCCAATGAGTTCAAGGAGAATGAGTTTCATTTTCATGAAAGTTATGGCCTAGTCCACAGCAATATAGGTTTTGAAAAAAGTGGGTTCAAGCTCACTTTTTATAGCACAGTAGTGTTCCATCACAATCATGTAACATAGCTCCTTCAGCAATTTCACAATTGACCTGCATCTCTGCAATTGCCAGTTCTTTGTCACCAATAAGACAGCTGTTATAAACATTTTGGAATATATAGATTCATTTCTTTTTTTCTGAATCATCTTTGGAAACAGACCTAGTAGTGAGATTGCTGAGTCAAAGGATAGAGGCGATTTAGTAACTCTCTGGGCCTAATTCCAGATTGTTTCCTAAATGGTTGGATCAATTCACAATTGCACTAAAACTGAATGTGTCCTGATTTTTCCACATCCCCAACAATATTTTTTGTTTTCCCCATTAATCATTTTAACTAATCTGATAAGTATAAAATGATATCACAAGGTGATTTTAACCTCAGTTTCTCTAATCAAAAGTTATTTAAAAGAACCAATATGGTGGAGTAGAAGGACAGGCCTGTAAAAGCTCTGCCCCCACAGTCCATAAAATACATGTAAAAAGTGATTCTAAACAAATTCTAGAGCAGAAGATGCCACAAAATGACAGAGTGAAAGATATTTCCAGCCTAAGACAGCTTGGAATGCTAACAGGAAAGGTCTGTCGCACTGGGCTAAGAGTGTAGTACAACCCAGCCTTGGCCACACAGTGCATCAAGGACAGGATTGGAGCAGGCAGAATCTCTGGCATCAGCTGTGGTCCTGAGATTTCTCAACCCACAAATGCCAAAGACAGCTTAAAAGGTCAGTGAGAAAGCTCATTCATCTGTGTGAGAAGGGAACATGGTCTTGTCCTGGCTCCAGGAGGCAGCAGCTTCGATTTTTAGAGCACTTAGCCTAAAGAGCCTGGGGAAATTGAGTCACTTATCTGGGTCTCAGCCATGAGTAGCTGTCCTGAAGTGAGGAGCAGCACTAGCTGGCATGGTGGGGATGATGGAGGCTCTGGAAAGGGAGTTCTACTCCCAGATCCTGGGCAGAAAAGAGGGCTTGTGTTTGCTCCCAACCAGAGCCCAGGCCAGGAAAAAAGGATCCTTTCATTGCACCACTTTGGAGGAATTGAGAACTTAAAGGTCCCCAGAGTATCCCCAACACTCGAGAAAGGAATAAAAAGTCAAGTAACTAGCTGAAAAATGCCCCAAAAAGGGAAAAAATAAGACTATATAAGATTACTTTGATGAACAGATATTTTCTTCCATCCTTTGAGATAAGGAAGAACAATATGAACCATGAAAGGAAGACAAAAAGTCAAGGGTTCTGCATACAAAACTTCTAAAATAAATATTCAATGGCCTCAGGCCACAGAGAGGCTCAAAATGATTTTGAAAATCAAGTAAGAGAAGTGGAAGAAAAATTGGGAAGAGAAATGAGAGAGATGCAAGAAAATCATGACAAGTGAGTCAACAGCTTGCTAAAGGAGATGATAAAATATGCTGAAGAAAATAACACCTTTAAAAACAGGCTAACTAAATTGGCAAAAGAGGTCCAAAAAGCCAATGGAGAGAAGAATGTGTTAAAAAGCAGAATTAGACAAAGGGAGGAGAAGGTTCAAAAGCTCACTGAAGAAAATAGTTTTTTAAAAATTAGAATGGAACAGATGGAAGATAATGACATTATGAGAAACCAAGAAATTACAAAACAAAACCAAAAGAATGAAAAAATAGAATGTAATGTGCAATATCTCATTGGAAAAACAACTGACCTGGAAAAGAGATCCAGGAAAGACAATTGAAAAATTATGGGACTACCTGAAAGAAATGATCAAAAAAAAAGAGCCTAGACATCATCTTTCATGAAATTATCATGGAAGACTGCCCTGATATTCTAAAACCAGAGGGTAAAACAGAAATGGAAAGAATCCAGTGATCACCTCCTGAAACAGATCCAAAAATAAAAATTCCTAGGAATTTTGTAGCCAAATTCCAGAGTTCCCAAGTCAAGGAAAAATTTTGCAAGCAGGCAGAAAGAAACAATTCAAGTATTGTGGAAATAAAATCAGCATAATACAAGACCTTGAAGCTTCTATAATAAGGGATTGAAGGGCTTGGAATATGATATTTCAGAGCTCAAAGGAACTGAGATTAAAACCAAGAATCACCTACCCAGCAATACTGAGTATAATACTTCAGGGGAAAAATCATCATTCAGTGAAAGAGAGGACTTTCAAGCTTTCTTGATAAAAAGACCAGAGCTGAATCAAAAATTTGACTTTCAAACACAAGAACGAAGAGAAGCATGAAAAGGTAAACAGGAAAGAGAAATCATAAGGGACTTACTAAAGTTGAACTGTTTACATTCCTACATGGAAATTTTTGTAATGCTTGAAACTTTTAGGGTGTCGGAGAGATTGTGTGTGTGTGTGTAAAGACACACACACACACATATATATATACATACATACACATACATACACATACATACACATACATACACATATATACATATATATATGTATATATATGTGTCTGTATATATAGGGACAGAGGGCACAGGGTGAGTTGAATAGGAAACTGTGATATATACAAATTTAAACTAAGGGGTTAGAGAGAACTATATTGAGAAGAGAAAGGGAGAAATATATTGGGAAGAGAAAGGGAGAAAGGCAAATTATCTCTCATAAAAGAGGGAAGAAAAACCTTTTTCAGTGGGGGAAAAGGGGAGAGGTGAGAGGGAAAAAGTATATCTTGCTCTCATCACATTTGGCTTAAGGAGGGAATAACATGCACACTCAATTTGATATGAAAATCTATCTTACACTACAGGAAAGTAGAGGAGAAGGGGATAAATGGCATGCAGGGATGATAGAAGGGAGGGAAAATTGGAGGAGGGAGTAATTAGAAGTAAACGCTTTAGGAGACTAACAAGATCAAAAGAGAGAATAGAACAAATAGGGGGCAGAATAGGATGGAGGGAAATATAGTTAGTCTTCACAACATGGCTGTTATAGAAGTTTTTAGCAAAACTCCACCTATATTGAATTGCCTGCCTTCTCAGTGGGGATGCGTGGGGAGGGAGGAAGGGAGAGAAGCTGGAACTCAAAGTTTTAGGAACAAATGTTGAGAATTGTTTTTGCATGCAACTAGGAAATAAGAAATACAGGTAATGGGTATAAAAATCTATCTTGCCCTACAAAAAAAGAGAGAAGATTGGGATAAGAGAAGGGGGGGTGTGTGATAGAAAGGAGGACATATTGAGGAAAAGAGTAATCAGAATGTATAGCGTTTTGGGGTGGGAGAGGGTAGAGATGGGGAGAAAATTTGGGACTCAACATCTTGTGGAAATGAATGTTGAAAACTAAAAATAAATAAATAAATTTAAAAAATATTTAGAGCATTTTTTAATGTGATTATAAATTGTGTTAATTTCTTTATTTAAAAACTGCTTGTTCATATTCTTTGAACATTTATTAATTGGGGAATGACTTGTATTCTTATGGATTTTACAAAGTTCTTTATATGTTTGAGAGAGGAGACCTTTATCTGAGAAACTAAAAAAACAAAACAAAACAAAACAAAAAAACTTTTCCCCCAATTTTCTATTTTTCTTCTAATCTTGGCAACTTTTGCTTTATTTAAAGAAAAAAATTTTTTTTTAATTTAAGGTAATCAAATTTATCCATTTTAAAATTCACTCTATTCTCTATCTCTTATTTATTCATAAATTGTTTGCCAGGTGTCATATCTGGTAAATAACATGCTCCATGTTCTTCATTTTTCTTTGTAATATCTTTGTATCTAGGCCATTTATCTATCTACTTTCACCTTATTTTGGTAAATAGTGTAAGAAATTGTTCTAATTTCTACCATTATTTCTGCCATGATTAATGCCTTATTTTAAGATCTGTTGCTACTAAACCTCCTTCCTTTACATTTTTATTAGTTTCTTTCATGGTCTTGACTTCTTTTTTCCAAATGAATTTAATTTTTAATTTAGAAAATATTTTTGATAATTTGACTGGGATGGGATTGAATATATAAATTACTTTAGGTAAAATTACCATTTTCATAAAGCTCTGTCAACTGCTAAACAATTAACATTTCACCAATTATTTAAATCTTATTTTGTTTAGATAAAGTTTTTTCTGCTTTTGTTTATATAATTCCTGGGTTTACTTTGGCAGGTGTCTTCCAGGTATTTTATAACATCTAGAGTAATTTTAAATGGAGTATCTTTTACTATATCTTCTTTCAGAGTTTTGCTTGTGATACGTAGGGATGCTCATGATTTATGAGGATTTACAGTAGCTGTCTTTCACTTAGTTAATCATTATTACAACATTGCTGCTGTTGTGTGCAATGTTGTCCTGATTCTACTCACTTCACTGTAAATGAGGTCACTGAAGTCTGCCCAGGTTTTTCTGAAATCATGTTGCCTTTCATTTCATATAGTTCAACAGTTTTCCACCACAACTTGTTCAGTAGTTCCACAGTTTATGAGCATGCCTTTCATGTCCTATTTTTTTGCTGCCACAAAAAGAGTTACTATAAATATTTTTGTTCAAATAGGTCATTTCCCCTTATCTTTCATCTCTGTGGGATACAGACTTAATAGTAGTATTGCTAAGTCAATGGTTATATACAGTTTTATAACCCTTTGGGCATAGTTTCAAATTGTTATTCTGAAAGGTTGAACTAGTTCACAACTCCACCAACAGTGTACTAGTGCCCCAAATTTTATATATCCTCTCCAAAAATTGCAATTTTTCTTTCTGTCATGTTACCTAATCTGACAGTTGTGAGGTGGTATATCAGAGCTGTTTTAATTTACATTTCTCTAATCAGAAGTAATTAAAGTATTTTTATGCGACTATTGAGATCTTTGATTTCTTTTTCTAAAATTTTCCTAATCATATAGTTTGACTATATGCAAACTGGGGAATGGCTATTATTTTTTATAATTTTTGTTTAGCTCCCTATCTATTTGAGAACTGAGGCATCTATCTGTGTAACAGGGTTGCTCAATTTTTTTTTCTAAGAGAAGATAATTTTTGTATTCAATTTCTTCTATTTAACTGACTAGTTGATATTTTTCTAAATGTCTATTCATTTCGCTTACATTGTCAATTTCACTGTCATATAATTATGCAAAATAACTTCTGTTAATTGGTTTAATTTCATCTGCATTAGTGGTACATTTACCTTTTTAAATATGTCATTTGGTTTTCTTCTTTTTTAATCAAATTAACCATTTTTTCTTTTTTATGTTTTTTTTTTCCAGAAAATCAGTTTCTATTTTTTTAGTTCAATGATTTCATTCCTTCAATTTTATAAATCCTTCCCTTGACTTTCAGTTCACCTCTTTTACATGAGATAACTTCCTCCGTTCTTGTTCTCCCTTTCCCCTTATGCCAGGCCATTTCTCTTTCTCAGCTATTCATTTTTTTACATCATTCCAACATAAACAACTTATCTGTCCTATCTTTTTCTATGTAGAATCTTTCTAACTGTCCTAATAATGTTAATATTCTTAGAAAATATATTTCATCTTCCCATACCAAAATGTAAACAGCTTTGGCTGAGTCCATTATTATTTTCCTTTCATGTTTATCTTTTATGTTTCTCTAACATCGTCTATTTGAAAGTCTTTTGTTGTTGTTCCTGTTTTTATTCAGCTCTGATCGTTTCATCTGGATTGCTGAAAAATCTTCCATTTCTTTAAATATATTTTTCCCTTGAAAGGTTATACTCAGTTTTTGCTGGATAGCTTTTTCTTGATTGCAAGCCCAACTCTTCTGTTTTCCAAAATACCACATTCTCTGCCTTTCACTCATTTAATGAAATCATATGTGATCTTAATTTTGGCTCCAAAGGATTTGAATATTTTTTTTCTGGCTAGAAATATATGCTCTGACATAGGAGTTCTGTTATTCAGATATGCTATCCCTAAGAGTTTTCATTTTGTGGTTATTTTTTAGACAATGATCAGCGGATTCCTTCAATTTTTGTTTTTCCTCTGATTCTAGGATATCAGGGTAGGTTTCTTTGACAACTTCTTAAAATATAATGACTAGGCTCTTTCTTTAAGCATTCATTCAAATAATCTAATAATTCTTAAGTTATCTTTCCTTGATCTATTTTCCAGGTCAATTATTTGCTGCTGCTGCTGCTGCTAATGCTCTTGTTTTCCTCTGAGGAGACATTTACCATCTTTTTTTCATTCTTTTTACTGTATTTCATTGTTTATTAATTTCTCATGTAATCATTAGCTCCATTTATTATAGTGAAATTTTGTACTTCTTTTTAAAAATTTTGTTCAGTTCTGCTTTTTAAGACTTTATTTTCAATATTTCAATATTTCAAATATCAATTTTTGGTAGTTTTATTGTATGACAGAAATTTTAAAATTTTTTCAGTATTTTTGTGCCTCTTTTTCTAAGCTATTAATTGACTTTTCATCATTTTTTCCATTGCTTTAATTTTGCTATCTAATTTTTTCCTCTGCCACTCTAATTTGATTTTGAAAACATTTTTAACTATTCTAGGAATTGTGGTGTTTGGAAAGATTGAAGGCAAAAGGAAAAATGAACAGCAGAAGATGGGATAAATAGATAATATCATGGAACCAATAAATATGAGCTTTGAAAGGGTTCGGGAGATTAAAAGGTATGGAAGAGCCTGGTGTACTCAAGTCCATGAAGAGATGAAGAATCATATACTATCAAACAACTAAACAACCATAGAAACAGTTTCACCATTTCTTGATTTTGAACTTTACATTCTCTTCCATATTGGAGATGTGGGAGTGAGGGGGCACTATCTCAAGATTTAGGCTTTTTGTACTGATGTTTGTAAAACTAGTTCTGTGGGTTTAGAAGCTTTCAGGACTTCCAATGTGTTATGATCTGAGGAGATGTGTGATCATTGTTCTTCTGGTCTAAGCTCTTGTCCTTATCCATCAAGGGATCAAAGCCCTTGGGAGCAAAAGCAAAGACTCCTCTGAGTCCTTGATCTGGACCTTGGTGTCTGATGATGATTTTGCCCCTCGAGGTTTTCTCTCTCTCTTAACATTAAACATTTTTCCCCCGCCCTTGAACTATGGCTCAGAAGTGGGTATAGAAGTAATGCATTTGCCAAAGTATTGTACTTTAGGGTTCCTGCTTCCTCTTGACCAAAGATATTCTTCCCTGCCCTTAATCTATGACCAAGATATGGACATAAGGAATGAAGGTGCCAAATAGTGCCTGGTCCTTCTCGCACTAGAACAGGGTTCTCCTGCAATCTCTTTCTCACCACTTTTCAGGTTCCTTTAATACAATGGCTTGAGAACTCCAGAAGTTACTGCTGGTTCTGTTGCCTCCATCTAATCCCAACACTGGTGTTTCATCCACTTGGGGTGCAATTTAGCCTCCTTCCCCAGGTCACAGATCAATCTTTCTGATCTCCAATGCTTTCTGGGGCTAGAATATCTCATTTTGACCTTTTGTTGGTTCTACCACCTGAGAATTGATTTGAGGCTTCATTCTAAGACTGTTTGGAGGGGAATGTTAGGATAACTCATTTGAGCCCTTTTTCTATTCTGCCATCTTAATTTTGCCCATGGAAGCCAAATTCCATTGTTTCTATGAAAACAATAAAGTATTACAGATGAACCTTCCCTTTTATGTATTTTGTTCTTGTTCAGTCCTTTCAGTCTTGCCCTATTATTCATGACCTCATTCAAGGTTTCCTTGGCAAAGATACTGAAATGGTTTGCCATTTATTTCTCCAATTGATTTTTAGATGAGTTATATAGACTAACATAGGTAAATGACTTACCTGGGGTCACACATCTAGTAAGTGTCTGAGACCAGATTTGGATATAGGAAGATATCTTTCTGACTCCGGGCACGGCACTCTATCCACTTTGCCATTTACCAGCCCTTTTTGCGTATACTCATAAACAAATGTGTTTACTTTTTGGACTGTACACAGCCAACAACTTCGCAAACAATAAGCTTAGATTTGGAATCCCTTAAATGTCTGTTTTATTTTACTTCCTGTTGTGAAAGAAGGTATTTAGCCTAAAATGCATTTTAAAAAAATGTCCATAACAGAGAATAGAATTGTACCTTTCATCTCTGAACTGTAACATCACATAGCCCTGTCTTAGGTAAAGTTTTGATTTTCTTTTTACATTTTTCCCCACATGATATCAGGAAGGAAAGAGATAATTAGTATTTTTTTTCATTGTTCCTATAACAAAGCTGTAGCAATGAGACAATATTGTTGGTTTTACACATTGTGGAATAGAATTTGTTCAGTCCAAAGAAGTTTAATTAAAAAGCAAGAAAATGTATTTGATTAGAATGTACTAGACTTGTTATGAATATATAAAATGGATTCATAGTTTCTATGTGTATTTTCTTAAGTATGACATTTTTCAAAATGAATATGATTGGAAATCATCTTCTACACAGAAATAGTTATGGCTATTATGCTTCTGTATAACAGTTTCTGCTACCAAAGAAAACTCCAGAGTAATATTTGTCTCATTTATTAAGCTTAGGGGTGAAAATAAGTGAAGTTATTCCATGTTTTCAATACCAGGCTGATTTATACTTATAACTACTAATGAAAATAACTGTTGGAGTTCTTTCCAAGTGATGTTTTGGTTCTTCCTCCCAATAAGCAATGGTTTTTAATTTATAAGAGTTCAAAGGGTATGAAGTAGAAATTTATTAACTTCCAAATATGCTGAAAGGAGAGGAAGAAATAATGATTAGAACTATAGGAAGGTCTAAAGATAGTATCAAAGTGTTCAGGAGGAGCAGTTTCCATCTACTTTGACCAGGGATATGCATGTATATTATTTTTTATGCTGTAAATTTGCTGTACTGATAAAAAATATTCCCTATTTCCTACCAAAATTGTTGAATGAATGATATCAAGGAAATCATCTAATACGTCTAATATGACATCGACATGCCTTAGTATTTATTTCAGTATCTGGATTATATGTTAAGTGTTGTGGGTTTTATGATTTCTGCATCTTTTCATTGACTTTTGAAACATTTGTGTCATTTTTAACAGAGAAATTTTATTGTTCTGAAGAGTAAATGTCTCATTTAAGAAAACAATGCTTTCTACCTATTTTTCTTTAACATAAATATCAATAATACTAATAATCTACCTCATTCAAATCAATTTTAATTGAGTCACAGAACCTGAAAATTTGAACAAACTTTTATCATATATGCATACACAGACACACACATGAATTTATAATTATCAGTTCAAAGAAATTCACAGTATCATTACTTAGAGCATGACAGCAAGAACAATTTTAAAAACTTGGAAGTAATCATTCTTTTTATTAATATGGTAGTGTTTGAACAAATTGTAGTGACTTAAGTGAATATGATGTTGTTCATTTGTTCTTAGTTTTGAAGATCAGTGTCATCATAGGGTGGTCTTAACTCACATGTGAATTGGATTTAAGTGAGGCAGAGTCACACAAAGTTATCTGCTTCACTCTCTCATAGAGACATTAAAGTTCATTGACATACAATGTAGGACAGTCCTGGAGACTAAAAATGGCCCCAATGTGTACAGGTCATTTGCATTTTGACTAAGTGGAACCATCCAAATATAGTAATTTTAAAGAATTTGGACTAATGACCAAAGTATGACAGCATTTGAAAATAATTTTCTAAATAGAAATAAAATAAGAGACTTGAATCAATGAGCCAAAGCCTAGAAAGAGGAGTTCACTTTCAAAGTTAGATTTTAAAGTGTATAATTGTTTTACTATCTAAATTTTCTGACTATGGCTTACTAAGAGTTTGACATACAGAGGACCTAAAAAAGGACCAAATACTATCATCCTGAAGGGCTGAATTCCTCTCTTGTTTTCAGACAGTTCCAAACTATTGGAAGAGAGAGAATTCCAAACACGTTAAGATGTCCAAGAAATAGTGATGGTTGTGTAAATGTCCAGAATTCTGGAACTACTCAAGATGGTGAGTAAGATGATCTGGAAGATGTATTGATTGTGCATTTTTGCTTATTGTTAACAATTTTTCTTCTTAATTGGAAGATCCTCCTCACTCATTAATGGACCTGGGAAGATTTGTAGGAAGGTCCACACCTTTTGTTAAAGAAACATTGGTTCTCAAAGGTTGTGATGCCCTTTGGCTCTAAAAAATGTTTAAATATTCTGAGAGTGAGATTTTACTTTGGGGTTTTGTTTTTGGAATAAGCTTTGTGTGTCAGATGAGACTCTGGGAATTCACTAAGCACCCCCCTGGCTTTGAAAACCTAGAAGCTGGTGCTTCCCTCTCTAGTAACTAGGTATATACGGTCAGGCTGCTGCATCTGTCTGTTGAATTGTGATGTATGTATTGCTTACTGTAAGATAGTTTGAAAGCGCTGTCTGTTGATTTAGATTTCTCTGTATTTTCTCTGAAGTTCAGAGTTCTGACTTTTTCCCCTGAACTAAGTGAATGATGCATGTGCTTGATTAAAGTGATTGTTAATGCCTCAGAAGTTGCCTTTCCATTTACAAATGCAGATCTAAGAACCTGGGATAGCAAACCCCTGTGTATTTCGGGATACTTCCTGATATACAAGAAAACCCATAGCCTGACACAAAAAACTGCTAAAAAATTTAAAGCATTAGAGGACATCTTGGGCTCTAAAGCATCCTGAATATCAAGTCCCAAGAACTGATTAATCAATCTACCATTTAGCAACTATTTTGCTTTTTTTTTTTTTATCAAACATTGTGCTAAGCACTCTAGGCACAAAGATAAAAATGCAACTGTTCCTGTCTTCAAGAAACATTCTATATGGTAAGAAAATATATACATCTATAACGGCATATAGAATAAATATGACATAAATACAAGGTAGTTTAGGTAAGAAGAGCACTAGAAGTTGGTGGGATCTGGAAAAAAGCTTTACGTTGAAGGTAGCATTTGACTTTAGTCTTAGTAGGAACCCTATGAGGCAGAGTTGAGAAAGAATAGAAATTCAGAGACTGGAGGTACAGGCAGGCAGTACAAAAGTATAGAATGTGGGTACTGTGTGAGAGCCACAGCAAATGACAGACTATATATTATAGAAAAACAAGTAATATATGATGAAGTGATTGAAAGGGAGGTTCGATCAAGTTGTAAAGGGTTACAAAAGACCAACATAAGTCTATATTTTATGTAACAGAAAATAGAAGGACTACTGCTGGATACTGGATGGGTGGGCTGGTGTTGGTGATCAATACAGCCTCTCCCTACTAGTGAATATATGTCTATCATAGGGAAGGGAAGGAAAATGTGTGGGTAGAACTCAGACATGCCCTCCATCTCCAAGCTCCATGACATCTATGGAATTTCTCTCCAAGACTCCATGACCAGTTTTTCTTTAAGATTCCATAACCACTGCTGAATTTTACCTACAACAAGTATGTTTCAGATTGAAAGGGGCTGACACTAGAATTTTTTTCTTAAAAGTTTGCCCACACCTGTTATACAATTAAATTAAATAAATGTTATATATTTATTGAAGATTTGTGTTTAAGTTGTATTTTACATCACCTGGTAACCCCTGCATAATTTAACCATCTGTCATATCTGATTCCTCTTCTTTAGTCTCTTTTAATAATAGCTAGCATTTACATAGTGCCAAACATTGACTATGCTAATTGCTTTATGATTCTTAACTCATTTGATCCTTACCACATTCCTGGAAAGTATGTACTATTACTACTTTGATTTTACAGTTGAAGAAATTAAGGTCAATAGAGGTTAAAAGATTTACCTAAGGTCACATAGTAGTAAGTATCTGAGGTCAGATTTGAACTTAGGTCTTCTTGATTCTACCAACTACAGTTGTCTCTCAAGATTTTTTCTGGGTCTTCTTTTGAATCTGTACATTCTCTCATTTTGTGATGTGATCAATTCCCAAAGCAATAGTTATGATCACTAAATGATTACAAAACCTGTATCCACACTTAGTTTCTCACCTGAGTGTCAGTCCTACATTTCCATCTTCTTGCTGGACCTTTCCATCCATCTGGACATTCCAGAGGCATCTCAAACGAAACATTTACAAAATAAAATTAATTAACCTTGATGCTATCTTTGATACAAAAACAGAGAGATGATGTTGTGGGAAAAAAAGTCAGTCCAGAAATCAGGAGGTCTCATGTCCCTGAGTTCAAATCTGGATTCAGACACTGACTAGCTGTATGACTCTGGACAAGTCACTTAAACTTGTTCATATCATTTCCTTTTCTGTAAAATGACCTGGAGAAGAAAACAGCAAAGCACTCCACTTTCTTTGCCAAGAAAACCCTAAATAGGGCCACAGAGTCAGACAAGACTGAAAGGACTGAAAAAAAACCCAAAACATCCTTGACTCTTCACTCTCACTCAGCCATATATTTAATCAAATGCAAAATATTGTGATTTCTATCTTTACAATATCTCTCACATAAACCGCCTTTACTCCACTCATACAGCTACCATTTACTCACACTTGTTAAGTTCAGACACTTGTCACCTCTGCCCAGACTAATGTGATAACTTCCTAATTTATCTCCCTTTGTCAAATCTGCCCCGCTTCCAAATCCATATTCCATGTATATTTCTTTTTTAAATGCAGGTCTACTCAGTTCACTATCCATAGACAATAAATGCCCCGAGTGCCTATTATTTCTAGTGTAAAACAAACATACTCCATACTCTAGGACTCTAGGATAGAATATACTCCATTTAGCAAATACACGAATGTGAGCTGAGTGACAGGGCAGAGGGCTGCACAGCTTTCTCCCTGCCTAAGTTTCTTGGACCAGGTAACAACTACAAAAAAAAAAATAAAAAAAAAGAGAGAGAGAAAGAATATCAAGGGCTTTTTTTTGCATAACCCCTGAATCATTAGCTTTTCTTCTTCAGCAGCCAATTAAGGGACTATTCATTATTACATAGTACCAGACCATCAGTCAAAAATGGATGGAAGTAATTACTCTTCGAACTATACTGTTGATTAAAACACAGAGGGGATATATTTCCATCCATAGTCTGAGGAATGACCCATGTAGGTTGGTTTACCTTTACTATATATTAGTACAATTACACATCTTCCTTTTGTCTTCCAGGGAAGCATCTCCATATTGTGTTTTGAGTTTTTACCCAGAATTTCCAATTCTTTACTAAGTTTCTCTGTTTCAGGAGTTCTGCTTTTACTTCCCATCCAAGATGTGGGTAACTTTGCTTAGTTATCCATTAGCCAATTACCCTTTAAATACTCATATTAGTTTTGATGTTCACAAATAAATGGAATAATCTCATTAATGATTTCCACTTTCCAACAGGATTGCTGATACCCAGTTTCCACCTATGAAGGGTTTTAACTATTCTGAAATGATATTATAAAGATTCTTGCTTACTCTCCCTTTGAGTAAGACCAGCAACCCTGACTGCAATCGATGATTCCCAAAGGAAATGATAGCTGAATGGTCATCATTGTATGCTCATTCTACTTGTGCTCAGGATAATATACAAAATGTTGTTTCATATTACACATACCACTACTATCACAGTATTTACAATAAAAAGAAAAAAATTAATAACGTCAATGAAAATTTAAAGACCCACATATCTTCTAAATTACTCTCAGGAGTTTTGTAGAATTTTACACATTAAACTATTTATTTGTGAAGAACAAGATAAAATAAAACAAAACTCTAGGTCAATGTAATGTCATATCTGATATTGACAATAGTGCTTTGTCTTTTTCCTATTCCATATAGTTTCCATTTATGTGAATTTCACTTGACCCAATTAGCATCTTACTGAAATTTTAAGCAATTATTTTTTCTTTTCTTTCTCTTTCTGAATATGAGTTTGTATGTTCTATGTAAATGCTTAATTGCCTCCAGAATATCCCATTAAAAGCCACAAAATTCCAAAGGGGAAAATATGAGAACAGCTTATATACTGTGGATAAACATAAATGTGTTTCTTTCCCACTATGAACCAACATAGTAGCTTCTGTTTTTTATCAATTATATCTAATAAAGCTTAACCTGAATAATATTCTTTTAAGTCTTCATTACAGTGAGGGAGGCTGATAGAAACTTATACTAGGTATTGGACAGAAGAAAAAGAATTGGTGAACAGGAATCTGTTTACAGCATCTAAACCAGTGTCATTATGACCTAAAAGCTTTGTGTATTTTATGTACTTTAGTCTGAAACATTTACTGCCACTATTACATTTTGCAATTACAGTGAAGTGAGGCAGAAAATAACAGTTCAAAAATGTATTCAAGTAATGAAGTTTCAACCATTAGTTGCAATGCTGTTGTTATTTTAGCAAATATTTAATCTTCTTAGCAGCATGGGTTCCTAATTGATCTTTAAGTATTATTGTTCCTGGACATTTCTAATCGACTTCTAATTGCTACTTTAGGCCAGTAGGTGAATAATATGTAATGGATGGTGGAGATTGTTATAGTGTATTATATCAACTACACTAACTAAAATAAATTTCGGAGTTGATCCATTATCTTGGAGAGAGGAGAAGGTTATTGCAGACCTAATAAATAGCTTACCTATTTCCATGAGTTTTCATTCAGCCTAAAACAAAGCTTTTTCTTAATGAAAAGAATTGTTGTTTATATGGCAATTTCTGTTTTACAAATATCTATATCTATCTCTCTGTCTATCTGTCTATTCATTTGATCTTTTCAGCAATTCTAGATATAGGTACTATCATCTCCATCTCACAGATGCAGATGTCGAATCTCAGAGAGGTTAAGTTTCTTACAGATGGTCACAAGCCTAGAGAGTTTGTTAAAAGTGTCTTTAGCTCAGCTAGAGCTTTCAGCTAGATCAAGAGCTAGGTACTCTATATAATGGTATCCATTTAAACCCTAATTAGGTATTGCCAATAAAGTTAATGACCAAAATATTTTGCAGAAAATTGAATATTATTTATAAGAATGTTTCTTATAAGTAAACAAAATTTTGTTGCAGAATATAAAGCAGTCATATAGGCAAGGAAATAGAAACATGTTACATATTAAGAGTGCTTAATCCTCAGGCAGAATATAAATGTTTCACTAAGGCATATGTTAAGTTCCTTAAGGTACTATATCGTTTTGAAGTTGTATTTTGAGCACTTAAGACAATGTTTCACATGTTGCATATGCTCAATAAATGTGACATTTAATTGAATTGAAAAGTTAGGGTTTTTTTTTTCAATTTTGTGAACTCATTTCAATCTATGATCCAACAATATTTTTCTTTTTACCTGTTGAAAAACTATAATGTCAGTTCACATGAATTTATTCACTGAAAGAGCATTTTAAGTAACTACTATGAGCCCAGCACTGACAATGATATATTCAACAAAAGAATAACACATAGTGTCCTTCCTCAAGGGATACGCCAAAAAGAAAAGTTTTAAATTAAATAATTAGGGAACAAAACTAGGCATAACAAAAGACTTAGAAATTGCTAATTAACCAATATGAGATAGGAATTTGGAAATAAAAAGAATCATGGACTACAGAAGCAGATAACTTCACAGTTGGAGGAATCCCAGTGGCTTTCCATTCTAAACCACATCTGAAATGAATTTCTTAAGACAAGACTCTAACCCCCCCATCCCAACAGTGAAGTACTCATCTTGTACCTGCTTCAGTTCTTACAGTGATTGAGAACCCACCATTGACTGATATAGTTCAGTTCACTTTGTGAGAGTCTTAATTGTTAAGAAATTGTATATTCTATTTTCCCTAACATAAAATCCAAATTTGTTTTTCCATAGATTCTCCCAATTTCCCTAGCTTTTGCAATTTATGGACTGAAAGGATTAATGACTCTCCCCCTTGAAAACCTTACAAATATTTGAATGTGCTTGACATGTTCCCTTTTAATTTTGTCCTGGTTAAAGTCCCTTGTTTGTTTCAGCATATTTGTTTTATTAATAATCTCAAAATAATCAAATATTCTGGTTGTTTACCTCTGAACACTCTTCAATTAAGTGAAGTCCTTCCAAAGTAGCAAAACTCAAAACTAAATACAATACTCTAAACATGGTCTTACCAGGACAGATAAAAGCAGAAATATCACTTGATTTCTGGGAGCCATTTCTGAATGAAATGTGTGATTGCATTCGTTTGTCTAATATGTCCAGTTGTTACTTCATTCTATGCTCAGATAGGAAAATAAACAAACAAATAAATGAATGAATAAACAAATGTTCCATTATAAATTGGTAAACTCATACCTTGTGCCATAGTCCCAGGGTTTCCTCAGCTGTGTATGGTATGAGGACTGGAGCAGTCCTAAAAAATGCAGAAGAGAGCTAGATTTTGATAGATGAGAAGAGAGGGCAGACCTGCAGTGTATCCAGGAACATGCTTGCCCTCTCCCCAGTTTTCCTCAGATACATTAAATAAAGCCTTTCAATAGATTCTGGAGTGACAGAACCCCCCTCCCAAAAAAAAACAAAAACAAAACAAAACATAATGAAACAATTTTCCAGGGTAAGTTGAATTAAAAGGACTTCAGGAACTATCTATTTCACTTGGATGAAAGGGAAGCCAGTCCAGGGCAAACAGTGTCTGGGCAAGCCAGTGGAAAGCTCTTTTACAGATCAACAGCTAAGGCTCCTTAGTTGTGACTCAGCAGACCAGCTTTGAGATTTCCAGTCCCATTGCAGAAAGTAAATTGTGGTCCCAGAACTTCAGCAAAACAGACATGACTAGGATAGGCAACTTTCAATGGAATAGCCAAGCCACCAGACTCTGAAGTACCAGTGTGGAAAGACAGTGACCATGCCCTGGCCCTGAATGTAAGAAGCTTGGTATAGTCCCCACCATATCCCAACAGTACAGCACAAATTTGAAAATCACAAAATACAATAGACAGTTACTAAGGTGACAGAAAAAATGAAAACAGAAACTAAGAGGAAGACAATGTCAAGACTATATGTGAAGGCTGAAAGGGGAAGATGAATTGGTCTTAAGGCCAAAAAAGTCCTCTTGGAAGAGCTCAAAAAGGATTTTAACAATCAAGTAAGAGAGGTAGAAGAAAAACTGAATGAAGAACTAAGGGTTTGTAATGGTAATTTAAATGGGAAAATCTTCATTAATAGGCTCACATTATCTGCCTGAGTCATATGGAGCCTGTGGTAGGAGGAGTTTGATGAATGGGTGGAATAATAAGGGTGGAAGAGGAAGAGGCAGAGCTAGAGCAGAACCAAGGGCAAATTGGTCAGAAGTGTGCAGCTGATTAATATGAGTTGATAGGGCTTGTTTGTGATTTTGTTTAAGGGAGCCTGCTTGTGATTTGCTTAAGGAAGCTGTCTTGTAGGAAGATTAATAGAGGAAAGTCTTGGGGCTGGTGTTGTCTTATTGTATATAGATTAAGATGAATTTTGCTTTCTGGTGTCTGAATAAATATTTTGGTTCTGCCTTCCATGTGGAGAATCTGTGGTATTTTGTGATTCAGAATTGCAGTGAGATATTCATGTCCACCATAGACACTGTGAATATCATGTTGGCATTAGAGAGAAAGGCAGGAGAATTATGAGAAAAAAAGGTCAACAGCTTGGAAAAGGAAGCACAAAAATTTGACTAAAGAAAAAAAATTCCTCAAAAATATAAGTGGACAAATTGGAAAAAAAAAATAATCCACTGAAGAAAGAAGAACTGGCCAAATGAAAGCTAATTGAAGAAAATGATTCCTCAAAAATTAGAATTGGGCAAGTGAAAGTGAATTATTCTATGAAAAACAAAGAATTCAGTAAGACAAAATCAAAAGAATAAAATAAAACACAAGAAAATGTAAAATATGCCATTAAAAAACAACTGTACTGTAAAGGAGATACAGGAGAGATCATTTAAGAGTTATTGTACTATCTGAAAGCCACTATCAAAAAAAAAGAAAGGGAATAGCATTGTTCAAGAAATTATTTAGGAAAACCTCCCTGAAGTCTTTGAACCAGAGGGTAAATTAGTCATTGAAAGATTCCACTTATCATCTACTGAAACAGATATCTAAATGAAAACTCCAATGAATATTGTAGCTAAATTCTAGACCTATCAAGTCAATGAGAAAATATTGCAAGCACCCAGAAAGAAACAATTGAAATATCAAGAAGCCACAGTCAACAGAGGACTTAGCAGCTGTTAGAGTAAAGAATTGGAGGAAATATGACATGCTAGAAGGCAAAGAAACTTGGATAACAATCAAAAAGTCAACTACCCAGCAAAAGTGAGCATAATATTTCAGGGAAAAAGATGTATATTTAATGACATATGGGACTTTTGAACATTCCTGATGAAAGGACCAAAGCTGAACAAAAATTTGATCTTCAAATATAAGACTCAGGAGAAGCATAAAAAGATAAACAGGAAAGAAAAAATGTTAATCAATAAGATTAAACTATTTACATCCCTATATGTGGAGCTGATACTTGTAACTCTTGAGAATGGTATCTCTATTAGGGCACTTGGAAGAAGTGTACATACATATGTACATATACACATATATACATACATGTGTATACATATATTATATATATATATATATATATATATATATATATATATATATATATATATATACACACACACATCCATATATAGAAAGAGAGAGAGGGACAGAGACAAAGACAGTGCGGGTATAAGTTGAACTTGATGTGATAATGTAAAAAAAAGGGTGAAATAAAATGATTATACAGTGAAAAGAGGAAGGGGTAGGTAGAATAGGGTAAGATACATCACTTGAAGACACTCAAAAGACCCATTATGATAGAGGGACAAAATGGATGTGAGGAGGAATTGTTTTAATCTTACACTCATTGGGGATGGTTAAAAGAAGGAATAACATACAGACTCAGTTGAGTAAAGACATTTATCTTACCCTGTAGGGAAGTAGGAGGGAAAAGGCAAAAGAAAAGGGGGTGAGAGGAAGAAAGGAGTGCACATTGAAGGAGCTGGTGGTGAGAAGCAAAACACTGACAAGGAGGGACAGGCTGAAATGAGAGAGAAATGAATAAATGGGAAATGGAATAGGATGGATTGAAATAAACAGTAATCATAACTGTGAATGTGAATGGGATGACCTCTTTCATAAAATGGCAGTGGATAGCAGAGAGGATTAACTACCAGAATCCTGTGATATGTTGTTTACAAGAAACACTTCTAAAGCAGAGAGATATACACAGAGTTAAGGTAAAAAGTTGAAGTAAAAAAACCAAAAAAACAAAAAAACAAAAAACAGGTAGAAATTCTGATCTTAGACAAACAAAAGCAAAAAAAAAATTGATCTAATTAAAAGAGATACAGAAGGAAACTACATCCTGTCAAAATGTAACATAGATGAAAGAATATCATTACTGAACATTTGCATATATGGCATCTGCACAAAAACTGACCATGTATTAGGAATAAAAACTTTACAATAAAATGTATATTAAATGCATATTTTTCAGATCATGATGCAACAAAAATTATAAGAAATAAAGAGACATGGAAAGATAGGCTAAAAACTAATTGGAAACTAAATAAGCTAAACCTAAAGAATGAGTGGGTCAAATGGTGAATTATAGAAACAATCAATAATTTCATCAAAGAGAAGGCCAATAACATATCAAAACTTATGTGATGGAGCAAAAGTCATTTTTAGGGGAAATTTTATATCTCTAACTTCTTACACGAATAACATAGAGAAATACATTAATGAATTGAGTGTGCAACTAAAAAAGTTACAAAAATAAGAAGTTAAAAATTCCCAATTAAATGGCAAATTAGAAGTTTTGAAAATCAAAGACAGATTAATGAAATTGATAGTAAGAAAACAATCAAACTAACAAAACAGAGCTGGTTACATTTTTAAAAAAATCTATAGAATAGATCAACCTTCAGTTTACACTGAATCTTGGAAATATACATTATTTTGTAAGTTAAATTAAATGTTCTATGTTCAAGGTCCTTCTTTTGTATTTTCTTTAAGATATACTGGGTTTCAGGTTAATAAATGGTCAAAGGACATGAAAAGGATGCTTTCAGTGTGTGCATGTATATACATATATGTATATAATCAGATAAAATGCTCTAAATCACTATTAATTAGAGAAATGAAAATGAAAACATCTCTAAATTACCATGTCATACCTATCAGACTGGTTAATATGACAGAAAAGGAAAACGATAAAAGTTATAGGGCACAAGGGAAAATGAGGATACTAATGCATTATTGATGGAGATGCAGACTGATTAAACCATTCTGGAGAACAATTTGGATCTATGACCAAAGGACTTTAAAACTTTGCAGATCCTTTTACTCAACAATACCAATACAGGCTTTGTATCCCAAAGGATAAAAAAAATGGAAAAGAACCTCAATCTACCAAAAAAAATACAGCAGCTGTATTTGTAGTAGCAAATACTTGGACATTATTGAGAGGGAATAACTATTTAGAGGATGCCCATCAATCAGAGAATGGTTGAACAAATTGTGGTATATGGTTGTGATAGAATACTATTGTTCTGTAGGAAATGATAAGCAGAATGGTTTCTGAAAAGTCTGAGACTTATATGAACACAAGCAAATTGAAGTGAGCAGAATCAGGAGAACATTATGCACAGTAACAGCAATATTTTAGGAATGATCAACTTTGAAAGAATTAGTTACTCTGATCAAGCAAATGGTTCATGACAATTCCAAAGGATCCATTATGAAAAATGATATCCACCTCCAGAGAGAACTGAACTCTGAATGCAGAATGAAACATACTCTTTTTTTACGTTTGTTATTTTTCTTGTTTTATTATTTTCCATCTTCTTTTGAAATAGAGCTAATATGGAAATATATTTTGCACCATTTCCACATGTATAATTCAGATCAAATTACTTGCATTCTCAAGGAGGGGGGATATGCGAGCGAGGGACAGAATTTAGGACTTAACATCAAAAAAGTTTGTTTTGTTTTACATGCAATTAGGAAATATTTAATGAAATAAAAAAATAAAGAGCAAAAGCTTGTGCTTAAGATATGAAGTTGAAATTTCATCATAGCCTTTCCAATAATTGAGAATTAATTCATCCAGTCATCCTCTACATATTTAAATTAAATTTGACATTTTGACACTTCTCACCCACTAGAGTACCATTTAGTAAATTACTTATGTAGCATTCCACCTCAAAAGTGATTGAGACCTCCCCAATGTAAAGACCTTCTAATGTAAACAGTACAGACAGAGAGCTCTACACATTAGCATTAATAAATTAGAAAATAAATCCACTATATGATTAAAGATTTTGCTTTAATATCAACTTTTATAAATTTAATTCTTCCTCTCTGACTCATAATTGCAGACCTGTTATGCTTAGCATAATTAATCAATAATGTCATATACCTTTACCACAAGTCACACACATATGCATACATTGACTTTCAAGTATTAATATATTAAGGACATTTGTAAGGTTATTTTTCCAGCAGGAAAATAAAATGAAAATTTACTATAAATTGGCTTGGATTGGTGTTTGTGGACCAAATTATTCTACAAAAATGTCAGTATGATTTTTTAGTGCAATCTGAGTCAAACATTAAGTAAAAAGTGATTTTTCCAGATCATCAGGTTTCAGTTGTCACTAGTTCTCAGATTTTGAAAATATTTTCATTATTTTCTCATCTCTGGAATTGTTGAATAATTAGAATAGGAGATGATTGATGCCACTTTCATTTTATTCTCAGAACTCACACTGAAAGAATATAATCAAACATCTCTGCAAAATATAAAATAATCTATTTCTTTGAATTGAAAAGAAAAGTTCTTTATTACTGTCTTTGACATAATTCAGTAGGATTAAACTGTTTTTGACTTTCAGTTTGCCAGGTTGAAAATTCATTAGTGTACTTTAATTTAGAATTAAACACCTTTGGTTTCAAATTACAACATTATGAACTGCATAAATCTGAACTGATGAGATGACCACACTCACTGATTTATTGTAGTCTAAATAAATTCAGGTTTTCTTTGAAATAGCTTATTAAATCTGGTCAATTTCTATAACTTAATTTACTACCTCATTATAGTTGTAATTAGAATGGTGGTTATAGAACTTCTTAATTATATATTTTAAAGGAAACATGCTGAATAACTGACTAATTAAAAACACTAAACTTCTGAATGTTTTTTTCTTAATGGAGCTTTAGGGAAATAGTGGGGGTGTTTCCAATTACTATGCTTCCTGTAAATATAGTAATTGCTCCAATTTGAAGTTTGTTTATCAGGTCTAAAGATCTTGAGAGCTGCAGTGAGAAGGAAAAAAAAAACAATTATCTGATCAAACTTTCTACAATAAATACACATGTATTTTTGGCAATTTGGTTTAATGTAAAATTACATACAATGACTTTAATAAACCAAGAATAGACAACAGTAGAAATTTTAAAAGTGATTGGAAAGGGGTTGTATATTGAATAATTCTAGACATTACAACCCAGTTTCAGTTCTATTCAAGGTGAGTAATGTAATATTGATGTTTATGATTGAAATGATGCTTTCATATAAATTCTATGTTTAATAGAGTCCAGATATAAATACTCTTGGGACTAATTATATCATGTTTTTTCTTTAATGTTTGGTAGAATAATACTTGGATTAAAAAAATGATTTCTTCATTCAGTAAAAGAATTTGCATGTGAGTTCTATAGATTCACCACAAATGCCTTTGGAATATTTCCAGTGGTACACAGGAGAATAGGAGTGACTTGTACAATACCTCATCCTGTTGTTGCTTGGTTTTGTTTTCTACCATTAAAAGTCTATTTTTCAAAAGCTTTTCATTATGTATAATTTGGAGTGTAAGATTGCTTTGTAAATAATGTTACGTTAATAATATTGCCCTCAAATTGGGAGATGGGGTGTATTAAATATCAACAGTAAAGACTAAATTAGGCAAGTTTAATTGTGAGAATGTCTTGTTTCCAAGAGTTTATTTGTTAGATTCTCAAGAATATATTAGAGATTGTATATAAAGTATGGGTATGTCATCCATTTATTTATGAATCATAGCAAAACACTAGTGTATAATTGTGGGTGAATAAATCATGTCTTTTAAGATATTAATTAAATGTATTGATTATGATCTAAAATTATATGGTACCTAGATTGTATCATTTCCTTGAGAGATTTCCATTGATCAATAAATTCAGGCTCATTGTGGCTAATTCTTTCCTGATAAGACCAGCATCTACCAGGATTCTTCCTCTCTCCCCTATCAGAATATCATTTTCATTTAAAGGTAAAAAAATAGCCCTTGTGAACTAGCCATTGACTCTCTTGATAAAGATTCTTGGTCACGTAAGTAAATAAAAATCCCCATCCACATGATGTCAGCGACCCTTTAACTTGATGGGTATGAACCAAGGCACGCCTCTATGTTCCACAAAACAGATATGCTTCTATATGAAGATGTTGGGGGCAGCATCTATAGAAACTAAGTGTCCCTGTACTTCTTTATCATACATATTCATTATCTTGGGGTGAAGAAACTCTTTCTTTCTTCATTGTAAAAATAATTGATGAGTTTCTCATTTTCCCTCAATTTGAACCTGAACTAAAAGCGACAGGATAACCTCCAGCATTTGGCATGGTTTATAACTGGAGAAGACAAAATGGTCTTCTGGCTCACATCATGGTTGTCTTGGTTGGATGGAAGGATACCATACATCACCCAAAACTAAATTCCTTCTAGTCATTTATAGAGGGGGAGGGGTGTTCTTAATAGAAAAGGGAATACATTTTTGCTTAAAAGAGCAATTATCTTGGTTTGTGCAGACAAAGCCTGCCCAAGAAGATTAATAAGGTAAAAAATAATTAATTCCTTAAGCTTGGGAAGTTATCTGAGGATTTCTTATAAGAGAGCAATATAAATTAATTAAAGACTACCAATGGGGATTGTATTATTTTTAAAAAAGCTGGCTGAAATGGGAAGTTATTAGTTCTTGTCCCCATAAAGATGAATATTCATTGCAACCAGTTCCTCAATAGGAATTTGCAAATAAGGAATTGAATTTTACAAAAGAAAACAGGTTTGAAAGATTGTACCTATGCATGCCCCTGACCTATTACCTTCCACATTCTATGATCATCTTGCCTTAGGATTAATAAGATACCACTTGCCTTAAGAACCACAATAATGGCTTCATATATTAGAAATGGGTCTCCTTCACCACAATACTATACAAGTTAATGGTGATCAACTAGAGAAACATGAGTAGGTTTTCAGAAAAACTCTGAATTGGGAAAATACTGCCATCATTGAAAAGGGGCACTTTAGCAATTAGAAGAATTAGAGTCTTTTTTTTTTCTGTCAGTTTTGTAAAGAGTAATGTCATCTTCTCCTGGAGGGAGTTTAGACATGGTTACTGAAATCTGATGAAAAACTATTTATGGTCAGCCTAAAGGGGATTAAGGAAAGTCAGCATTAGGATATCAGAGGCCCATGAATGTCTAAGGCATTCTCTAAATTTGCTGCTCCATTTGGATCATTTGAAAGATGCTACAAAGTGTAGACCATGGAAGAAAGGGGTATTGTGAGCTCTTTGGAATTTGTATGTATTTACATTAGTATGAGTAGGGCCACAGAATTAGCAAACCATCTCATACAGTAAGCACTAAAAAAAATCTGATCCTTGTATGTTGGTAGAGGTGGCAGAGGTTGGATGTTTAGGAAAGATACATTGTTACTAGTGATGGAGAGGAAAACATCTGGAGTATCAGTTCCTTTTATAACAGATGGCATCTGGCAGCTTATAGAAGACTACAGAGAACTGAAGAAATTCATCATGCCTATTTTTACATCTTCTGATCTTTTCAGTGTATCATGTAAAAACAGTTTTAGCATTCTTTTTCTTAAAATTTTGAATTCTAAATACTCTTCCTTCCCCACCCCTACTGAGAAAGCAAGCAATTTGATATGTTATATATGTGCAGTCATGCAACACATATTTCCAAATTAGCCATGCTGCAAAAGAAAATGCAGACTAAAAACAGCAAATGAAAATAAAGTTTTAAAAAGTAGATTTCAATGTGCATCCATTCAGACTCTATTAGTTCTTTTTTTTCTTCCTGAATAGCATTTTAATTATAAATTCATTGAAATTGTCATGGAACATTGTATTGCTGAGCATAGCTAAGTGATTTAAAGTTCGTCATCAAACCATATTGCTGTTGTTTGTACAATTTTTTTTTTGGTTCTGCTCACTTCACTTTGTATCAGTTTAAGTAAATCTTTCCTGGTTGTTCTGAAAGCCTTTTCATTTTTTGATATCACAACAGTGTTCCATCAAACTCATATAAAATCTTGGTCAGCCATTCCGCACTTGATGGTTACCCCCTTTAAGTAGGTAATAAGGGAATTCTTTCAACTTCTATTTTACCCACTGATTTACCAATATGATTTCAAGGCAGTTTTCCTAAATCTTTCTTGAAATGTTATGTCTAGGTTCTTTTTTATCATGACATTCAGTAGTTTAATTCTTCTTAAATTCTCTCTCATAGATCTATTTTTCAGGTGTTTTTCAAAAGGGATAGTTTACATTTTCATCTATTTTTAAAACTTTTGATTTTGTTTCATTATTTTTTGATATCTCATTGAGTAAGAATTCTTTACCCAAATTCTAGTTTTTTTGGGAATTATTTTCTTGAGCAAGTTTTTGTACCTCCTTTTCCATTGGGCAAATGCTACTTGTCAGGAAGCCTTCTCTTCCATGAATTTTTGCACATTTTTTTTTTCCATTTAGGCAACTGTGCATTTTAAGGAATTCTTCTCTTAAGTAGATTTTTGTGCCTCCTTGACCACTTAGCCACATTTTTAAGGTGTTATTTTCTTTGGCATTTTTATTGCCTTCTTTACCAACTTGTTGACTTATTTTCTATGATTTTCTTGTGTCACTCTCATTTCTTTCCCCATTTTCCCTCTAACTCTCTTATTTAATTTTTAAAATACTTTTTGAGCTCTTCTAGAAGGTTTTTTTTTTTGAGACTTGCCAATTCATTTTTCTTTGAGGTTTTGGATGCAACTGCTTTGCTTTTGTTGACTTTTGAGTTTGTATTTTGAACTTTCCTTCCACCAAAGTAACTTTCTATTGTCAGGTTATTTTGCTGTTGTTTTCTCCTTTTATCCTCAGCCTATTTCTCGACTTAACTTTATGTTAAACTTGGTCTCTGCTCCCAAGATGGAGGGAGCAACCTCCCAAACTTCAGGTTTTTCATGCTTCTGTTCTCAGAAAAAGTTCTGAGGGGTCTCTAAGCTTTTATTTTTTTCAAGGTGGAATGATCTTAAGAAAAGTGTGGCAATGATGAAGTGCTTGGGTGCATGTGCTTGAACCCCAATTCTGAAATCACATTTTTCTTAAAAATATCATATTTCTCTCCAACCTCAGAACACTGTCTCAGGCAGTCTCCCTTCAGCTCAAGGACAGCCTGCCCCAGCAGAAACCGTTATCTCCCTTCCTACCACAGTAGCCAGCTGCACCTAGAGCCAGCTGCATTCTGACTAAACTAACTGTTCACTGGGTCATGATAACATTTACTATTTACTGATCAATCATATGTATCTTCTACTTAGATGCATGTATATTCCCTTTCTATTAATCTTTTCTAACAAGATTCTGATGAGAGAAGTCTGATTTTTTCTGGTCAACCCTGACTGTTGTGGTAAAATACCTCACAGTAGATACCAAACATGCATTTTCCTTTAAGAACTGACCACTCCCTAACCACATCTCAAAGCACTACTTAGCATATTTGAGCCACATCTTACTATGGAATTATTTATATAAACTTCATCTATAACTCTTTTAAATTGCAAGTTCCCTAAGAACTCTTGCCCCCTGAAAGACATAATAGTAAACTTTTTTGCCTACTTGACTTAAGATTGTTTGAGTCCAGTGAATTCTTTCCAGACTTGATTGACAGAGATATCTAGTAGTTCCTGCACCTTTCTTGACCCTCATCAGTAACTATTCTTCTGACCTGTGCTCTACACAAGCAGATTTTTTTTTGTCCTGGACCTGGGGAGTGATAGCTCTCCCCTGTGGATGAGGGTTAGCATGTTCTAGTGCTTCTCCTCGCTCAAAATCCTCTCCAACTTTAAACATCTCTTCAAAACAAATTCTAGAATGGTAGAACCAATAAAAGGATGGGGTGAAACAATTTTCCAGACCAGGAGACCTTAGAATGTCATTGGGAAAGGTCTGTTTCAGTAGAGTGATAGTGGAGCATAGCTCAGCACAGGCCTTGGGAGTGACGTAATCAGCAGTGGTGACCTGAAGAGCTCTCAGTCCATAGAGGGTATTATAGCAATCACCTTGGCACCCAGGATGAGATGCTGGTACAGGTTCTTAGATTTGCTTTTCTAAAAGGAAAGCAACTTTTAAGGGGTCAACAATCACTCTTTAATCAAGCACATTCACTTATTTCAGGGGAAAAAGAGACAGGAATTACAAGCAGAGAAACAAAGACAGAAAAACCAGACAGGGCTTCCAACTGTCTGACCATAGATAGTACATATATTGTTACCAGAGAGAGGAGCACTGACATTTGAGTTTTCAGTGGGGAAGGAAGGGCTCTGTAACAGCTACCTAGAGTCTCCTCTGGCCTAATCACACAAACACTCTTCCAATAATTTGAGCCCCAAAGTAAAACCTCACCTCAGAGTACAGATACACTTTACAGAGCCTGAGGGAACAACCTTCTTGACTTCGTGTCTCATTAGCAACAAAAGATGTGGGCCTTTATACAAAACAAGCCTCCAGAAGTCAAGCTTCTCTTAAGTGCCCCACCTGAGTCCAAGTAGTGGGCAGGGAGATTTTTAACTCCCTTTACAGAGGGTAGGGGCCTTTTTTCAATCCATCATAAATTGGTGGAATGAGGAATTATCTGGAATGATAACAAAAAGAAAAAAGAAAGGACAGAAGATTGTTCAGAAGGAAAATGAGAGAAGCAAGACTGTACTTCTATACAAGCAATTGTTGTATAATTAAAAAAAAAGACAACTGATAGGGAAAAGACTTCATATACATTTCACTTTTGTCTCCTTTGTCTATGGAAACACTCATTTTGGGGCATTTATGATGTTCATATAGCTATAAATGAATATGTACATCGTGTATATATCTTTAAACAATGTAATATCTTGTCATTTACAGATAATGGTATTGCATTGGATAATTTTCTGATTCCAGTATTGAATTTCCATGTATATTTTGAAGCCTCTATTTATAGTATTAGATGGGGACTTGCTTGATTTATTAAAGATTGATTTATTAAATATTCCTAGCTTCTTAGGAATATTTGTTTGCAATATGTCATGTTAATTCAGGTCTTTGGCATATGCTATTTTTTAAAGCAAAGTTTATCAATAATTTGCATAACTTCTATATCCTTATACAGTAAAAAATGTCCAGAAAAATTTAAAATAACCCTGCTGTGTGTTCTGTTGAAAATAATTTTATCTTAAATGATTCTTGTTTTGTTTCTAATTCTAAAAAAAATGTCATTTGTTCAATGAATGTTTATTACCATAATCTTACATTGGTTCATTTAGATGTTATAAATGGATGATGATGATGAATTTACTGAACCTTCCTCATTATATCCAGGTGAATAAACTTTATCCAAAAGAGAACAATTCTCAATATTAGGTTTATTACAGATTTCATCAGTGGAAAGTTGGATCTTTCATTTAGATTTTTAAAAACAAATTCCCAGAAGCATTGTTGAATTTAAATAATTTATTTAGCTTAGATATTTTCTAAAAATCACACACAACTAATTAAAAGAATATAAGATGGCATTGTTGATAAATTAATATTAAGAAAATATTTAGTAGTCAGGCTTATGAGAATTTTGGCATATATTGGTCATGCCTACATATAACTAAAGCTATAGCATAAAAGATAAAACATTAAGCAAGCATCTCAATATTTAATGTAGTTGATGCCAAGCCCATGTGTTTCTACATGTCCAATGGGCTCAGAACTAAACCTACAAATGTTTGGCAGTAACCATATGTTTAGCATCATATAGAAATAAGCATAGAGCTACCCTAAATTTTCTACGTGAAGTATATGATAAAGAAGTAACTGCATTAATATTAAAAGAGACACTGAAAAGTAAAAAAAAAGGAATATTAGTTTTATTAAAAGTGTAGAAAAAAGCAGTATCAATTCTCATCAATTATTTCATTAATGTGTTCCCTCAGTTGTAATAAATAATATTATTATAAATAAATTAGAATAATCTCATGATGAATTTTAAGTATAATTCAACTGAAAATGTTGTAAGAGTGTAATATTCTTTATTTCTACATTCTTAACTTTGAAGAAAAAGAGAAAATACCATGTGATTTTAAAATATATGTGAGAAAATGGTCCTTTATTCATTCAAACAAAAAGGTTCTATTTGTTGTTTAGCAATTGATAAAAGGGCTTTTATTACCTAGGTTGATAGTTAATGTAGCAATGTCTCAATTCAGTGTTGTGTAAGAGTCCTTTTGATAATGACTTTGAAAACATGTAGGTTGATATAGCTAGGAAATATGTTTTAATACTGCCGTAAACCAGACATGAACAAATAGCAAAACATGTATATACTTTATTTGCCAAAATGAATAATACACGACAGAGGTTTTTTTTTTCCTAATCCTAACATATATTCTATGATTTTACTTTTTTACATATTTTATTTCCTCCACACAGATTTTCTCCCTAAAATATTGGGAAGGAAATAATCAAATAGGTGGTGAATAAGCAGGACAATGAATTAGAGGTGGAACTTTCAGACCAAGGTAACCTATTTAATTAACAAGTTGACATTTAAAATTAGCAGCAGTTGTTTGGCAATTTTTTTCACAGTTATCCTTTATGCCCTATCTAATGCATGTGTGTAAAGTATATAGCAATATTGCTTTGATTCAGATAGTAGAGTCCTGTCTGTTGGTCTTTATTTTTCTGCTTTTATTTTCTCTGAAGTTCAGGATGTTGATGTTTCCCCTGAACTGATGAATGTAATTAAAAAAGATTTTTGACCCCTTAACTATTACCTTTCCTGGTAAAGCATATCTGAGAACCTGTGCTAGCAGATCATCCTGGGTATGCAAGGATGCTTGCTGCTACATTCCCTCATTAGAATCCATGTGTGTAGGAATTGCTTCATTCTTTGCATATTTTGTATATTTATCCAGAGATTGGAATGCAGTGCCTGATGCAAAATAAATATGTAATAAATCCTTCTTTATAGGTTGATTGCCTCTTAAATGAAAAATTATCTTAAATGGGAATTAAAACAATTCTGAGGTGACACATCATACCTATTAGATTGACCAGTATGACAAAACAGGAAAATGATAAATGTTGGAGAAGATATGGGAAAATTGTTGGTGGAGTTGTGAACTGACTCAACCATTCTGGAGAGTAATTTGGAACTATAACCGACAATGCATACCCTTTGACCCAGTAATATCACTTCTAGATCTGTATCCCAAAGAGACCATAAAAAAGGGAAAAGGACCCACTTGTATAAAAACATTTAAAGCAGCTCTTTTTGTGATGGGCAAGAATTGGAAATTGAGGAGATATGTATGAATTGGGGAATGGTTCAACAAGTTGTGGTATATGAATATAATGGAATACTACTGTACTATAAAAAATGATGACCAGGTGGACTTCAGAAAAGCTTGGAAAGACTTATATGAACTGATGCTGAGTGAAATGAGCAGAGCCAGGAGAACACTGTATACATAGCAACAGCCAAATTGTGCTATGACTGACTGATTGACTTAGCTATTCCCAACAATACGAGGATCTAAGAATGCCAAAGGACTCATGATGGAAAATGCTATCCACACCCAGAGGTAGAACTTTGGAGTCTGTATGGAGATAGAAACATACGATTTAGTCTCCTTTTCTTTTGCTGTTTTGTTATATTTCTTCTTTTTCATGGTTCCTCTCAGTTCTTATTCTTCTTTACATTGTGACTAATGTAAAAATATACTAGATATGAATTTTTAAGTAGAGCATAAATCAGATTACATACCATCTGGAGAGGGTAGAGCAGAGAATGGGGGAAAAATTCAAAACTCAAAATCTTGTTGAAGTGAATATTGAAAACTAAAAATAAATAAATGACTGCAGCCATGAAATGAAAAGACCTCTCTTCCTTGAAAATAAAGCCATGATAAATCTGGATAACATACTAAAAAGTAGAAATATCACCTTGCTGACAAAGGTCCATGAAGTCAAAGCTATGATTTGTCCAGTGTTAATAAATGGCTGAGAGAGTTGAATGATAAGGAAAGCTGAGAGCCAAAGAATTGAAGCTTTTGAATTGTGGGGCTGAAGAAAATTGTTGAGTGCATGAACGTGAGATGAGTCATTATTTAAATAAATTAATTCAGGCTATTCAGTGGGTGGTCAAATAGTGAGGCTGAAGCTTAAATATTTAGGCCATGTAATGAGAAGATGAAACTCATTGAAAAAGACCCTAATATAGGGAATTATTGAAGACATAAGGAAAGGAGGATGGCAGAGGATGAGATGGATACAGAGTATCATGGAAACAATGGACACAGATTTGGAAAGACTTTGAGAGGTAGTGGAGGATAGAAGGGCCTGGCATGCTATGATCCATGGGTTCACTAAAAGTAAGACACAACTGATAACTAAAAAAAAAAAAAACAAATACTATTGAAAACACATAAAGTAATATGAGATTCAATGATTCAAGAAAGGAGAAAATTATGTTATATGAATAAGAAAAGACTGTCTGTAAGAGGAGCCCTTGATTGATCCTTTATGGACAGTTAAGAAATATTATATTGAAGTTCTTTGTCGTAGCCTACTGAACTTCATTTTTGTATTAAATTCTGATTTTCATATACAGTATCAACCATCCTCATAGCTTTTCATCCTGTGCACTTATTTCAAAAAGCATGTCAATAAGCACCAGATTTATATCCAGAGGATATATGTCCAAATACTAACTCCCCTAGTTATTACTAGTTTTATGATTTTGAGAAATCAACTTTACTCACTTTGCCCTCTCCATTTCAGAGTTAAAATGAGGAAATAAGACTAGATGACTATTAAGGTTCTAATTCTAAATTAATAAACCTGTAACATTTGTTTACAATCGCCAGATACAAATACGTAAGACAATGGAGTCCTATAGCAGTCTGTTCAAGACCTCATTCTAACGTGTTGACATTAATCGGGGTACTTTACCTGTGGTTTGTTGACTCGTAACTGAATTATACTCCAAGCTATGTTTCTCATTATGACCCCATGGACAGCCTTGTAAAAAATCCAAATATATACTTAAAATAATATAGTATAATATAATACAATAAAGGAATTGGATTTAATGAATTGGTTAGTTTTCTAGGAATCAATAAAGCAAGTTTGCCAAAGGAGAAAAAAAGTCCCAATTTGTGAGTTAAGGACACATTTGACATATTTGAATTCATAGTTTCCATATGAACATACAAAAAGAAAGATGAAATATTTGAGTAAAATCATTGCAAATTATAGCTTCGTATTAAATCAAACTATCTGTTTTATGTATGCACCAAAGGAAATATCAATGTCGGCTGGGTCTACAGAATAATCTAATTGGATAAAATTAAAACCCAGTCACGATCTTTTATTTCCCACTATCCTACACATTAGCCTATCATTACTCATCAAGAGGAAAATGTATATAGTCCACAACAAATATATATTCAAATGACTGATTTAATGCAGTTGATCTGTTTTTTCTATAATATCACATTTTTGTATTCAGAAGGGCTCCTTATAATACCATGTGGCAAGAGTTCTATACTGTAGTTTATTGGAAATAACTTGGCAAACTCAGTGGTCCAGAAACTGTTACTGCTGAATTCTCAAGAGCTATTCCAATGTTAACTCTCTTTAGAAAGAGTCTTTGAGTTTAAATATATTGGTCATTGTTCTGCTGGTGCATTTGTGTGTATATTCATGTATATAGAAATCATATTACATGTATAACTATAAACACATATGTATACTGTGCATGTGTATATGCATGGATGTACTTATACGCATGCATACTTCTTCATGTGCAGTGTATGTTTGAGTGCATATCTACATCTTTATACATGTACATTTGTCTTGGTAGCTTAAAATTTTGTTTATGGAAAATTATGAATTTATACATTAATAATATGTTTTATATGATTTAAAATGCAACATTTAGAATGTCTCAGAGAATTCGTGGAGTGATGGGAGACTATGAAGTACAGTATAAAGAGAAGGAGATACAGAGACAGAAGACCTTTATGTTCATTTATATTCTTTTTCTTCTAAACTTACTGAGGTTAATGATTTGGTGCTTCTGAAGCCATAAAAATAATATTTCTGATACATCACATAAAATTATTCCAATTAGTAACTGCATTTTAATTTAAGTCCAAGGTCACTTAAGATTCTTAGAAATGTCTGGGTTAATCACCAAGGAAACTTTTTTTTGCTAATTGAATATACTTGTTTCATCCTAAGTTATTCTTGTTTTCAAAGAAAGGGACTTTTACAAACCTGCTAATGAGAAAAGAAAATGACAGGTTTTCAGATAAAGAATGCTTCAAAGTTTCTTTTTTCTTTTCAGAAATATTTCAATTTAAATTAAACATTTTTCTATGTTTCTATATTATATACATACAAATGGATTAAGATGATCTATGTTTCCTCTAAAAAGAATTCTCCTTCTATATAAATATATTCCTGATATATTAAAACAAATATGGCATGGTAGAAAGATAGTAACCTTGTAATGGAAAGAGCATTAGGTTCTGTCTCTGAAACATACTAATAATAAGACCATCCACAAGTCAGTTAACTTCTCAGTATCTTCAATAGTGTTCAAATGAGTTGCCTCTTTGTAATAGTGATTGTAGTTTCCAAGTCTCCTAAAATCACAAATTCAAATAATTCACTTTTGATTTTTAGTTTACTGTTATTACTTGGGGCAAATGTATGTGTGTATATACAGATTTCTGCACCTATTAAAAAAGCTGATATTTACATATTTATTAATATAGATATGTATGCATATATTGCATATATGTATATTGTGTTTGCGTATATGCGTGTAGATAGATGGGTACTACCTTTATTAAGAAAGTTGCAGACAAATTACAGATTACCTTTGTATAATAAGAGAGTTTTAAATAATCCAGAATGAACATGAATAGAATTTCATGAATTCTTGGCATGATATTAAGTGCATATAATTTTTACACTCTCTAGTAGGCCTATTCAAATATTTGGAATGCTCCATAAACTAGCTTAGTAGTGAGATCAGTTCATGATTTACCCAAAAAGGACAGTCTCAAACTTTAGTGAGAACATTTGGAGATGCCTTTTATAAATGTTTGTCACTCTATCCTGGAGAGTTCACTAATGGGCATGATTTCTTAAAGAACCCCCGTGTCCCGCAAAAAAAAAAAAAAAAAAAAAAAAAAAACACCTCTCTTTTAATTGTTAATTTCTCAGAGTTTATCCAAGTGAACTTAAAAGACCTTTATTTCTGTATGCCTTTATATACAGACTCTTAATTTTTAGGTTTTATGAAAAAGTAAGATTTTTAAAGTTTACACCTTATCCACAGGTCCACCACAGAAATACAAACAATTAGGTCCAGAATTGAATAAAAGGACAACAGTAGTTGGATTACATTTGGGAAGTGGCATGGTGCTAGAAAAAGAGAGCTCTTTCTTATAACAAAATATATAAAGTAGGTCTCTTTGTGTTTAGTAATAATAGTAATAATCAAGTGTAATAGTAATTTAAATGGAAAGATCTTTCTTATTAATTAATAGGCCCATATGATCTGCTTAAATTGCCAGGAAGGCTAAGTCACATGTGGTGGGAAGAGCTTGCTGAAGAGGCAGAACAGGAAGGGTGGAGGCAAACCAGGAGGAAGTGAGTGAGTGGGATTAGGTCAGAGGGGAAAGAACACAGGTCAACTGACACATTGTGACAGTTGATAGCAAGAAGGCCCTGGATGAGGGAGGGGAGGTCTAAGAATGGCTTTGCCCTGTTCTGTGATCATGTTATTAACTTCTTGGTCACCATGACAGATTTCGCTTTCTGGTTCTGGGATTTGACAATCTGGTGCTTATAAAAATGATTTTCTTCTGCCTTCTATATTATGTTGTGATCGAGAGCTATGTTGGCATATTCATAGGCACCACCAGTACTGTGAACATTGCCTTGGTGATACATTTGGTGTCAGGAACAGGATCACAAGGTAAAACATCTTCATTTGGAAGCAGAAATGATTTATTTATTTTTGTTTTGTTTTGTTTAAATTTTTATTTTTATATAGGGAAAAAGTCAAATATACATTTAACCCAATTTGGTTGCAAGTTCCTTAGCTTTGAAAGCCTTTTCATTTTTTGATATCACAACAGTGTTCCATCAAACTCATATAAAATCTTGGTCAGCCATTTCACGCACTTGATGGTTACCCCCTTTAAGTAGGTAATAAGGGAATTCTTTCAACTTCTATTTTACCCCACTGATTTACCCAATATGATTTCAAGGCAGTTTTCCTAAATCTTTCTTGAAATGTTATGTCTAGGTTCTTTTTTATCATGACATTCAGTAGTTTAATTCTTCTTAAATTCTCTCTCATGATCTATTTTTCAGGTGTTTTTCAAAAGGGATAGTTTACATTTTCATCTATTTTTAAAACTTTTGATTTTGTTTCATTATTTTTTGATATCTCATTGAGGAAGAATTCATTTACCCAAATTCTAGTTTTTTAGGGAATTATTTTCTTGAGCAAGTTTTTGTACCTCCTTTTCCATTGGGCAAATGCTACTTGTCAGGAAGCCTTCTCTTCCATGAATTTTCTGCACATTTTTTTTTCCATTTAGGCAACTGTGCATTTTAAGGAATTCTTCTCTTAAGTAGATTTTTGTGCCTCCTTGACCACTTAGCACATTTTTAAGGTGTTATTTTCTTTGGCATTTTTAGTTGCCTTCTTTACCAACTTGTTGACTTATTTTCTATGATTTTCTTGTGTCACTCTCATTTCTTTCCCCATTTTCCCTCTAACTCTCTTATTTAATTTTTAAAATACTTTTTGAGATCTTCTAGAAGGTTTTTTTTTTTGAGACTTGCCAATTCATTTTTCTTTGAGGTTTTGGATGCAACTGCTTTGCATTTTGTTGACTTTTGAGTTTGTATTTTGAACTTTCCTTCCACCAAAGTAACTTTCTATTGTCAGGTTATTTTGCTGTTGTTTTCTCCTTTTATCCTCAGCCTATTTCTCGACTTAACTTTATGTTAAACTTGGTCTCTGCTCCCAAGATGGAGGGAGCAAACCTCCCAAACTTCAGGTTTTTCATGCTTCTGTTCTCAGAAAAAGTTCTGAGGGGTCTCTAAGCTTTTATTTTTTTCAAGGTGGAATGATCTTAAGAAAAGTGTGAGCAATGATGAGTGCTTGGGGCATGTGCTTGAACCCCAATTCTGAAATCAATTTTTCTTAAAATATCATATTTCTCTCCAACCTCAGAACACTGTCTCAGGCAGTCTCCCTTCAGCTCAAGGACAGCCTGCCCCAGCAGAAACCGTTATCTCCCTTCCTACCACAGTAGCCAGCTGCACCTAGAGCCAGCTGCATTCTGACTAAACTAACTGTTCACTGGGTCATGATAACATTTACTATTTACTGATCAATCATATGTATCTTCTACTTAGATGCATGTATATTCCCTTTCTATTAATCTTTTCTAACAAGATTTGATGAGAGAAGTCTGATTTTTTCTGGTCAACCCTGACTGTTGTGGTAAAATACCTCGACAGTAGATACCAAAAAATGCATTTTCCTTTAAGAACTGACCACTCCCTAACCACCTCAAAGCACTACTTAGCATATTTGAGCCACATCTTACTATGGAATTATTTAATATAAACTTTCATCTATAACTCTTTTAAATTGCAAGTTCCTCTAAGAACTCTTGCCCCCTGAAAGACATAATAGTAAACTTTTTTGCCTACTTGACTTAAGATTGTTTGAGTCCAGTGAATTCTTTCCAGACTTGATTGACAGAGATATCTAGTAGTTCCTGCACCTTTCTTGACCCTCATCAGAACTATTCTTCTGACCTGTGCTCTACACAAGCAGATTTTTTTTTGTCCTGGACCTGGGGAGTGATAGCTCTCCCCTGTGGATGAGGGTTAGCATGTTCTAGTGCTTCTCCCTCGCTCAAAATCCTCTCCAACTTTAAATATCTCCTTCAAAACAAATTCTAGAATGGTAGAACCAATAAAAGAATGGGGTGAAACAATTTTCCAGACCAGGAGAACTCTAGAATGTCATTGGGAAAGGTCTGTTTCAGTAGAGTGATAGTGGAGCATAGCTTCAGCACAGGCCTTGGGAGTGACGTAATCAGCAGTGGTGACCTGAAGAGCTCTCAGTCCATAGAGGGTATTATAGCAATCACCCTGGCACCCCAGGATGAGATGCTGGTACAGGTTCTTAGATTTGCTTTTCTAAAAGGAAAGCAACTTTTAAGGGGTCAACAATCACTCTTTAATCAAGCACATTCACTTATTTCAGGGGAAAAAGAGACAGGAATTACAAGCAGAGAAACAAAGACAGAAAAACCAGACAGGGCTTCCAACTGTCTGACCATAGATAGTGACATACATTGTTACCAGAGAGAGGAGCACTGACATTTGAGTTTTCAGTGGGGAAGGAAGGGGCTCTGTAACAGCTACCTAGAGTCTCCTCTGGCCTAATCACACAAACACTCTTCCAATAATTTGAGCCCCAAAGTAAAACCTCACCTCAGAGTACAGATACACTTTACAGAGCCTGAGGGAACAACCTTCTTGACTTCGTGTCTCATTAGCAACAAAAGATGTGGGCCTTTATACAAAACAAGCCTCCAGAAGTCAAGCTTCTCTTAAGTGCCCCACCTGAGTCCAAGTAGTGGGCAGGGAGATTTTTAACTCCCTTTACAGAGGGTAGGGGCCTTTTTTCAATCCACCATAAATTGGTGGAATGAGGAATTATCTGGAATGATAACAAAAAGAAAAAAGAAAGGACAGAAGATTGTTCAGAAGGAAAATGAGAGAAGCAAGACTGTACTTCTATACAAGCAATTGTTGTATAATTAAAAAAAAAGACAACTGATAGGGAAAAGAACTTCATATACATTTCACTTTTGTCTCCTTTGTCTATGGAAACACTCATTTTGGGGCATTTATGATGTTCATATAGCTATAAATGAATATGTACATCGTGTATATATCTTTAAACAATGTAATATCTTGTCATTTACAGATAATGGTATTGCATTGGATAATTTTCTGATTCCAGTATTGAATTTCCATGTATATTTTGAGAGCCTCTATTTATAGTATTAGATGGGGACTTGCTTGATTTATTAAAGATTGATTTATTAAAGTATTCCTAGCTTCTTAGGAATATTTGTTTGCAATATGTCATGTTAATTCAGGTCTTTGGCATATGCTATTTTTTAAAGCAAAGTTTATCAATAATTTGCATAACTTCTATATCCTTATACAGTAAAAAATGTCCAGAAAAATTTAAAATAACCCTGCTGTGTGTTCTGTTGAAAATAATTTTATCTTAAATGATTCTTGTTTTGTTTCTAATTCTAAAAAAAATGTCATTTGTTCAATGAATGTTTATTACCATAATCTTACATTGGTTCATTTAGATGTTATAAATGGATGATGATGATGAATTTACTGAACCTTCCTCATTATATCCAGGTGAATAAACTTTATCCAAAAGAGAACAATTCTCAATATTAGGTTTATTACAGATTTCATCAGTGGAAAGTTGGATCTTTCATTTAGATTTTTAAAAACAAATTCCCAGAAGCATTGTTGAATTTAAATAATTTATTTAGCTTAGATATTTCTAAAAATCACACACAACTAATTAAAAGAATATAAGATGGCATTGTTGATAAATTAATATTAAGAAAATATTTAGTAGTCAGGCTTATGAGAATTTTGGCATATATTAGGTCATGGGCCTAAACATATAACTAAAGCTATAGCATAAAAGATAAAACATTAAGCAAGCATCTCAATATTTAATGTAGTTGATGCCAAGCCCATGTGTTTCTACATGTCCAATGGGCTCAGAACTAAACCTACAAATGTTTGGCAGTAACCATATGTTTAGCATCATATAGAAATAAGCATAGAGCTACCCTAAATTTTCTACGTGAAGTATATGATAAAGAAGTAACTGCATTAATATTAAAAGAGACACTGAAAAGTAAAAAAAAAAGAATATTAGTTTTATTAAAAGTGTAGAAAAAAGCAGTATCAATTCTCATCAATTATTTCATTAATGTGTTCCCTCAGTTGTAATAAATAATATTATTATAAATAAATTAGAATAATCTCATGATGAATTTTAAGTATAATTCAACTGAAAATGTTGTAAGAGTGTAATATTCTTTATTTCTACATTCTTAACTTTGAAGAAAAAGAGAAAAATACCATGTGATTTTAAAATATATGTGAGAAAATGGTCCTTTATTCATTCAAACAAAAAGGTTCTATTTGTTGTTTAGCAATTGATAAAAGGGCTTTTATTACCTAGGTTGATAGTTAATGTAGCAATGTCTCAATTCAGTGTTGTGTAAGAGTCCTTTTGATAATGACTTTGAAAACATGTAGGTTGATATAGCTAGGAAATATGTTTTAATACTGCCGTAAACCAGACATGAACAAATAGCAAAACATGTATATACTTTATTTGCCAAAATGAATAATACACGACAGAGGTTTTTTTTTTCCTAATCCTAACATATATTCTATGATTTTACTTTTTTACATATTTTATTTCCTCCACACAGATTTTCTCCCTAAAATATTGGGAAGGAAATAATCAAATAGGTGGTGAATAAGCAGGACAATGAATTAGAGGTGGAACTTTCAGACACAAGGTAACCTATTTAATTAACAAGTTGACATTTAAAAATTAGCAACAGTTGTTTGGTCAATTTTTTTTCACAGTTGATCCTTTATGCCCTATCTAATGCATGTGTGTAAAGTATATAGCAATATTGCTTTAGATTCAGATAGTAGAGTCCTGTCTGTTGGTCTTTATTTTTCTGCTTTTATTTTCTCTGAAGTTCAGGTGTTGATGTTTCCCCTGAACTGATGAATGTAATTAAAAAAGATTTTTGACCCCTTAACTATTACCTTTCCTGGTAAAGCAGTATCTGAGAACCTGTGCTAGCAGATCATCCTGGGTATGCAAGGATGCTTGCTGCTACATTCCCTCATTAGAATCCATGTGTGTAGGAATTGCTTCATTCTTTGTCATATTTTGTATATTTATCCAGAGATTGAATGCAGTGCCTGATGCACAATAAATATGTAATAAATCCTTCTTTATAGGTTGATTGCCTCTTAAATGAAAAATTATCTTAAATAGGAATTAAAACAATTCTGAGGTGACACATCATACCTATTAGATTGACTCAGTATGACAAAACAGGAAAATGATAAATGTTGGAGAAGATATGGAGAAAATTGTTGGTGGAGTTGTGAACTGACTCAACCATTCTGGAGAGTAATTTGGAACTATAACCGACAATGCATACCCTTTGACCCAGTAATATCACTTCTAGATCTGTATCCCAAAGAGACCATAAAAAAGGGAAAAGGACCCACTTGTATAAAAACATTTAAAGCAGCTCTTTTTGTGATGGGCAAGAATTGGAAATTGAGGAGATATGTATGAATTGGGGAATGGTTAACAAGTTGTGGTATATGAATACAATGGAATACTATTGTACTATAAAAAATGATGACCAGGTGGACTTCAGAAAAGCTTGGAAAGACTTATATGAACTGATGCTGAGTGAAATGAGCAGAAGCCAGGAGAACACTGTATACATAGCAACAGCCAAATTGTGCTATGACTGACTGATTGACTTAGCTATTCCAGCAATACGAGGATCTAAGAATGCCAAAGGACTCATGATGGAAAATGCTCTCCACACCCAGAGGTAGAACTTTGGAGTCTGTATGGAGATAGAAACATATGATTTAGTCTCCTTTTCTTTTGCTGTTTTGTTATATTTCTTCTTTTTCATGGTTCCTCTCAGTTCTTATTCTTCTTTACATTGTGACTAATGTAAAAATATACTAGATATGAATTTTTAAGTAGAGCATAAATCAGATTACATACCATCTGGAGAGGGTAGAGCAGAGAATGGGGGAAAAATTCAAAACTCAAAATCTTGTTGAAGTGAATATTGAAAACTAAAAATAAATAAATGACTGCAGCCATGAAATGAAAAGACCTCTCTTCCTTGAAAATAAAGCCATGATAAATCTGGATAACATACTAAAAAGTAGAAGATATCACCTTGCTGACAAAGGTCCATGAAGTCAAAGCTATGATTTGTCCAGTGTTAATAAATGGCTGAGAGAGTTGAATGATAAGGAAAGCTGAGAGCCAAAGAATTGAAGCTTTTGAATTGTGGGGCTGAAGAAAATCGTTGAGTGCATGAACGTGAGATGAGTCATTATTTAAATAAATTAAATTCAGGCTATTCAGTGGGTGGTCAAATAGTGAGGCTGAAGCTTAAATATTTAGGCCATGTAATGAGAAGATGAAACTCATTGAAAAAGACCCTAATATAGGGAATTATTGAAGACATAAGGAAAGGATGGATGGCAGAGGATGAGATGGATACACGAGTATCATGGAAACAATGGACACAGATTTGGAAAGACTTTGAGAGGTAGTGGAGGATAGAAGGGCCTGGCATGCTATGATCCATGGGTTCACTAAAAGTAAGACACAACTGATAACTAAAAAAAAAAATAAAAAACAAATACTATTGAAAACACATAAAGTAATATGAGATTCAATGATTCAAGAAAGGAGAAAATTATGTTATATGAATAAGAAAAGACTGTCTGTAAGAGGAGCCCCTGATTTGATCCTTTATGGACAGTTAAGAAATATTATATTGAAGTTCTTTGTCGTAGCCTACTGAACTTCATTTTTGTATTAAATTCTGATTTTCATATACAGTATCAACCATCCTCATAGCTTTTCATCCTGTGCACTTATTTCAAAAAGCATGTCAATAAGCACCAGATTTATATCCAGAGGATATATGTCCAAATACTAACTCCCCTAGTTATTACTAGTTTTATGATTTTGAGAAATCAACTTTACTCACTTTGCCCTCTCCATTTCAGAGTATAAAATGAGGAAATAAGACTAGATGACTATTAAGGTTCTAATTCTAAATTAATAAACCTGTAACATTTGTTTTACAATCGCCAGATACAAATAACGTAAGACAATGGAGTCCTATAGCAGTCTGTTCAAGACCTCATTCTAACGTGTTGACATTAATCGGGGTACTTTACCTGTGGTTTGTTGACTCGTAAATGGAATTATACTCCAAGCTATGTTTCTCATTATGACCCCATAGGACAGCCCCTTGTAAAAAATCCAAATATATACTTAAAATAATATAGTATAATATAATACAATAAAGGAATTGGATTTAATGAATTGGTTAGTTTTCTAGGAATCAATAAAGCAAGTTTGCCAAAGGAGAAAAAAAGTCCCAATTTGTGAGTTAAGGACACATTTGACATATTTGAATTCATAGTTTCCATGATGAACATACAAAAAGAAAGATGAAATATTTGAGTAAAATCATTGCAAATTATAGCTTCGTATTAAATCAAACTATCTGTTTTATGTATGCACCAAAGGAAATATCAATGTCGGCTGGGTCTACAGAATAATCTAATTGGATAAAATTAAAAACCCAGTCACGATCTTTTATTTCCCATTATCCTACACATTAGCCTATCATTACTCATCAAGAGGAAAATGTATATAGTCCACAACAAATATATATTCAAATGACTGATTTAATGCAGTTGATCTGTTTTTTTCTATAATATCACATTTTTGTATTCAGAAGGGCTCCTTATAATACCATGTGGCAAGAGTTCTATACTGTAGTTTATTGGAAATAACTTGGCAAACTCAGTGGTCCAGAAACTGTTACTGCTGAATTCTCAAGAGCTATTCCAATGTTACTCTCTTTAGAAAGACTACCATTAAAAGTCTATTTTTCAAAAGCTTTTCATTATGTATAATTTGGAGTGTAAGATTGCTTTGTAAATAATGTTATGTTAATAATATTGTCCTCAAATTGGGAGATGGGGTGTATTAAATATCAACAGTAAAGATTAAATTAGGCAAGTTTAATTGTGAGAATGTCTTGTTTCCAAGAGTTTATTTGTTAGATTCTCAAGAATATATTAGAGATTGTATATAAAGTATGGGTATGTCATCCATTTATTTATGAATCATAGCAAAACACCAGTGTATAATTGTGGGTGAATAAATCATGTCTTTTAAGATATTAATTTAATGTATTGATTATGATCTAAAATTATATGGTACCTAGATTGTATCATTTCCTTGAAAGATTTCCATTGATCAATAAATTCAGGCTCATTGTGGCTAATTCTTTCCTGATAAGACCAGTATTTACCAGGATTCTTCCTCTCTCCCCTATCAGAATATCATTTTCATTTAAAGGTAAAAAAATAGCCCTTGTGAACTAGCCATTGACTCTCTTGATAAAGATTCTTGGTAACGTAAGTAAATAAAAATCCCCATCCACATGATGTCAGCGACCCTTTAACTTGATGGGTATGAACCAAGGCACGCCTCTATGTTCCACAAAACAGATATGCTTCTATATGAAGATGTTGGGGGCAGCATCCATAGAAACTAAGTGTCCCTGTACTTCTTTATCATACATATTCATTATCTTGGGGTGAAGAAACTCTTTCTTTCTTCATTGTAAAAATAATTGATGAGTTTCTCATTTTCCCTCAATTTGAACCTGAACTAAAAGCGACAGGATAACCTCCAGCATTTGGCATGGTTTATAACTGGAGAAGACAAAATGGTCTTCTGGCTCACATCATGGTTGTCTTGGTTGGATGGAAGGATACCATACATCACCCAAAACTAAAATCCTTCTAGTCATTTATAGAGGGGGAGGGGTGTTCTTAATAGAAAAGGGAATACATTTTTGCTTAAAAGAGCAATTATCTTAGTTTGTGCAGACAAAGCCTGCCCAAGAAGATAAATAAGGTAAAAAATAATTAATTCCTTAAGCTTGGGAAGTTATCTGAGGATTTCTTATAAGAGAGCAATATAAATTAATTAAAGACTACCAATGGGGATTGTATTATTTTTAAAAAAGCTGGCTGAAATGGGAAATTATTAGTTCTTGTCCCCATAAAGATGAATATTCATTGCAACCAGTTCCTCAATAGGAATTTGCAAATAAGGAATTGAATTTTACAAAAGAAAACAGGTTTGAAAGATTGTACCTATGCATGCCCCTGACCTATTACCTTCCACATTCTATGATCATCTTGCCTTAGGATTAATAAGACACCACTTGCCTTAAGAACCACAATAATGGCTTCATATATTAGAAATGGGTCTCCTTCACCACAATACTATACAAGTTAATGGTGATCAACTGGAGAAACATGAGTAGGTTTTCAGAAAAACTCTGAATTGGGAAAATACTGCCATCATTGAAAAGGGGCACTTTAGCAATTAGAAGAATTAGAGTCTTTTTTTTTTTTCTGTCAGTTTTGTAAAGAGTAATGTCATCTTCTCCTGGAGGGAGTTTAGACATGGTTACTGAAATTTGATGAAAAACTATTTATGGTCAGCCTATAGGGGATTAAGGAAAGTCAGCATTAGGATATCAGAGGCCCATGAATGTCTAAGGCATTCTCTAAATTTGCTGCTCCATTTGGATCATTTGAAAGATGCTACAAAGTGTAGACCATGGAAGAAAGGGGTATTGTGAGCTCTTTGGAATTTGTATGTATTTACGTTAGTATGAGTAGGGCCACAGAATTAGCAAACCATCTCATACAGTAAGCACTAAAAAAAATCTGATCCTTGTATGTTGGTAGAGGTGGCAGAGGTTGGATGTTTAGGAAAGATACATTGTTACTAGTGATGGAGAGGAAAACATCTGGAGTATCAGTTCCTTTTATAACAGATGGCATCTGGCAGCTTATAGAAGACTACAGAGAACTGAAGAAATTCATCATGCCTATTTTTACATCTTCTGATCTTTTCAGTGTGTCACGTAAAAACAGTTTTAGCATTCTTTTTCTTAAAATTTTGAATTCTAAATACACTTCCTTGCCCACCCCTACTGAGAAAGCAAGCAATGTGATATGTTATATATGTGCAGTCATGCAACACATATTTCCAAATTAGCCATGCTGCAAAAGAAAATGCAGACAAAAACAGCAAATGAAAATAAAGTTTAAAAAGGTAGATTTCAATATGCATCCATTCAGACTCTATTAGTTCTTTTTTTTCTTCCTGAATAGCATTTTAAGTATAAATTCATTGAAATTGTCATGGAACATTGTATTGCTGAGCATAGCTAAGTCATTTAAAGTTCGTCATCAAACCATATTGCTGTTTGTACAATTTTTTTTTTTGGTTCTGCTCACTTCACTTTGTATCAGTTTAAGTAAATCTTTCCTGGTTGTTCTGAAAGCCTTTTCATTTTTTGATATCACAACAGTGTTCCATCAAACTCATATAAAATCTTGGTCAGCCATTCAGCACTTGATGGTTACCCCCTTTAAGTAGGTAATAAGGGAATTCTTTCAACTTCTATTTTACCCACTGATTTACCCATATGATTTCAAGGCAGTTTTCCTAAATCTTTCTTGAAATGTTATGTCTAGGTTCTTTTTTATCATGACATTCAGTAGTTTAATTCTTCTTAAATTCTCTCTCATGGATCTATTTTTCAGGTGTTTTTCAAAAGGGATAGTTTACATTTTCATCTATTTTTAAAACTTTTGATTTTGTTTCATTATTTTTTGATATCTCATTGAGGAAGAATTCATTACCCAAATTCTAGTTTTTTAGGGAATTATTTTCTTGAGCAAGTTTTTGTACCTCCTTTTCCATTGGGCAAATGCTACTTGTCAGGAAGCCTTCTCTTCCATGAATTTTCGCACATTTTTTTTCCATTTAGGCAACTGTGCATTTTAAGGAATTCTTCTCTTAAGTAGATTTTTGTGCCTCCTTGACCACTTAGTCACATTTTTAAGGTGTTATTTTCTTTGGCATTTTTAGTGCCTTCTTTACCAACTTGTTGACTTATTTTCTATGATTTTCTTGTGTCACTCTCATTTCTTTCCCCATTTTCCCTCTAACTCTCTTATTTAATTTTTAAAATACTTTTTGAGATCTTCTAGAAGGTTTTTTTTTTTTTGAGACTTGCCAATTCATTTTTCTTTGAGGTTTTGGATGCAACTGCTTTGCATTTGTTGACTTTTGAGTTTGTATTTTGAACTTTCCTTCCACCAAAGTAACTTTCTATTGTCAGGTTATTTTGCTGTTGTTTTCTCCTTTTATCCTCAGCCTATTTCTCGACTTAACTTTATGTTAAACTTGGTCTCTGCTCCCAAGATGGAGGGAGCAACCTCCCAAACTTCAGGTTTTTCATGCTTCTGTTCTCAGAAAAAGTTCTGAGGGGTCTCTAAGCTTTTATTTTTTTCAGGGTGGAATGATCTTAAGAAAAGTGTGACAATGATGGAGTGCTTGGGCGCATGTGCTTGAACCCCAATTCTGAAATCATATTTTTCTTAATAATATCATATTTCTCTCCAACCTCAGAACACTGTCTCAGGCAGTCTCCCTTCAGCTCAAGGACAGCCTGCCCCAGCAGGAACCGTTATTTCCCTTCCTACCACAGTAGCCAGCTGCACCTAGAGCCAGCTGCATTCTGACTAAACTAACTGTTCACTGGGTCATGATGACATTTACTATTTACTGATCAATCATATGTATCTTCTACTTAGATGCATGTATATTCCCTTTCTATTAATCTTTTCTAACAAGATATTGATGAGAGAAGTCTGATTTTTTCTGGTCAACCCTGACTGTTGTGGTAAAATACCTGCGCAGTAGATACCAAAAATGCATTTTCCTTTAAGAACTGACCACTCCCTAATCACACCTCAAAGCACTACTTAGCATATTTGAGCCACATCTTACTATGGAATTATTTATATAAACTTTATCTATAACTCTTTTAAATTGCAAGTTCCTTAAGAACTCTTGCCCCCTGAAAGACATAATAGTAAACTTTTTTGCCTACTTGACTTAAGATTGTTTGAGTCCAGTGAATTCTTTCCAGACTTGATTGACAGAGATATCTAGTAGTTCCTGCACCTTTCTTGACCCTCATCAGCAACTATTCTTCTGACCTGTGCTCTACACAAGCAGATTTTTTTTTGTCCTGGACCTGGGGAGTGATACCTCTCCCCTGTGGATGAGGGTTAGCATGTTCTAGTGCTTCTCCTCGCTCAAAATCCTCTCCAACTTTAAATATCTCCTCAAAACAAATTCTAGAATGGTAGGACCAATAAAAGAATGGGGTGAAACAATTTTCCAGCCCAGGAGAACTCAGAATGTCATTGGGAAAGGTCTGTTTCAGTAGAGTGATAGTGGAGCATAGCTTAGCACAGGCCTTGGGAGTGACGTAATCAGCAGTGGTGACCTGAAGAGCTCTCAGTCCATAGAGGGTATTATAGCAATCACCCTGGCACCCAGGATGAGATGCTGGTACAGGTTCTTAGATTTGCTTTTCTAAAAGGAAAGCAACTTTTAAGGGGTCAACAATCACTCTTTAATCAAGCACATTCACTTATTTCAGGGGAAAAAGAGACAGGAATTACAAGCAGAGAAACAAAGACAGAAAAACCAGACAGGGCTTCCAACTGTCTGACCATAGATAGTGCATACATTGTTACCAGAGAGAGGAGCACTGACATTTGAGTTTTCAGTGGGGAAGGAAGGGCTCTGTAACAGCTACCTAGAGTCTCCTCTGGCCTAATCACACAAACACTCTTCCAATAATTTGAGCCCCAAAGTAAAACCTCACCTCAGAGTACAGATACACTTTACAGAGCCTGAGGGAACAACCTTCTTGACTTCGTGTCTCATTAGCAACAAAAGATGTGGGCCTTTATACAAAACAAGCCTCCAGAAGTCAAGCTTCTCTTAAGTGCCCCACCTGAGTCCAAGTAGTGGGCAGGGAGATTTTTAACTCCCTTTACAGAGGGTAGGGGCCTTTTTTCAATCCACCATAAATTGGTGGAATGAGGAATTATCTGGAATGATAACAAAAAAGAAAAAAGAAAGGACAGAAGATTGTTCAGAAGGAAAATGAGAGAAGCAAGACTGTACTTCTATACAAGCAATTGTTGTATAATTAAAAAAAAAGACAACTGATAGGGAAAAGACTTCATATACATTTCACTTTTGTCTCCTTTGTCTATGGAAACACTCATTTTGGGGCATTTATGATGTTCATATAGCTATAAATGAATATGTACATCGTGTATATATCTTTAAACAATGTAATATCTTGTCATTTACAGATAATGGTATTGCATTGGATAATTTTCTGATTCCAGTATTGAATTTCCATGTATATTTTGAGGCCTCTATTTATAGTATTAGATGGGGACTTGCTTGATTTATTAAAGATTGATTTATTAAAGATTCCTAGCTTCTTAGGAATATTTGTTTGCAATATGTCATGTTAATTCAGGTCTTTGGCATATGCTATTTTTTAAAGCAAAGTTTATCAATAATTTGCATAACTTCTATATCCTTATACAGTAAAAAAATGTCCAGAAAAATTTAAAATAACCCTGCTGTGTGTTCTGTTGAAAATAATTTTATCTTAAATGATTCTTGTTTTGTTTCTAATTCTAAAAAAAATGTCATTTGTTCAATGAATGTTTATTACCATAATCTTACATTGGTTCATTTAGATGTTATAAATGGATGATGATGATGAATTTACTGAACCTTCCTCATTATATCCAGGTGAATAAACTTTATCCAAAAGAGAACAATTCTCAATATTAGGTTTATTACAGATTTCATCAGTGGAAAGTTGGATCTTTCATTTAGATTTTTAAAAACAAATTCCCAGAAGCATTGTTGAATTTAAATAATTTATTTAGCTTAGATATTTCCTAAAAATCACACACAACTAATTAAAAGAATATAAGATGGCATTGTTGATAAATTAATATTAAGAAAATATTTAGTAGTCAGGCTTATGAGAATTTTGGCATATATTGGTCATGCCTACATATAACTAAAGCTATAGCATAAAAGATAAAACATTAAGCAAGCATCTCAATATTTAATGTAGTTGATGCCAAGCCCATGTGTTTCTACATGTCCAATGGGCTCAGAACTAAACCTACAAATGTTTGGCAGTAACCATATGTTTAGCATCATATAGAAATAAGCATAGAGCTACCCTAAATTTTCTACGTGAAGTATATGATAAAGAAGTAACTGCATTAATATTAAAAGAGACACTGAAAAGTAAAAAAAAAAGAATATTAGTTTTATTAAAAGTGTAGAAAAAAGCAGTATCAATTCTCATCAATTATTTCATTAATGTGTTCCCTCAGTTGTAATAAATAATATTATTATAAATAAATTAGAATAATCTCATGATGAATTTTAAGTATAATTCAACTGAAAATGTTGTAAGAGTGTAATATTCTTTATTTCTACATTCTTAACTTTGAAGAAAAAGAGAAAATACCATGTGATTTTAAAATATATGTGAGAAAATGGTCCTTTATTCATTCAAACAAAAAGGTTCTATTTGTTGTTTAGCAATTGATAAAAGGGCTTTTATTACCTAGGTTGATAGTTAATGTAGCAATGTCTCAATTCAGTGTTGTGTAAGAGTCCTTTTGATAATGACTTTGAAAACATGTAGGTTGATATAGCTAGGAAATATGTTTTAATACTGCCGTAAACCAGACATGAACAAATAGCAAAACATGTATATACTTTATTTGCCAAAATGAATAATACACGACAGAGGTTTTTTTTTCCTAATCCTAACATATATTCTATGATTTTACTTTTTTATATATTTTATTTCCTCCACACAGATTTTCTCCCTAAAATATTGGGAAGGAAATAATCAAATAGGTGGTGAATAAGCAGGACAATGAATTAGAGGTGGAACTTTCAGACAAAGGTAACCTATTTAATTAATAAGTTGACATTTAAAATTAGCAACAGTTGTTTGGTAATTTTTTTCACAGTTGTCCTTTATGCCCTATCTAATGCATGTGTGTAAAGTATATAGCAATATTGCTTTAATTCAGATAGTAGAGTCCTGTCTGTTGGTCTTTATTTTTCTGCTTTTATTTTCTCTGAAGTTCAGGGTGTTGATGTTTCCCCTGAACTGATGAATGTAATTTAAAAAGATTTTTGACCCCTTAACAATTACCTTTCCTGGTAAAGCAGATCTGAGAACCTGTGCTAGCAGATCATCCTGGGTATGCAAGGATGCTTGCTGCTACATTCCCTCATTAGAATCCATGTGTGTAGGAATTGCTTCATTCTTTGTATATTTTGTATATTTATCCAGAGATTGGAATGCAGTGCCTGATGCACAATAAATATGTAATAAATCCTTCTTTATAGGCTGATTACCTCTTAAATGAAAAATTATCTTAAATAGAAATTAAAACAATTCTGAGGTGACACATCATACCTATTAGATTGACTAATATGACAAAACAGGAAAATGATAAATGTTGGAGAAGATATGGAAAAATTGTTGGTGGGGTTGTGAACTGATTCAACCATTCTGGAGAGCAATTTGGAACTATAACCGACAATGCATACCCTTTGACCCAGTAATATCACTTCTAGATCTGTATCCCAAAGAGACCATAAAAAAGGGAAAAGGACCCACCTGTATAAAAACATTTAAAGCAGCTCTTTTTGTGATGGGCAAGAATTGGAAATTGAGGAGATATGTATGAATTGGGGAATGGTTGAACAAGTTGTGGTATATGAATACAATGGAATACTATTGTACTATAAAAAATGATGACCAGGTGGACTTCAGAAAAGCTTGGAAAGACTTATATGAACTGATGCTGAGTGAAATGAGCAGAACCAGGAGAACACTGTATACATAGCAACAGCCAAATTGTGCTATGACTGACTGATTGACTTAGCTATTCCTAGCAATACGAGGATCTAAGAATGCCAAAGGACTCATGATGGAAAATGCTCTCCACACCCAGAGGTAGAACTTTGGAGTCTGTATGGAGATAGAAACATATGATTTAGTCTCCTTTTCTTTTGCTGTTTTGTTATATTTCTTCTTTTTCATGGTTCCTCTCAGTTCTTATTCTTCTTTACATTGTGACTAATGTAAAAATATACTAGATATGAATTTTTAAGTAGAGCATAAATCAGATTACATACCATCTGGAGAGGGTAGAGCAGAGAATGGGGGAAAAATTCAAAACTCAAAATCTTGTTGAAGTGAATATTGAAAACTAAAAATAAATAAATGACTGCAGCCATGAAATGAAAAGACCTCTCTTCCTTGAAAATAAAGCCATGATAAATCTGGATAACATACTAAAAAGTAGAAGTATCACCTTGCTGACAAAGGTCCATGAAGTCAAAGCTATGATTTGTCCAGTGTTAATAAATGGCTGAGAGAGTTGAATGATAAGGAAAGCTGAGAGCCAAAGAATTGAAGCTTTTGAATTGTGGGGCTGAAGAAAATCGTTGAGTGTATGAACGTGAGATGAGTCATTATTTAAATAAATTAATTCAGGCTATTCAGTGGGTGGTCAAATAGTGAGGCTGAAGCTTAAATATTTAGGCCATGTAATGAGAAGATGAAACTCATTGAAAAAGACCCTAATATAGGGAATTATTGAAGACATAAGGAAAGGATGATGGCAGAGGATGAGATGGATACAGAGTATCATGGAAACAATGGACACAGATTTGGAAAGACTTTGAGAGGTAGTGGAGGATAGAAGGGCCTGGCATGCTATGATCCATGGGTTCACTAAAAGTAAGACACAACTGATAACTAAAAAAAAAAAAACAAAAAACAAATACTATTGAAAACACATAAAGTAATATGAGATTCAATAATTCAAGAAAGGAGAAAATTATGTTATATGAATAAGAAAAGACTGTCTGTAAGAGGAGCCCCTGATTTGATCCTTTATGGACAGTTAAGAAATATTATATTGAAGTTCTTTGTCGTAGCCTACTGAACTTCATTTTTGTATTAAATTCTGATTTTCATATACAGTATCAACCATCCTCATAGCTTTTCATCCTGTGCACTTATTTCAAAAAGCATGTCAATAAGCACCAGATTTATATCCAGAGGATATATGTCCAAATACTAACTCCCCTAGTTATTACTAGTTTTATGATTTTGAGAAATCAACTTTACTCACTTTGCCCTCTCCATTTCAGAGGTAAAATGAGGAAATAAGACTAGATGACTATTAAGGTTCTAATTCTAAATTAATAAACCTGTAACATTTGTTTTCAATCGCCAGATACAAATAACGTAAGACAATGGAGTCCTATAGCAGTCTGTTCAAGACCTCATTCTAACGTGTTGACATTAATCGGGGTAATTTACCTGTGGTTTGTTGACTCGTAAATGGATTATACTCCAAGCTATGTTTCTCATTATGACCCCATAGACAGCCTTGTAAAAAATCCAAATATATACTTAAAATAATATAGTATAATATAATACAATAAAGGAATTGGATTTAATGAATTGGTTAGTTTTCTAGGAATCAATAAAGCAAGTTTGCCAAAGGAGAAAAAAAGTCCCAATTTGTGAGTTAAGGACACATTTGACATATTTGAATTCATAGTTTCCATGTGAACATACAAAAAGAAAGATGAAATATTTGAGTAAAATCATTGCAAATTATAGCTTCGTATTAAATCAAACTATCTGTTTTATGTATGCACCAAAGGAAATATCAATGTCGGCTGGGTCTACAGAATAATCTAATTGGATAAAATTAAAACTCAGTCACGATCTTTTATTTCCCATTATCCTACACATTAGCCTATCATTACTCATCAAGAGGAAAATGTATAGAGTCCACAACAAATATATATTCAAATGACTGATTTAATGCAGTTGATCTGTTTTTTCTATAATATCACATTTTTGTATTCAGAAGGGCTCCTTATAATACCATGTGGCAAGAGTTCTATACTGTAGTTTATTGGAAATAACTTGGCAAACTCAGTGGTCCAGAAACTGTTACTGCTGAATTCTCAAGAGCTATTCCAATGTTAACTCTCTTTAGAAAGAGTCTTTGAGTTTAAATATATTGGTCATTGTTCTGCTGGTGCATTTGTGTGTATATTCATGTATATAGAAATCATATTACATGTATAACTATAAACACATATGTATACTGTGCATGTGTATATGCATGGATGTACTTATACGCATGCATACTTCTTCATGTGCAGTGTATGTTTGAGTGCATATCTACATCTTTATACATGTACATTTGTCTTGGTAGCTTAAAATTTTGTTTATGGAAAATTATGAATTTATACATTAATAATATGTTTTATATGATTTAAAATGCAACATTTAGAATGTCTCAGAAAATTCGTGGAGTGATGGGAGACTATGAAGTACAGTGTAAAGAGAAGGAGATATAGAGACAGAAGACCTTTATGTTCATTTATATTCTTTTTCTTCTAAACTTACTGAGGTTAATGATTTGGTGCTTCTGAAGCCATAAAAATAATATTTCTGATACATCACATAAAATTATTCCAATTAGTAACTGCATTTTAATTTAAGTCCAAGGTCACTTAAGATTCTTAGAAATGTCTGGGTTAATCACCAAGGAAACTTTTTTTTGCTAATTGAATATACTTGTTTCATCCTAAGTTATTCTTGTTTTCAAAGAAAGGGACTTTTACAAACCTGCTAATGAGAAAAGAAAATGACAGGTTTTCAGATAAAGAATGCTTCAAAGTTTCTTTTTTCTTTTCAGAAATATTTCAATTAAAATTAAACATTTTTCTATGTTTCTATATTATATACATACAAATGGATTAAGATGATCTATATTTCCTCTAAAAAGAATTCTCCTTCTATATAAATATATTACTGATATAATAGACTTAAAACAAATATGGCATGGTAGAAAGATAGTAACCTGCTAATGGAAAGAGCATTAGGTTCTGTCTCTGAAACATGCTAATAATAAGACCATCCACAAGTCAGTTAACTTCTCAGTATCTTCAATAGTGTTCAAATGAGTTGCCTCTCTGTAATAGTGATTGTAGTTTCCAAGTCTGCTAAAATCACAAATTCAAATAATTCACTTTTGATTTTTAGTTTACTGTTATTACTTGGGGCAAATGTATGTGTGTATATACAGATTTCTGCACCTATTAAAAAAACTGATATTTACATATTTATTAATATAGATATGTATGCATATATTGCATATATGTATATTGTGTTTGCGTATATGCGTGTAGATAGATAGGTACTACCTTTATTAAGAAAGTTGCAGACAAATTACAGATTACCTTTGTATAATAAGAGAGTTTTAAATAATCCAGAATGAACATGAATAGAATTTCATGAATTCTTGGCATGATATTAAGTGCATATAATTTTTACACTCTCTAGTAGGCCTATTCAAATATTTGGAATGCTCCATAAACTGGCTTAGTAGTGAGATCAGTTCATGATTTACCCAAAAAGGACAGTCTCAAACTTTAGTGAGAACATTAGATGCCTTTTATAAATGTTTGTCACTCTATCCTGGAGAGTTCACTAATGGGCATGATTTCTTAAAGAACCCCCGCGCCCCGCAAAAAACAAAACAAAACAAAAAAACAACACCTCTCTTTTAATTGTTAATTTCTCAGAGTTTATCCAAGTGAACTTAAAAGACCTTTATTTCTGTATGCCTTTATATACAGACTCTTAATTTTTAGGTTTTTAATGAAAAGGTAAGATTTTTAAAGTTTACACATTATCCACAGGTCCACCACAGAAATACAAACAATTAGGTCCAGAATTGAATAAAAGGACAACAGTAGTTGGATTACGTTTGGGAAGTGGCATGGTGCTAGAAAAAGAGAGCTCTTTCTTATAACAAAATATATAAAGTAGGTCTCTTTGTTTTTAGTAATAATAGTAATAACCAAGTGTAATAGTAAGTTAAATGGAAAGATCTTTCTTATTAATTCATAGGCCCATATGATCTGCTTAAATTGCCGGGAAGGCTAAGTCACATGTGGTGGGAAGAGCTTGCTGAAGAGGCAGAACAGGAAGGGTGGAGGCAAACCAGGAGGAAGTGAGTGAGTGGGATTAGGTCAGAGGGGAAAGAACACAGGTCAACTGACACATTGTGACAGTTGATAGCAAGAAGGCCCTGCATGAGGGAGGGGAGGTCTAAGAATGGCTTTGCCCTGTTCTGTGATCATGTTATTAACTTCTTGGTCACCATGACAGATTTCGCTTTCTGGTTCTGGGATTTGGCAATCTGGTGCTTATATAAATGATTTTCTTCTGCCTTCTATATTATGTTGTGATCGAGAGCTACAGTGGCATATTAATAGTCACCACCAGTACTGCGAATGTTGCCTTGGTGATACATTTGGAGTCAGGAACAGGATCACAAGGTAAAACATCTTTATTTGGAGGCAGAAATGATTTATTTTTTTTTGTTTTGTTTTGTTTAAATTTTTATTTTTATATAGGGAAAAAGTCAAATATACATTTAACCCAATTTGGTTGCAAGTTTCTTAGCTTTTGCCTTTTCCAGCTTGGCAATACGAGCCACCGATTTTGGACCCAGAACATTGCCACCCCAGTGACGATGGATCTCATCACAGCTGTCATTGTTATTGGTTTTGATGGCTTCTACCAACTTAGGCAGAGCTCCCTTATCTTCAGGGTTAACCTGTGTGAAGGCAATGCTTGCGCAGGTCTTTCTGTGAACTAAGCGAACCAGTCTGGCTTTACCTTTGATAATACAGTAAGGAACCCCCATTTTCCTGCACAAGGCAGGTAGGAAGACCACTAGCTCAATGGGGTCCACATCATGTGCAATCACTACCAACTGTGCTTTCTTGTTTTCTACCAGGGTTGTAACAGTGTTAACACCTGCTCTGAGGACTGGTGGTTTCTTACTGGGGATGTCTCCTTTGCCTGCAGCCTTTTGTTCAGCCTGAGCCAGCAGCCTTTGCTTCTTATCTTGCTTTGTCCCTGGTCTATACTTGTGAGCCAGTTTAAGCAGTTGAGTAGCTGTCTGACGATCCAAAGCTTCGGTGAATTGGTTATTTGCTGGTGGGACTGTCAAATGTTTATAAAGGATAGACCTTTGACGCTGCAGTCTGAGGTACCGAGGCCGTTTGACAAATTGAGTAAGGTCCCTTTTGGGTTGGATGTCCTGACCAGTGCCAAAGTTCTTGGGTCACTTCTCAAACAAAGGATTGACCACTTTCTTGGCCTCCTGCTTCTTCACCACAGCAGGAGTCAGAGGCACCTTCTTCCCCTTGGCCGTCTTCCTTTTTGGCATCTTGGCCGGCTTAACAAGAAAGGAGGCAGAAATGATTTAGAGGAAGACATTAATATCCCAGGATGGGAGAATTTACCATTTTCCTCACTTGCAAGGGAATGGGCTAAAACTGGACCCTATGAAAACTGGGAAAAGAGGCTACAGGAAGGGAACCTGGAGATTTGGAAAGGTGTTTACAAAGAATACCAATGAGACCAGGGAAGGAGTTGGCAGGGTTAAGTAGGAGAGGCTGGATTTTATGTACAGCTTACCATATTATGTGTAGAAACAGAGATAAGCTTCTTAAGGGAAAAATTCAGATGGAAAAAGAGTACAAGAGCAAGGCATAAGGAAAGATTACTCATTTGGCTCAGAAGAAGCTGAATTCTAGCAAATGAAATGAACATCTGACCTTTGTACATATCCAACCTAGTTGCCACAGTGACAAAGGAAGTAAAATAATTTTAGAAGAAGAAGTTTCTTGGTCAGAAGCACACCCAATAGTGAGGCAGAAACAGGAAAACCAAGGAGGTAACTCAGTGTTTAGGGAAATAACTGAGGGTTTTACTGAGCAAGAGGTCATAGAAATTTTGAGTAAATTCACCCAAAGGATGGGAGAATCATTAATATCTTGGATAGTGAGAATTACTGATAATGGAGCAAGAGGAATAGCCATAGATCCCATTGACTGCCTGAAATTTATAGGTATTAGAATCCTTTTGTACAGCAAACTTTTAGAGATTACAATATGCAAGGATGTACCAATATAACTAATGTATTCACTTTGGCTGTAGAAGGCTGCAATTAGTAGTAACCTACTGACTCTATGTGGCCTAGCAGAGACAGACCCTGGCATTCACTTAGGGACTGTACAAGAAAGTTAAAGGAATAGGCAATGAAGACTGCCATAATGACAGCAAATGCAGATGCGATGATATTCCCTTGGCAGTTTACCATAGGAGTATAATAATGAAGACAGCTCCTCCTACTTACAAGTGCTTGATTTTGACTAATAATTGGGGAAATCAAGCAAGTTCTTTCAGAGGTGCTGGACAAGATTTCACAGTTAGGTGACTTACAAGCCTGGGGAAAAGACAACATTGCTAAAGAGAGAAGAGCAAATAACCAGAGGATGCAAATTCAAAATAAATTGACAAGGAGAGAATTGTTTACTGCTATACTGAGATCAGAGGTAAATTTTAGAAGCGTAGATGGTATTCCAACTAATGAATTATACAGAATGTACCAAGAAAAGGGACTTGATACTAAATGAAATAGAGAAGCAAGAACTGCCCATACGGATCCTGCTGAACCCTTGTATCCAAGCTGCTCACACCTTCAGGGAGGATAGGAAGTTGGTCAAACTGCAACTCAGATTAGGATTAGCAATTTGAGGAATATACATATTGATTTCAGTGATAGAGTCTAATTATCAAGGAGAAATTATTGTAATATTCCATAATTTAGGTGATGGACTCATATAGTTTTGTAAAAATAATTGAATACTTCAAATGATTATTATTCCTTGTGAAACAAGACCACTGAAGAAAACTTACCCTCCTTCTGAAGTAACTACAGAGTAATTGAAGGATTGGGTTCTACTGATAGAATATAATCAAAAACTAAAGTATGGGTAAAAGGGAAGCCAGACAGCATTCCAAAGGCCACAGAAATTATAGCACATGTGAAAGATAATACCATAATTGTTGTTTATTCAGGAGAGGATGATTACCAAACTGTACCCTTAACTCATATATTCTACCATGAATGAGGATGTGGTAGTGGGTTTATGGACTCCAGAACCACAGCTGACCCTGTATCTACCCTGCTTCTGGTTGTTGTTTCCTTATTTTGTTTGTTTATTTGATTTTTGTCTTTTCATCTGTTAAACTTGGTTGCTAGATTTGTTTCCTATAGGCTTAGTACCCTCCACCTGCAGGTGCCTGATAGGCTAAGCTGGATGTCACCTCTTATCCATGAGAGTGATGTGTCATCTTGGACCTGAAGTTGACCAAACTCCGGATGCCAGCTAAAGAACTGATCTCTCAGATGGGACCTCTTGGGGCAGGGACAGCTCTATATCCACTCAGGAGGAAGCAGTTATGGAAGAAAAGACCTTTAATCCTTATCCCAAGATTTTGGGCCCCATTTGTTGAGTGGGAATGATGGGATGCTTGTAATACCAATTGCCCCACCAGTCTATATAATGAATATGAAAGATCTTGGGGCCAAATTTAAAAGTAATTTAAATGGAAAGATCTTTCCCATTAATTAACAGGTTCATATGATCTGCTTAAATCACCAGGAAACCTTTGTCACACATGTTGGGAGGAGCTTGCTGAAGAGGTGGAACAGGAAGGGTGAAGTGGAACCCAGAGGAAGTGAATAAGTGGGGTCAGATTAGGGGGAGAGAATGCAGGTCAACTGACATATTGTGACAGTTGATAGTGAGAAGGCCATGGCTGAGGGAGGGGAGGTTTGAGAATGACTTTGCCTTCTGCTGTGATCATGTTTATTAACTTCTTAGTCACGATGATGAATTTTGTTTTCTGGTTCTGGTATTTGGCTTTCTGATGCTTAAATAAATGTTTTTCTTGTCTTCTATATGGAGAGTCTTTTATATTTTTCAATTGAGAACTACCCTGGCATATTCATAGTCACCACCAGTGCTATGAACATTGCCTTGGAGATACACCAAGCTAACAAAAACTTCACACACAGTGGGTTCCCAGGAATATGGATTACTAAACAAATGACCTTGTATTAATGTTATGTGAAAGTTATTGTACCAAATGAGAAACTCAGTGAAATATGGGAAGATGTCTGAAATTTTTCAAAGTACACCAAGAGAACAATAAACATGACTATAGTAATAAAATGAAACCATTTCTAACTGGCAGCTAAATTCATATCAACTGCAGCAACCAATATTGGTTCTGGAGAAATGAGGATAAATCATATATCATTTTTTTGTTGAGAATACCAAAGTATCAGATGATTCGCAATCACAATGAAATGAAAAGGCTGAAAAATGCACATGACAAGTGTAATAGGCTGTAATATATTCATGTTGAAATGTTCATACAAGAAATGCACAAAATCCATCATCAAGGTCTGATATTCAATTCTAGCTACCATTAAATATTCATAGAACCAGAGGAAAGATCTCCAGCTCATTAGCTCTATGTGTAATCTGTGGAAGGGTAGACAAGAATCATACATAAGGAGAAGTCATGTAGAGCTTGTCATTGAGAACTAGAAACTGTTATGAGATGACAAAGAAAATCTGTGCAGGACTACAGACAAGAATCAGGAATAATAAGAATGCACTTGTTATCTCAATTGCTGAAGTAGTACCAATATAGATGAGATCGTGGGAGCACTGAAGTAATGCAGTTTGGTGTCCTCTGCCTTTCTCTCTGTTATATTTACCTCTTAATGAATTACAGAACTCTGGTTAATGGTGGATACACACATATATGCACAACCATATGGATTTGCTTATACATATGTGTATATATACATATATTCAATTTACCCCTCATATTTATAATTTGTACCTAGTTGTTTGCTTATCTCTCCTATTAGACTGTGAACTCCTTGAGAGCAGGACAACTTTTGTCTTTCTTTGTATTCCCAGAATATAACACACAGAAGGGACTCAAATGCTAACTGATTAACTGATTACATCCTTCTTATAGGCAATAACTGATAGAGAGCGATACCTTTCCAGGATGAGATCTTTAATATTCTTGCCAGGTATTGAAAGTTAATTCAATTACCTATATTTTGATGATCCCATTATTTTCTCTTTAAATTTCATGAAAACAATAAGTTAAAATGACTTTTTCTATTTTCAATTTTAGTATATTTATTTTTAGTTTTTAAAATGTACTTCCATAAGATTTCAAGTTTTCATTTTCTCCCTCTTCTTCTCCCTTCCTTTCCCCCTCCCCAAAACAACATACAATCTGATGTAGGTTCTACAGATATATTCATATTAAACATATTTTCCCAGAAGTCATGTTAGAAATAAGAATTGGAACAAATGGGAGGTACCACAATAAAGAAGAAATATAATAAAGAGAGAGAGATGGAAGAGAGAGAAAGAGAGAAAGAGAGAGAGAGAGCATGCAAATAGTATGCTTTGATCTGTATTCAGACTCCATATTTCTTTTTCTGGATATGGATAGTATTTTCCATCATGAGTCTTTTGGAGCTGTCTTAGATTCTTGCATTGCTGATAAGAGCTAAGTTTATCAAGGTTAGTCTTCACACAATGTCATTGTTGCTGTGTACAATGTTCTCTTGATTCTGCTCATTTCAGTCAGCATCACTTCTTGTAAGTCTTTCCAGGTTTTCTTGAAGTCTGCCTGCTCATTATTTCTTATAGCACAATGTCTTATAGCACAATATCACATTTCTTATAGCACAATGCCTTATAGCACAATATCACATTTCTTATAGCACAGTGTCTTATAGCACAATATCACATTTCTTATAGCACAATTTGATGCTTGGATCTGCATTCAAATTCCTTCAGTTTTTTCTCTGGTGGTGAATAGTATTTTTAATCATAAATCCTTCAGAATTGTCTTGGATCATTGTATTGCTGAGAATAGCTGTTACTGTATATACTGTTCTCTTGGTTCTATTGATTTCACTTTGTGTGAGTTCCTGCATGTCTTTCCAGTTTCCCTGAGGGTATTCTGCTTATCATTTCTTATAGCACAATAGTACTCCATTACATTCACATACCACAACTTGTTCAGCCATTCCCAAAATTATCCCCTCAATTTACAATCTTTGGCCACCACAAAAGAACTGCTAAAATATTTTGTATATAAGGGTCCTTTTCCCATTTGTATGATCTCTTTGGGATACAGTCCTAGAAGCGGTATTGCTGAGTCAAAGTGTATGCAGTTTTATAGCACTCTGGGCATTGTTCCAAATAGCTTTCCAGATTATTGGATCAGTTCACAACACCAACAAAGCATTAACATTTCAATTTTTCCATATTTTCTATAGCATTTATCATTTTTCTGCTTTGTCATGTTAGCCAATGTGACAGGTGTGATATGGGACCTCAGGGATATTTTGATTTGGGGATTTAGAGGATTTTTTGATATGACTAGATAGCTTTAAATTCTTCCTCTGAAAACCAGCTATTTATATCCTTTGACCATTTGTCAGTAGGGGAATGACTTGCATTCTTATACATTTGACTCAGTTCTCTGTATATTTTAGAAAATTGTTTCCAAGTTTTCTGCTTTGCTTCTAATCCTGGTTGAATCAGCTTTGTTTTGTTCAACACCTTTTTTAACTTAATGTAATCAAAATTATCAGTTTTGCATTTCATAATGTTCTCTATATCATTTGATGATAAATTCTTGCATTCTCCACAAATATGATAGGCAAACTATTCCTTGCATCTCCTAGTTTTCTTATAATATCAGCCTTTATTTCTAAATTATGTACCCATTTTGACTTTATCTTTGTATAGTGTGTAAGATGTTGGTCTATGCCTCTAGGCATAGATTCTGCTATTCTGTTTTCTAGTTTTCCAACGGTTTTTGTTAAACAGTAAGTTCTTACCAAAGAAGTTTGAGTCTTTGGGTTTATCAAACAGCAGATTACTATAGTTATTGACTATTGTTTCTTACATATGTAATCCATTCCAACGATCCATCATTCTATTTCTTAGCTGTCACCAATTAGTTTTGTTAGTTACTGTTTTATAATACAATTTAAGATCCAGTAAGGCTAGGCCACCTCTCCTTGCATTTTATTTTCATTAATTCCCTTGATATTCTGGATCTTTTGTTCTTCCAGATGTTTTCCTTTTTTTTTCCAGCTCTATAAAACAAATTTTAGTAGTTTGATTGGTATGGCATTAAATCAGTAAATCAAGTTAGGCAGAATTGCCATTTTTATTACATTCAGTTGGTTTATCCATGGGCAACTGATTTTTTCCCTAATTATTTAGATCTCAATTTGTGTGAGAAATGTTTTGTCATTTTATTCATATAGTTCTTGGGTTTGTCTTGGCAGGGAGGCTCCCACATATTTTTTAATGTCTACAGTAATTTTAAATGGAATCTTCCTTTTGATCTCTGGTTTGTGGGCTTTGTTAGTAATATATAGAAATGTGGATGATTTATGTGGGTTCATGTTATATCCTGCAATTTTGCTGAAGTTGTTCATTGTTTCAAGGAGTTTTTTTTTCTTGCTTCTCTGGGATTCCCTAAGTATATCATCATATCAACTGCACAAAGTGACAGTTTTGTTTCTTCTACACTTCATCTATTTCCTACAATTTATTTTTCTTCTCTAGTGACTAAAGCTAACATTTCTAGTAGAATATTGAATAACAGTGGTGGCAATGGTCCTCCCTGTTTCACCCACAATGTTATTGGAAATGTTTCTAGCTTATCCACATTGCATATAATGCTTGCTGGTTTTATATAGATGCTATTTTATAGATTATATAGATACTATATAGATGCCATTCATTCATTTATTCATTTCTATCTATTTTTATTTTTTATTTATTTTTGATTGGATTATTTTTTTTTCAGTGTTTGACAGTCACTTCCATATATCTTAGATTTTTTTCTCCTCCCTCTTCCTCATTTCCCCCTCCTTCCCCACTCCCTCCCTGAGATGGTATACAATTTTATATAGGTTCTATGTATACATTCCTATTACGTACATCTTGCATGGAAGAATTGAAATGAATGTCAGAAACCATAAAACAAAACAAAACATAATACAAAAAAAAACTGATCTGTTTCTATCTGCAATCCAATTACATAGTTCTTTCTCTAGATGTGGAAGGCATTTTACCTCGAGCCCACTGGAAATTTTTTAAGTCCATGCATTGCAATGAAGCACTAAGTCTACCAGAAAAAATTTCTTGCACACTGCAGTTGTTGCTATGTAGAAAATTCTCCTGGATCTGCTCCTCTCACTCAGCATCAATTCATATCTTTCCAGGCTTGATGGGTATGCCCTTGATTTCCAGTTTTTGACCACCACAAAGAGAGCTGTTAGAGATATTTTTGTACATGACACTATTTATTATTTTAAGGAAGACTGCATTTATTCCTGTGCTTGCTAGTGTTTCTATAGGAACATATGCTGTATTTTATCAAAATCTTTTTCTACATCTATTGAGATAATCATATTATCTCTGCTAGCTTTGTTACCGATATGGTCCATTATGCTGATAGTTTTCCTAATATGGAACCAGCTGTGCATTCCTGATATACCTCCTAACTGGTCGCAATGTATTTCTTCAAGGTAAGTTGCTGTAATCTCTTTGCTTATATTTTATTTACGTTTTGCATCTATATTCATTAGGGAACTTTGTGTATAATTTTTTTCTCTATTTTGGTTCTTCCTGGTTTAGGTACCAGCATCATATTTGTATCATAAAAAGAATTTAGTATGACTCCTTCACTTATTTTCCCAAACAGTTTTTATAATATTGAAATCAGTTGTTCTTTAACTGTTTGACAGAATTGACTTGTAAATTCACATGGCCCTGGAAATTATTTCCTAGGGAGTTCATTGATGACTTCTTCAATTCCTTTTTCTAAAATAGGGTGATTTAAGCATTTTATTTCCTCTTCTGTTAATCGGGGCAATTCATATATTTTTGTAAATATTCATTAACTTTTCTTTTTCTTAACACTATATATTGCATAATATCATATTACTAGCTACATTAACTCACCACTATTTGTTTATTCATGTCTCTTCATCATTTATGAACATTTGTTGTATATTAAATGGTAAAATAGTAATGAAAATAATTTTAATACAAATATCTGTACAAAAGCAAATATGAAAGAACTGTATGATAGTCATGCAAAATGTTCAATTATGGTCAAAATTCTTATGACTTGTGACATTGATTATGAACATTGGATTTGAAATTATCTTTAGTTGAAAACAATCATGATATGATTTTCCATTAGGAATATGTAATGCAAAAAGTAAATATGAATTGTTTTGGGACAAGCACAATCCAAGACAAAGTCAAGTAGTACTCCTCTATATTGATACTCCTTGTACATTCCTTTTTTATATTATTCTCAGTTATATTCTCCACTGGAAGGATCATATTTAAATTATAGATGTGTGTATACATGTGTATAAACATGTGCATATGCCTGGTATATAATAGGAATATAATAAATACTTTTTACACATAAAATATACATATACCATATATTTTAGTATAAATCACATATCTAAATCACTTTGTATATGACTGCATTGTATATTTACATTTTTGTGCATGCATATATGAATGTGTGTATATTATATGTATATATGCATTTAATTATTATAAATATATATTCAGGCTTAGACACAAATTGTGATAACTAGGTATCTAGATTTCCAGGCAGATATTGCATTGAACTTTTACTAGGGAAGAACAAAGTTTAAATTCTGTCTCAGATACTTAGTGGTCCTGAGATCCTAGGTAAATCATTTAACATCTCAGCCTCAGTTTTCTCATCCACAAAATAAGTATAATAGAAGTTCTTACCTCATAAGATTATTGTGATTGGTCCAATAAGATTATATACACAAAATGCTTTTGAACTTGGAACTACTAGATCAATGCTAGCATCATTATCATTACCATTCTCATTTTGATTATAATCGCATGAACCATCATGTATAACCTTTACGGTGGATGGGTAAATGAGTAAAAGGAAATCTTTCAAAGATGAATAATGAGAGGGAAAGAAGATTGTGTTTCCACATCATAGGACCAAAGACACTCCTAAGCTGCAATCTGTAATGACTTGTTTCTTTAAAATTTCTGACAATGTAGTTTAAAGTACTAATAAAATTATATGTTTCTCTGTAGTAAAATTAAAATAAAACTAAGAAAAAAATTACAGAATCTTACAGAAGGCAGGAACTTCAGAGATGAACTATTTTAAGTGTTTCCTTAACTTGACACCCCTACCACACATAACAACAAGAGCAATACTGACAACTCATCCACTAATTGAATGAAATCCTGAAAATGAATTTGGACTATATCAACTCTAACTGACCATCCAGATTTGGCCTTAAGATGTCCAGTAAGAGTCAAGTAACTCCTTTAAAAGGGAAAAAAAATACATTTGGCAGTTTTAAGGGTTGGAAAGCTTTCTGCTTGTCTTATGTTTTGATTTTTTTTTGTTTGTTTTGTTTAATGAAAGAGCTAATCTTGACAATCCCTCTGTTTTTGACAGTTCTGTGACAATTACAGCTATTCAACATATTGTCTGAAAGCTAAAGGTGAAAATTTTCCTTCTAAAGTCAATTTGCTTGTAAGTGCTCCATGCAAACGAAGAAGAATAAAAACTATTTATCTAAATACTCACATATTAATTTGCAAAATAATTTATGGAAAATGTCACAGATTCCATGGATCTTTGTCATATATCACATGGTGAATCAATAGTGGAGCTTTGAAGATGTGAAGTTCTAGAAGTGCAATTGAAATTAGTTTGAATTTACCTTTGAATATACATATGTAAATATATATATCCATTCATACATACATACACACATAATTCCATATTTTAGTAAGGATATGACACAAGAAACTATATGAATGTTATTGTTATTAGGGAAATAAACACTAGATAATGAGAAGATATATTTGTATTATAGAAAGTATCAACTTCTTACCATCGCTGTAGGGAACTGACTTGACATATGATATCTGCCTTAGGGTGCTCTATGAGATTTCCCAGAGTTCACTCCTATTTGCTATTCATGGGAATACCATGTCAGGATGGGCTGCCCTTAGAAATGCTACAAAACCTGATTGTGAAAACCCAGGGGATGTCATCGAAGCAACAGCCTGTTTAGTCAATGCACCAATGCTTCCCATAAATATATTTATAACCCTGGCTTGTCAAACTCAGCAGAGTCCCAGGGGATGTCAGATTTAGGGGAAAAATCAAAATGGAACTGTAAACTTTTATTCTATCCCTGTCTAGGAATTATCCTGAAACTTTTATAACCAAGACTTCCCACCTCTTGCCTGCTTCTCCTGTAAAAGTCATTGCATTCAAGGCATAAAATAGTTTCCATAAAAATTTCAAATAGGTGACAGTAGGGGAAGCTGGCTTATTACTAGAATACTGAATTTGCCTCTCATCTTGGTGTTTCTCTATAGAAACTCAGTTGCAATTATTCTAGACAAGTTTTCTGCAATAACATAAGTAATTTTTTGCAATATTAATGATTTTGAAATTTAAGAAAAAGAGAATCACTCCTTTTTTTACAAAGAATATAAATATCCTCAAATTAGAATCTATGACTTGAAGACTGTGATTGGAAAACTCATTATTGATTCAGTTGTATTTTCAGAAATACCTATATTCCTTAAATTACTATAATTATAGCTAAATTATTTCATTTACTTTATTGTAAATATATATATATTTACTATTATAGTTGAGGTGTCATCTGATTTTATGAGTTCAATAACTAGAGAAGAAACAAAAGAAATATAATTCACTATCAAAGTATTGGGAAATATTGATTTGATAAAACTAATAATAATGGATTTTGGCTACATATTACTCATTTAAAAGTATCATATGGACTTATTAAAACAAGAAATCTAGTATTTATTAAACAACTACAGGATACCTCTTATAAAACTATAACTAGTTGTTGTCAGTCAAGAAGCATTCATTAAACATGAACTCTAAGCAAATGGAAAGATTATTTCCTAACAGTGAATTTTGACTATCTTTCATGTCTAAAATGTTCTCCCTCCTCAGTTTCTCCTTTTAGCTTTTCTGACTTTCTTCAATTATGAGGTAGAATTGTAACTTCTTTTAAAACTCCTTTAATTAATATGCCACTTAATAAATAACGGCATTGTCTTTCTTCTATGATTATCATATACACAAACAATGAGAGAGGAGGGGAGAGAGAGAGAGAGAGAGAGAGAGAGAGAGAGAGAGAGAGAGAGAGAGAGAGAGAGAGAGAGAGAGAGAGAGAGAGAGAGAGAGAACGAGCTTCTCTGATTAAATTGGGGGCTTTTTGAGGGCAAGGTATTGTTTTTTGCTTTTCTTCATAATAACAGGACTTAGAAAAGGCTCTGGCCCATGTTAAGTGCTTAATAAATACTTGTTAACCTGATTTGATTACTTTCACACAAAGAAACTTTCTAGATGCCCAAGATACAATGATAAAAGAAAAAGTGACCCAACTCTTTAGGAGTCATTGTTGAGAGCAGAGATTATTTTTGCCTTTCTTTTTATGCTCAGTGCTTAACACAGTGCTGACACATAGTAAGCAACTGGTAAATGTTTACTCAGTGTTGGACTGATGGGTTACACTTAGATTACACAAGAAGTCTTGATAGGCACATATAAATCGTAGGTAAATCATTTATCATGTAGTATTTGGAAAGTCTGTACTAGGAAATGTGGATGACAGAAAATGATTCCCTGAATGGTTTTGAAGATAACTCAAGATTCAAAAAGGCAGAGATGTAGAACGGAATAATAAATGGCAGAGAAGCTTATATTTGATCCTCAATTTAGTAGGAAACTTTTGAAATTTATTGAGTACAATTAAAGGGCTTAGAATAATAAATCAGCTCTATCCTTCAGTAAATAATAGTAAAGGCTAAGTGGAGGATATAAAATAAGTTCAAATGAGATAAATGGCTATTTGCACATGCATAAACTCATCCAAACAAACAAGATAGATTACATGGAACATGTTTTATTTATCTAGCAATTCATTCATTTACCTATCCACCTATTTATTTATTTAATCTCCTTCACATTTATTTATTTGTTTTTTTCATTACTTTTGTGTAACATCACATTAGAACAAAATTTTAAAATTCTCTCCAACCTAAATCTGGAAGAATTACCTCTATAACATGCCCACCAAATGGTCATGAATCCACTGTTGCGGATATTCAATAACCGAGTTTTCACACCCAAGAACACCTCTTACAACTTTAAACATTTCTAATTATTAAAAAAGAAATCATTATCAAATATTCTATTGTTAAACTTCAACACACTGATTCTGCTTCTTCCCTCTGAGACCAAGAAATCTAATGATGCTTCCATATTTCAGTTCATCAAATATCATGACCCCCATGATTTTTTTCTCTTCCAGGCTAAATACAATCCTGTTTTTTCAAGTGATTCTTCTGTGACATTTTAAGACTATTCATCACGTTGGTTGCCTTCTTGAGAATACATTCTAACTTATCAGCATCCTTTCAAAATTGTGTTAGCCAGAATTGAAAAGAATGCTGTTCACGTAGACTGATGAGAGTAGAGTACAATAGTACTATCTCTTCATGAATTTAAGATGCTACTATTCTACAAATTAAACCTCTGATGCTATTACTATTTGAAATGCTAAATGCCATTGTTAATTTATATTGTTCTACCAGTACTCTATAACCCTAAGGTCATATAACCAATTACTCTGAAAAATAAAATTATTTTGAATCAGTTTTTTGAATCTCCTTCTGAATTTCCCAATTTGGATTAAGCATATATATTGAATGACATGAAACATATAAGAACAAATATAATTAAGAAAGTGGAACTTTATATTTAAATTCATAAATCATCATTATAATTCCCTCCCTCTCCCCAAGATAACAAATAATCTGATACAGATTGTATACAATTGTATTAAAAATATCTCCACATTAGTCAAGTTGTGAAAGAAAAATCAGAACAAAAGGGAAACCATAAGAAAGAAAAAATGAAAAATGAAAATAGTATGCTTTAATCTACATTCAGACTTCATAATTGTTTCTCTGGATATGTAAGGAATTTTACACTGAGCCTTCTATAATTTTTTTGAATCACTGTATTGCTGAGAAAAGCTAAGTCTGTCATAGCTCATCATCACACATTGTAACTATTAATGTTCTCCTGGATTGGCTCACTTCGCTCAGCATCTTTTCATTTAAATCTTTCCAGGTTTTTCTGAAATCTGTCTGCTCATCATTTCTTATGGAGCAATAGTATTCCATTTTATTCATACACTCCAATTTGCTATGCCATTCCCCAAATGATGGGCATCCCCTCCATTTCCAGTTCTTTGCAATATTTGGCATTGTTCTGCTTTGCCTTAGAGGACAGAGGGACAGCTAGGTGGTGCAGTGGATAGAGCACCAGTGCAGGAGTCAGGAGGACCTGAGTTCAAATCCCAGCTCAGCCACCTGATATTCACTAGCTTTGTCACCTTGGGCAAGTCACTTAACCCCAATTGCCTCATCCTGGGTCATCTCCAGTCATGCTGATGAATATCTGATCACTGGATTCAAATGGCTCTGGAGGAGAAGTGAGACTGGTGACCTGCACCACCCCCTCACTCAAAACAAAGTGAAGTGCAAGTTATGTCATTATTTCTCTGATGGCATGGTCTTCTTTGGCATGAAGGATGAACACACACAACTACTTTGCCACCACTAAAAGAGCTGCTATAGATTCAACATACTATTTTCATTTTCTTCATTCTTGTGTTTTTCCTTTCCTTTTGTTTTGATTCTTCTTTCACATGACAAATGTGGAAAGATGTCTAATATGACTGTACATGTATAACCCAAATCAGATTTGATGTCTTGGAAAGGGCATGGAGAGAAGGGAGGGGGGTAGGGAGGAAGAAAAAAATTGGAACTCAAAACTAAATAGTGAAAATTATCTTTAAAGGTAATTTGAAAAAGAAAATATTATTAAATGGGGAAAATAAAATCAATTACAAGATACTGGAAAATGCGCATATGGAAAAAAATCTACCTGGTCTTTTCTGAACTTCCCTATTTCTGTCAGAATTGTTGCTATCCTTCCAATTACCAACAACCTCAATGTAATCTTCAATTCCTGTCATTCTTTCCACATATCCAATCCCTTTTTCAGATTGTTCTACCTCTACCAACAATTCTCACATCTGTGCCCCTTTTCTCAACCCATACAGTCACTAGTTTAGGCCCTTATTGCTTCCCACCTTCAATTATTAAAATGGTCTTCTACTTGCTTTCCCTGACTCAATTCTCTTCCTATTCCAATTTATCTCCCAGACAAGCGCCAAGATGGGATAAGAAAAAGCAGCAGATGTCAGAGTTGCTATGGAGGAACAAATGACAAAAGGTAGGAAAGATATTGACTAGGAAGGTGATTATATGTGTTTGGGTGTACATGCACTGTCACATACTAATGGATGAGCTCTACAGATTATCACCAAAATGTCATTATGTGTATGTAAACATTACACAGCTACTCATCTTCTTGGCTTATTTTTTGTTTTGTTATTTTTATTGTTAAAGATAATTATGATTGTTTAATTTATGTGTAGATGATTAGATTGCATTCTTTTGAATGGTGAGGAATTTTACCCAGTAGATGCTGTAATATTACAGGGCCAGATATAAGAAGCACAATGTCATATGCTTATAGAGTACAGATGATCTGATGGCAAAACAGAAATCCTTCTTCAGTTTGCATTCTGTATTAGATATTCTCCATAATAGTTGCAAACATATGTCAGCAAGCACAAATCTCCTCTCCTATACCTCTTTGACTTCTGCCTCATCTGAAATTAATGATCAGAGCATTATTAAACAAGGATATTTCTGTTGCTAAAACTATCCTGAAGTTTTGAATGATTTTATGGCTTTATGTATGTTGAGAATCAGCCATTAAGGTTGTATTTTTTTTTTTATTGCTTGTTTACAATCCATGAATAGCAGCATCTTGAATTCATTACATTTTGCAATGTATTATAAGATGATAACAATGTCAGTAATGGTGGAATATCACTGGCAAAGTTTCTGCCTATCTCCTCTCAATAAATGTGATCAGTGATACTCTAAGTGAATATTGTCATTCCATTAACATTTAGTACAAATAGGAAAGTAATAGATAGACTGGTAGCAGTTGCTCTGTCATCTTAACATTTTTTTTGTTCTTTTTTCTTGGAGTTGGGCAGTCTGATTTTCCCACACACATATCTTTGAATTCATCTCCTCCTTCAGAGAGCTTGAGAATAGACTCCTCAGCTTCAAAATTGTGTTGCCTCCAATATGGACTTAGTATATTCCAGCTGTGTTTCCCAGTTGTGTTCTCTTAAATGTCATTTTTACCTTTTCCATAAGTATATCTGGGACTGTGATGTTAACAGCTTGGGTTCAGAGGCTTCTCTTTCCAGGAGAATGAAAAAAAAAGCTTTTTAAAACAAGTCTAATCAACCAAATGGTCTTTTTTTTTTCTCATTCCTTATACGTTCCTTCTCAGATGCCCTTTGCATCATTGTATTTAATTGGGTATATTTTCAGTCCTTCTTTAACCCCTCCAACTCCCTTTGTTTCTATCTGTGATGTGAAGCCATAAAAAGTTCCATAAAAATTGACAATTTGTGTTCTCCTATATGTCTATAAATGTACCTTTTTTGATGTCTAATGTCAGAATTTATACACACACATACCTACAGAAACATATTCATATATATTCATACACAAGGGCAGCTTGGTAATGCAGTGGATAGAATTTTGGGCCTAGAGTAAGAAAGATTCATGTTCTTGGGCTCAAATGTGGCCTCAGTCACTTAATAGCTGTGTGACTCTGGACAAGTCCTTTTGCCTCAGTTTCCAGATAAATAAAATGAAATGAATAACAAAATGTCAAGCCATTCTAGTGTCTTTGCCAAGAAAACTCCATATGGGTTCATGAAGAATCTGACACGACTGAATAAAATGAATGAACAAAACACCTAAATGTAAATACACATATGCATATACATATATGCGTATGTAGCATTGCATATACATGCATGTATGTATATATAAACACACATTCATATATGTACATACATAGAAGTAGTCACACATACTTTATATGATCTTTCTTTTTTTAATTTTAATTTTATTTATTTCCAATATTCTACAATCACTGCTATGTAACTTAGATTTTTTTCCCTCCTGGTTCTATGCATACATTCCTATTAAATACATTTTGACCAGTCATGTTGCATAAAAGAATTAAAATGAATGAGGGAAGTCTTTATATGATTTTTCACTAACTGTCTTCATCTGAGGCAGCTAAGTGGGGTAGTGGATAGATTAATGCACTCGGAGTCAGAAACACCTAAGTTTCAATTCTGCCTCAAACATTGACTACCTATGTTCCCCTTGGCAAGTCAATTAACCTCAGTGTGCCTCAGTTTATTCAACTATAAAATTGGAACGATTATAGTACTTACTACCAGTGTCATTATGTGGATCAAATGAGATATTTCTAAAGTGCTTAGCATGGTGTCTGCAAATACCTAATAAATTCTTCCTTCCTTCCTCCCTTCCTTTCTTCCTCCCTTTCTCCTTTCCTTTCTCTTCCTTCTTTCCTTTCACATTTGCAAAAAGAAATATTATAAAACTTCTGTGAACCTGACCTCCAAAACTCTCTTTTCAAGAAGCAATTGAAATGTGTGTTACCTTGGGTGTTTTTTATGTTGCATCTCTGTTTTAGCACTCTTTTCTCTCTCTCTCTTCCTTAGATCCTTTACTCTCCATTGATAAAACTCCTCCATATCAAGACTGACTCAGACATATTGAATTTCTCTTCAGCCATTTTATTTCATGTATTCATCACTCCAATCTTTGTGTCTGAACTGGTACTTTAGCTCCCATTCTGATATACTTGGTACCTTACTGGTAAAATTTCTCTTCATCTAGTTTAAGCCAGACCAACAAACATTTCTTAAGCAACTGGTTACAAAGTGCTGGACACTGTGCTAAATTCTGGGGATACAAATAAAGACAAGAAAGACAGTCCCAGTCCTCAGGGGACCTTATAATCCAACAGGGAAAAGCAATACACAAATGCAGGCAGGCAAAAGTGAAAGACACTAAGGGTACCTGGAACAGGGTCATCTTTTTCCATGGAGCTGAAACTAGGCAAAGTAGCAGACTCAAAACAAAGTGAACTGAAAGCCTAATTTCTGATCTTTATAATGGAAAGTTTTGAGAGTATTTTAATAGTCCCTCCATACCTCCAATCAGAGAGGAGGCTCAGGGAGGAGGCATCCATGCTGTTCCCTGATCATCTTCATGCAATGCTGTCATGTACACAACTTCCCTGAACTCTTTTCCTTGATTTTTTTTCCATTTTCCATATTTTCCATTTTTCCATTACTATTCTGGGAACAGTAATAAAATCCATAATATTCTACCTAGAAAATTTGTGTCAGTGAATTTTACTTCTTCAGGAAATCTTTCCCAAAGCATATTATGGGTAATTCCTAATTTTAGTTGATCACTTCCAATTTCACCCCTCTATGTCATAGTTGTTTGCATATTGTCACGCTCATGAGACTGTGAACTCCTTGAGAGTAGGAACTGTTTTTGCCTTGTCTCTAGTAGTTGGCATAATCTCTTGCACATAATAAGTACTTAATAAATGTATGTTTACTTGACTTAAATTGTCCTATGGCTTCATTCATCATCTCTGTGGTTTCTTTAGACCAAAATCATCCACCCTTACTAACACTGCCACGTATGTTCCCCACCCCTATCAGAATGAAAGCTTCTGACGTAGAGGGACTATCTCTTATTTGCATTTGTTTCCCTAGTTTTATCACAGTGCCTCCTACACAAAATGTGCTTCATCAACTTTTTTTCATCTGTTCAAAAGTAACTGCATCCATTCTTTTGTATCTTTCTTATAATAAGGGTTTTAAATTGACTTATTTCTGTATCTCATTGAGTAGTACTTTATATATATCTATATATACATATATGTGTATATATATAGTAGCTGTTGCAAAATATACCTGTTGATGGAAAGAGTGGGGAGAAGGATAAAGCGTTCACTAAGAGACTGCTGTGCATCAGGCACTGTACTAAATGCTTGTAAATATCTCATCTGAAGCTCATTGATTCATTAAATTCCTATATGAACTTATGGCACTCTATATGCCATGTCTTTTCTTCTATAAATTTCTAATTCTTGGTGTCAAAAATGTTTAAATAAGTCAAGTTGGAGTAAATTTAATTGCATTTCATATCTTCTCCTATTTTTACTTTCTTTTTTCTTCCAATAATTTTAATTTTTTGCTACAGTCTTCTGACTGTACACATATACAGTCAAATAACTGACTCAGGAATGACTCACATAAGTAACAAATTATAACCTAATTAATATTCCACAATCAATTGCATATTTGCAAATATGATTTGTAAACTTCCTTATCTTGCAACTTCTGATTCTTTATCCAAAGAAAATAATCATGATTTGTAGATTTGAGGCTTTTATATAGTCAATGCATCTTTGGTTTCTTTAATTCCAAAATACTTATTCTTATGTTACAACATATTTTTAATGATTCTCACTTATTCATTCCCACCTTGCAACTAAATCACTGAGTATTAAAGTAGATGTTGATTGTTGCTGCTTTTATATGGAGGGCCTTTTACATTTGTATATGTTGTTACGGTTGTTTGTAAACCAGACTTTTGTTTACATATAACTTTAGAGTTGTGTTTACAGAACTTCTGTTGAGGAAACTACCCCTATAAGTTCATTTTTGTACTTGTTCTGTTACATTTAATCTCAATTGCCCAGGTCACTGAGATGTTCATTTACTCGATCAGGGTCACACAGCTGTTTTGTATCAGAAATGAGAATTAATTTTTCTACTTCTTCATTAGCTTTTAGTACATAAGCTGTAATTATTTTCGTGATTGTCTTTTTGTAAATAACTAGAAGGAATGCTGAGTTGCCTATTTTCACCATATCATCCTCTTACCAGTAAATATGAGATGGAATTAACTAAAAGTTACATTAGATAAATTCATAGAACTATGTTATAATGATATAATAAAAATTTTCTTCAAAATTCTGCTATTTCAAGAAAGTTTTATATACCAACTTTTACAAATATCATAAAGGACACTGAAGTTTACAAAACACTTTACTTACATTATCTTATCTGGTACTTACAACAACCTTCTGAGGTAGTGGGTACTGAAGTTGCGATTATATTTTGCTGAGGATAAAACATATTTAGAAAGGCTGAATGGTTTGTCTATGGTCACATGATTAATAATTGTCCAAGGAAGCACTGAAGTATCATTTCTTCTAATTCCCAATTAATGACTCTTTACCATATGCTTTGAAACATGCTGTTATTAGACTACAGTATTTTATTCATTATTTTAAGTGATCTTGAGATTTCATGAAGTAATGTGAATAGATAATATCAATTTCAAATTTCATTTCAAATTGTTAAAGAACATGTTAACATATTTAATATATATAATGGGTATCATATTTCTTGCCTTCACAATGAGTAGGGGAGTGGCTGAAGAGAGGAAGAGAATTTGGAACTGAAATTAAAAATAAAATTTCAAAAGCTATATTAATTGTATACATGACATATATATATATATGTGTGTGTGTATCATATATGTATTTAACTTATGTAAATCTAATAAGCATAACTATGTCTATAATGAACTTCTTTTCTCGTGTTATCATTTTAAGTAATTAAATTTCCAATAATGACTCTACATTTCTTATTAATACTAATAGAATCTTTAAAATTTCAGCATATTCAGTATTAAGTACCAATACTTAATTCACCATACTTTTGTGAATATAAACCTATTTATGATTTTCTATATTTGCATAGATCTTCTTTGTATATTTTATAATTGACTTTTATCTTTCAGATTCAAATAGGACAAGCTCTTCTAAGTGATAAAATGTTTTGTCTATTTTCACATATTTGATATGGTTCTGATTCCTTACAGTCATTTAAAAAAAATGTTCCCATTGCCTTTGTTCTCTCTCCACAAGGGAACATAGTCATTGCTTAAGGTGAAATATGTTAGAGATGCTTTGATTTTGTTTGATGCATGTTGTATATGAAATGAAGAAATAATACAATGGACAATCCATAAATATTTTCTTTGTCTCATGCATTATAGCTAATATATTACATTACTTATTGCTTCTAGCTTATCTCATCTTAATGTAGTAGAGAAGATGAAAATGTGAAGGTTTTACATAATAGCGGTTGCTCTCTGTATATTTATGACTTTGCTACCATAAAATAATGGATTAAATCATGTGTTTTGGTTTTTTCCTTATCCTGAGGGAAGTAAGGAAAGAAACTTCCTTCAAATGAAAAGAAATGGAAGAGAGGATAAACTATGGAGATATAAATACTCCATAAAAGAACACTGCCTTTAATTTCTCCAACTGAGTAATTTTCTTCCAAAAAGTATGAAATATCCCAAAATAGATCCCATAATAAATATTTGTTTAGCCCCACTATGTTCCAGCAGCACTGGGGACACAAAGAGGTAAAAGAGTGTATTTGCCCTCAGAGAGCATACAATTTAATAGTGGAGAGAACATGCTGACAAATATATACAAAACAAGCTGTATACAGAATAATTAGAAAAAAATTAAAATAAGCTAATCCTTGGAAATAAGAGGGGTTAGTTAAGGCTTCCTGGAAAAGTTGGCATTTTAGATAGCACTTAAAGGAAGTCAGGTAGATCATTAGTCCACATGGAAGAGGAAGGTCATTCAAGCCATGGAGGATGGCCAGATAAAATATCCAGAACTGAGAGACTGTTGAAGTATCTTGGTTAAAATATACCATTTTGTGATTGGAGATTTCCTTCAGTTATTTTTTTCCCTTTCCTTGATTCTTATAAATCTCCTAAATTAATGAATTCTGGATTAGCCAATATGCTAAGAACACCATCTAGGAAATAAATAATACATTTCTGAACAACGGAGTTATTTGATTTGCAGGTTTATTTTTAGAAGTGTCATGATTGATTTGTGCTAACCAAATCTTGTATCACTTATAATCACAAAATCATAGCATTTCAGAGCTGGGAACAACATTTAGCAAGAGCATTACTGTGCTTCCAAGGAAGGAGGCTGGGAGGGTGAAGGGTCTTAAGCTGATACCATATGAGAATTACTTGAATAAAATACTGATGGTTACTTTGCAGAACAAAAGACTTAGGAGGGCTGTAATAAATATTGTATGGTCAATTATTTGAAGAGTTGTCATGTGACAGTTGCATTAGAATTTCTCTGCTTTACTGCACAGGGGCAGTGGGTAGAAGTTGTAAAGAGACAACTTCTCTTGGGAACTGATATGGAATATATATTTTTAAGTGCTTGCTATCCACCATGCACCGTCCTAACCACTTTAGAAATATTTCATTTCATCCTGATAATAACCCTGGAAAGGTGCTATTAATATCTATTTTGCAGTTGATAAATATGAGATAAAGGTTAAGTGGTTTGCCCAAGGTCACATATCTAATAAGGATCTAAAGTCACATTTGAACTCAGGTCTTCCTGACTCCAGGTTTAGCACTTTATCCCTTAGTTTTCATGTTTCTTTAAAGAAAAGAGGAGTGGGGGAAATATTCATCTGTTAGAAAAAGAAAAGCAGAATAGGCTACTTCAGATGGTGGTCTCTGTCTCTCATCTTTGTCTGTCCACCTATTTGTGGAAGAGTTAAAGGTTACAAAACAAAGCACATGTGAATTTGTCCAATGGGATGTAAATGGAATTCTTTTGCTGATAGATAGATAGATAGATAGATAGATAGATAGATAGATAGATAGATAGATAGATAGATAAATTGTAGTTCTTTACTACATACTCCAACACTCCATTAAAAGGTGGAGATTCTGCAAAGAACTGTATTGAATTGTAAAAAAAACAAAAAAAAAATTGTGACCCAAATCCGAGGATGTGGCAAACCTATAATTGTATGGTATTTATAGCAGTTGTTTAATTTGAACACCTGGATTTACATGGCAAAAAAGCAACTTAATTAAATCAATTTAAATGTGCTATTGGAAAGAAGCCCAAACTATTTTTGCTGAAAGAATATATACTAAGCTGTATATTCACTGAGTACCATGTTACCTTTTCTGTTCAAAATTCATTATTGTGTTGTTTGGTCTACATCACAGATTTTTCCTTCAGCATTTTGTGTATGTATCATTAGTAACACATGTCATTTGTTTTCCCACATGGACTAACAAAATCCAATAAATAAAGATAAAACATAGTTTTTTCACTAGCATCCCTTACATGAACAAAGAAATCATGTTGACTTTTAAAAATGCTTTGTTCAGAATGGCATTGTCATTGCCCAAAACTAGAGAAGAAATAAATTTATTTGAGCTTGTAAACATAGTAACAGTATCTTCTAGCTGGCAACTACATTTTCACTAGATTTTCTCCCACTTCCCAATTATACAATGAGGGTGGAACTACTCAGAGTTATTCTTTAGTAACCTGTCAAAACATGGGATATTTATGAGAAGTAACATTTTCTGTATTACTCAAAGTATGATGAAGATTCTTGTGGACTTGAGGTAATATTTCAATTCCAAGTATACCTCAACTTCTCCTATTTTAATTAAATGTGTTGTTGCTCGGTCCTTTCGGTGATGTGTCCCTCTTTGTGACACTTTGGGGTTTTCTTGACAAAAATGCTGACGTGGTTTGTCATTTCGTTCTACAGCTCACTTCAAAGAAAAGGAAACAGGCAAACAGGGTTAAGTGATGTGCCCAACATCACAGTTAGTAAATGTCTGATGGTAGATGGAAATTCAGGTCTTCCTTACTCCAGGCCCAGTTCTCTATCGATCGCATCATCAAACAGCCTTTTAATTCAATGTATCCAGTAGTAATTAAGTAACATGCAAGGCTCAGTACCTAAAACTTAAAGAGAATCTATTACAAAATGCTAAGATAAAACCTTCTTTTTGAGGAACGATTTTTGGAACTCAGTCCACCAGAAACTAACAGAAGGACTCACACGGTAGTCATACCATACTTTGATATATACTTGTATATCTAATGTTATGAAGAGTTGAACAAAGAACATCCTGTTCTACTATAACAATGAATTAGGGTAGGGGAGAGTGGTCTCCAGAAGTAGTGAGGGGGGGCAGGGAAAGAGATGTATCTTCATAGAAAATAATCTGTTTATAAAGGATATTTGAAGATAATTGAGTACATGGAACCAGGGTGCTATTCGCTGACACCTAACAGTGGGCAGAACAGAACTAGTAGGGTTTAAGCCAGTGGACGCCACTCTCCAATCCCATTTCAATTTTTCTAGTAATATGCTTAGGGGAAAAATGCAGCCTCAGTAGTTCTGGGAGAGAGAACAAGAGTTGTGGTGTCTAATTTAATATGTGGTGCACATTGATTTGGAAAATCACAAAATAATATTATATTGTATTTTGTTAAAAATTTTCCAATTTAATTTTAGACTGATTCTTCTTCAATTAAAATTTTTGAGCGCCCTTTTGGTTGCAAGTTTGATACCTCTGATCCAGATAATTTAAACAAATGCTTTATACATAAGGAAGCTGATTCTCTTTCCACTACGTACTAACGCCACATTCAATCACATAATAAACAGTTTCTGAAACACTGTGAAAAGCACTGAGGATTCAAAACAAAAATGCAGAAGACAGTCACTACAATCAAGCATCTCACAATCTAATGAAAGAAAGAAAAAGAAAACAAATATATACAAACTACGTTCAAGATAAATAGGAAATACTTAAAAGAAGGGAAGCACTAGAATTAAGTTGGGTTGGGCAAGACCTACTGTAAAAGGTAGAATTTTAACTGGGATTGGGAAAAGCCAGAAAATTCAATAGGTAGAGTTAAGGAAGTGAAAGGGAGCTACTGGATTTTATTTATTATTTATTGGCAAGGGATATAATGTAGTAAAATCTGGACTTCAGAAAGTTCACTTTGGTGGCTCTGTAGAGAATGAATTGTAGCAGAGAGAGACAAGGCAATCAGAAACACCAGTAGGCTACTGAAATATTCTGGGCATGAGATGGTATATGCCTGCACCAGTGAGATGGCAGTGTCAAAGGAGAGAAGGGGGTATATTCAAAATATTACGAAGTCGAAATTCACAGACTTTTCCAATAGATTGAACATGGTGGGGAGAATTATAATGAGGAGCCAAAAACGACAACTAGATTATGAACCTGAGGGACTGGGAGTCTACGGATGCCCTCAACAGAGATAGGGAAGTTAAGAACTGGGAAGGATTAGGGGAAATATGGTGAGTTACATTTTGAACACATTGAGTTTAAGATGTCAGTTTGACATATCTAGATTGAAGGTGAACATTGAGGTTAGGCCAGCATAGGTAGTTTGGAGAGTCATCAGCATAAAGAGATTTTTATTCATTCATTTGTTATTCATTCATTCATATACTTATTTTGACATGGTAAAATTAGACAGTGTGGTCTATTAATTTCTACCCAAATCTGAGAATAAATTATTCTGTTATTGCCTATGATGCAATTAGAATACTTGAGATTAGAATCCTGGCTCCTGGACTTGAGTTTTTCCCATTGTACTACAATATTTTATGATTCCAATTCATAGAGGACGCACAAACCTAGCTGTTTCAATAAATCTAATAGGTCAAAGGTTACTGATGTCCTTTCCTCTTTGCCCAATGTCAGTGACCATGAGTTTTAAATCTATTTTCTAATTATCTGGTTATGATGCACATAAATGTGGTCAGCAATTTAAATTCTACCATTTGCAAAAAGAAAAAATGGTTATTAATATAGCTACTGGCATCAATTATTTTCAAAATATGAGTGATAGCTCTGATCCCTGACATGATGAATCATTCAATCATATTTTCTCCAATCACAAGTCAGTTTCCTGGCAGTAAAATGAAATAGAGTAGAAAAAAAATTGAAGGTTCAAACACACCATTTTATCCTTGATCCCTCATGCCAATCAGGGAATAGATACTAAGATACTTGATGCAAACATTATCCAGGAGAAATTTCATGTTTAATAGCACTTCTACATAAGTGGCTGTCATATTTCTGAGGATCTGACTACAATAAACAAGGAGGTGTGCAATGACTGACACAGTGTTCTAGAGGTTTAGACATCTCCAGATATAATTTATGCTATCTTAGACTGCTGATTTCCTTTACCAGAAATTGAATGGAGTATGAAAAAATAGAATACCATCTGCATAGGCAGAATTAGCAAATTTTGTGCTGGTGCAATAAACAAAAACCACAAATGCATACAAAATTTTATTAGGAGTAGGTGGGGCAAGTGGTAGAGAATGGATCCTTATGAAACCTATGTTGAGATGGAGTTGGGGAAAGTGGGAAAAGGATAGGAGCAATAGCAAGTGAAAAATTTCTCTGGGGAGTCTTCCTATTCCATTCAATTATTTTTGATAACTATGTGCTCAATTCAGTTGTTTCTACCTGTCTGTACCTTAGATATGCTCTCAGGAGTCTTTAAATTTCAACTCTATGGGGATGAAGCCCCAGATGTCTTTGGTATACCACACCCCTTATAGTTCTACTTGAATAGAATGATATATATGTGTGTGTACACATACATATATACACACATATACATACATGTATATATAAACACACATATTTACATACACATATATACATGTTCACACATATACACATATGTACATGTATACGCACATATATGTATACAGTTATCCAAACCTTAAAGGAAATATATTAGTTATTATGCCAGTTATTTTCATTTTCTTTTAAGAAGTTATAGTCTATAGTAACTGGTTCTTGGTTCAAGAAGAATAAGGCAAAGACTATCTGTTATGGGTAAAAGCAGCACACATTAGCGGGGCAAGCATGGAATAAAGCACATACCATTTGATATAATAAATACATTGTTCCCAATATTGGCTTCCATATACTTCCTCCTCAGGAGGAATTATTTCCTCAGGAGGAATATCCACTATTAAACCTGCAATCTGGTTTCTTCCCCCATAATTCTACAGAAAAGAGTAATATTTCATGATACCAATGACTGAACAACATATTCAAAAAAATTTTTATTCCTTTTACTTGAAGTTTTCTCATCACTTCAGTGGCACAGCAATATCTCTTTTTTCTTCTGTTGTTTATTTAAAAGCTCCTCTGTCTTCCTTACTATATCTTGACCGGCTGATAATGTATGCAATAATGTCAGTCTTGACCTTCTGCTCTCAACTATATAAAAGCTGATAGATTTCACCCATTTGGACAAACTTTTCTCTGCTCCCATTTTGTGATATGTGTCTATATACTGATATGTCTATGTACATATGCAGATATGTGTATGAAAGAAGGAGAAAGAGGAGAAGGAGAGGGAGAGAGAGAGAGAGAGAGACCTGGAACCTGAAGTAGTACAGTTTACAAATGGGGAGGAGGCAACTTGAAGGTATTTAAGGATTTCTGGCTTCCATAGCTTCTAGAGAAACAAGGTCTCAGATAAGAGTGCTAAAGGAAATAAGCAAATAAAGGACCTCCAATAATCAGTAATACAACCTACAGATGGATAGAAAGAGATGCTAAGACCTTGACATTTGAGATAAAGAAAATATTTCCAACCCTCCTTTCTAAACACACACACACACACACACACACACACTTTTCCCACCATGTGTCAGCCTTATAAACATATCTTTCAAGGTTTACTACAAAATTTAATATGTCTAAAACCAAGTTTATTATCTATACTTGATGATATGACCCCACTATCTTAATTATTTCCCAATGCACTTTCATTTTGCATGCCAAAAATTTTAAAATATGTTTACTTTGCTATTCCTCTCCTTTTTTTAAACCATACAACTTATCAATTTCTCTAAAGTATTTCTCTTTTTTTTTAACTTTGAAAGGAACTTCATGCAGTGGAAAGAACACTGAACTAAGAATTAAGTTATTGCCTCAATAATCAACTTAGGTAGCTTATTTTGGACAAATCACTTCACTTCTTGGGAGAATGTGGTAGAATCATCTGAAATCATCTAGAGGGAGACAATTTTTAATCAAAAAGCATTAAAACAAAATAAAACACAGAAACAAAGAAGAAAATGTGAAATATCTCTCTGGAAAAACAACTGACCTGTAAAATTCTTCCAGAAATGATAACAAAAGAATTTTGGACTACTTGAAAGCCATGCCAACACAAAGAGGGTAGATGTCATATTCAAGAAATTATCAAGAGGCTCAGATTCAGTCTGACCCACTTGTCAATACAAGCTTCTTAAGAGTCAACCTGGGGGCGGAGCCAAGATGGTGGAGTAGAAGGACACACGTTTATGAGCTCCGAAACCAAAAGCCCATAGATTTAATGTAAAAAGAGTCCCCCATAACTTCTGGGTCAATACAAGGTGTGCAGAAGCAGAGTGGAAGAGATTTCCGTTCCAGGGAGCCCTGGAGACCCATCCCCAGAGTCCGGCGCCCCGGAAAGTGGACCCCACCCCCAACGCTGCCTTGCCACCCCCAACGCTGCCTTGGCCGTGGCCCCAGAGAAGCTGATCCAAGCAGGCTTCAGAGACGGAAGCTCCGGCAGCCGGGAAAGTCCCTCCGCCCACAGAAGCTACAGGTGGAAGTGGCCGCGGCAGAGACGGGGGCAGGAAGCAGCGGAGGCAGAGGTGTGGGCGGCAGCTGAGGCGGCAGCGGACCGGGACCCAGGAATCCCCTAGCGGCAGGCAGGATCTTCATTACGGAAGATTCCTGCATAGGACCTGACAGAGTTGAGCCTGGGAGATGGCCCTGCCCCCACCCCGCTCTGTTACTGAAGGCTTCTGCTTAAAGCCCCCAGGGGAGTGGGGTTTGGGAGGCGAGCCCCCCACCCCGCCCCCACCCGCTCCATTCCTGAAAGTTTCTGCATAAAGCCCCTGAGGGATCAGAGTCTCAGAGGCGGCCCTGGCCCCACCCCAGCACCTGAACTAAAGCTCACTGATTGACAGCCAGCAGGAGGAAAGCCCATTTAAATCTCAGAGGCCAAGCACTAGCTGGGTGGATCCAGGCGGGGGTGGAAAGGAATCTCAGAAGTCAAGTAACTGGCTGGGAAAATGCCTAGAAAAGGGAAGAAAAATAAGACTTTAGAGAGTTTTTTCCAACAAATGCAAATGATCCCGACCTTCGGATCCAATGATGAGGACGTATCCTTGCCATCAGGGAAAGACGTGGAGGGTGGGGCCTCAGTACCCCAGACACCCCAGGGTGGTGGTGGGTGGGCTCAGGCCCTGGAAGAGCTCAAAAAGGATTTTGAAAAGCAAGTTAGACATTTGGAGGAAAAACTGGGAAGAGAAATGTCAGAGATGCAACAAAAGTATGAAAACCGGGTCAATACCTTGGTAAAGGAGACCCAAAAAAATGCTGAGGAAATTAACACCTTGAAAAATAGGCTCACCCAATTGGCAAAGGAGGTTCAAAAAGCCAATGAGGAGAAGAATGCTTTCAAAAACAGAATGAGCAAAATGGAAAAAGAGGCTCAAAAGCTCACTGAATTTAATAGTTCTCTCAAAATTAGAATGGAACAGATGGAGTCTAATGACTTTACGAGAAACCAAGAAATCACCAAACAAAACCAAAAGAATGAAAAAATGGAAGAGAATGTGAAATATCTCATGGGAAAAAAAAACTGACCTGGAAAATAGATCCAGGAGAGACAATTTAAAAATTATGGGACTACCTGAAAGTCATGATCAAAAAAAGAGCCTAGACATCATCTTCCATGAAATTATCAAGGAAAACTGCCCTGACATTCTAGAACCAGAGGGCAAAATAAGTATTGAAAGAATCCATTGATCACCACCTGAAAGAGATCCAAAAAGAGAAACTCCTAGGAACATTGTGACCAAATTCCAGAACTCCCAGCTCAAGGAAAAAAATCTTACAAGCAGCTAGAAAGAAACAATTCCAGTACTGTGGAAATACAATCAGGATAACCCAAGATCTAGCAGCTTCTACATTAAGGGATCGAAGGGCGTGGAATAGGATATTCCAGAAGGCAAATGAACTAGGACTCAAACCAAGAATCACCTACCCAGCTAAACTGAGTATAATACTTCAAGGGAAAATATGGTCTTTGAATGAAACAGAGGACTTTCAATCATTTTTGATGAAAAAACCAGAGCTGAAAAGAAAATTTGACTTTCAAACACAAGAATGAGAAGAAGCATGAAAAAGTAAACAGCAAAGAGAAGTCTTAAGGGACTTACCAGAAGTGAACTGTTTACAATCATACAGGGAAAGACAATATTTGTAACTCTTAAAACTTTTCAGTATCTGGGTAGTTGGTGGGACGACACACATACATGTACACGCATGCACACACATACACACATGCACACACATACAGAGATAGAGAGCACAGATTGAACTGAATAGGATGGGACCATACCTTATAAGAAACTAGGGTAAATGGTGAGAGAGAAATGTAGGGGGAGGAAAGAGAGGGAAAGGGAAGGGGGTAACTATATGTCATTTAAGAGGCAGGTAGGAGTTTTTCTTAGTGGAGGGAAAAAGAGGAGACCTGAGAAAAAAAAAAAAAAACAAGAAGCTTTACCCTCATCACATTTGACTAAACGAAGGAGTGAAATGCACACTCATTTTGGTATGAAAAACCTATCTTACAGTATAAGAAAGTGGGGGAGAAAGAGATATTGCAAGGGGGGGTGATGGAAGGGAGGGCAAAGGGAGGAGGGAGCAATTTGAAGTCAACACTTGGGGAGGGACAGGATCAAAAGACAGAAGAGAAACAAGGAGGGGTAGGTTAGGAGGGATGGTAATCCAGTTAGTCTTACACAACACGACTATCAGGGAGGTCATTGGCAGAACTACACAGATATGGCCTATGTTGAATTGCCTGCTGTCCCAAAGAGAATGGGTGGGGAGGGAGGGATGGGGAGAATTTGGAATTCAAAGTTTTAGGAACAACTGTTTAGTATTGTTGTTGCAACTAGGAAAGAAGACATACAGTTAAGGAGGAATAGAAAGTCATCTGGCCCTACAGGAAAAAAGAGAAGATGGAGACAAGAGAAGGGAGAGATGACAGAAGAGAGGGCAGATTGGAGATAGGGAAAATTAGATTGCTTGGGGTATTGGGGTGGGGGGAGGGGATAAAAGGGGAGAAAATTTGGAACCCAAAAATTCGTGAAAATGAATGTAAGAAAATTAAATAAATAAATAAACAAATAAATAAACAAATAAGCAAACAAACAAACAAATAAATAAATAAATAAATAAATGAATAAATGAATGAATAAATAAATAAAAAAGAGTCAACCCAATGTGGCCAATCTTTAATAAATTTTGTTTTACTTTGGCTGAAAAAAAAAAAAAGAAATTATCAAGAAAAACTGACCAGATGTTCTAGAACCAGAAGGTATCATAAAAATTGAAAGAGTCCATCAATCACCTCCTGAAACAAATTCTAAAATGAAAACTCCCATGAATATTATAGCTGAATTTCAGAGCTCCCATGTAAAATAGAAAGCACTTCAATCAATCAGAAAAAAACAATTCAGGGAGGAGGAGCCAAGATGGTGGAGTAGAAAGACTCATGTATGCTAGCTCCGAATCCACAGCCCATAAATTTCCTGTAAAAAGAACTCCCCACAAATTCTGGTGTACTGCAAGCCACGCACCAACACAGGGGAAGAGATTTCCGTTTCAGAGAGCCCTGGAAAGCCATCCACAGGGGTTCGTCATGCTCCGGACAGTGGAGCCCACCCCTGAGCTGCCCTGGCCACACAGCCCCAGAGGAGGTGATCCAAGGAGGCTTCAGGGACAGAACCTCCGGCGGCCACGAAGGTCCCTCCACCCACAGGCACTCGAGGTCAGTGAGAGAGACGTCTGAGCTGGCCAAGAGGGGAGCGGGGTGTCTCTGTGACTAGGCCCCCTTGGGAGGCAGCGGGGGCCCAGCACTCCGGGAGCAGCAGGTAGAAACACAGGGTCATTACCGAAGGTATCCACATAAACGCCCTGAGGGAACTGAGCATGGGAGGTGGCCCTGCCCCCACCCCAGCACCAGAACTTAAGCTCACATTGAATAGCAGCCACTCCTGCCACTGAAAGCCCTGAGGCTTGGAAGCAGCATTTAATCTTAGCACCAAGCACTAGCTGGGCAGATCTAGGTGGGGGTGCAGAGGAATCTCAGAAGTCAAGTAACTGGCTGGGAAAATGCCCAGAAAAAGGAAGCAAAATAAGACCATAGAGAGCTACTTTCTTGGGGAAGAGATGTTTCTTCCTCCTTTCATTTACGATGAAGAAGTACAATGCTTGCCATCAGAGAAAGACATAGAGGTCAGGGCCTCTCTATGCCAGACATCCCAGGGGGATGTCCGGTGGGCTCAGGCCTTGGAAGAGCTCAAAAAGGATTTTGAAAATCAAGTTAGACAAGTGGAGGAAAAACTGGGAAGAGAAATGAGAGAGATGTAAGAAAAGCATGAAAAACGGGTCAATACCTTGGTAAAGGAGACCCAAAAAAATGCTGAAGAAAATAACACCTTTAAAAATAGGCTCACTCAATTGGCAAAAGAGGTTCAAAAAGCCAATGAGGAGAAAAATGCTTTCAAAAGCAAAATTAGCCAAATAGAAAAAAAGAGATTCAAAAGCTCACTGAAGAAAATAGTTCTCTCAAGATTAGAATGGAACAGATAGAGTCTAATGACTTTCTGAGAAACCAAGAAATCATAAAACAAAACCAAAAGAATGAAAAAATGGAAGAGAATGTGAAATAACTCATTGGAAAAACAACTGACCTGGAAAATAGATCCAGGAGAGACAATTTAAAAATTATGGGACTACCTGAAAGCCATGATCAAAAAAACAGCCTAGACATCATCTTTCATGAAATTATCAAGGAAAACTGCCCTGGTATTCTACAACTAGAGGGCAAAATAAGTATTGAAGGAATCCATCAATCACTGCCTGAAAGAGATCCAAAAAGAGAAACTCCTAGGAACATTGTGGCCAAATTCCAGAATTCCCAGGTCAAGGAGAAAATATTGCAAGCAGCTAGGAAGATACAATTCCAGTATTGTGGAAATAAAATCAGCGTAACACAAGATCTAGCACCTTCTACATTAAGGGATCGAAGGGCATGGAATAGGATATTCCAGAAGTCAAAGGAACTAGGACTCAAACCAAGAATCACCTACCCAGTAAAACTGAGTATAATACTTCAGGGGAAAAGATGGTCTTTCAATGAAACAGAGGACTTTCAAGCATTCTTGATGAAAATTCCAGAGCTGAAAAGAAAATTTGACTTTCAAACACAAGAATGAGAAGAAGTATGAAAATGTAAACAGCAAAGAGAAGTCATAAGGGACTTACCAAAGGTAAACTGTTTACATTCCTACATGAAAAAACAATATTTGTAACTCTTAAAACGTTTCAGTATCTGGGTGGTTGGTGGGACCACACACAGATGTACACACACACACACATGCACACACACAGACATGTACATGTGTGCACGCTCACACACAAACACACATGCACGCACACACAGAGACAGAGAGCACAGAGTGAATTGAATAGGATGGGACCATATCTTCAAAGAAATTAAGGTAAATGGTGAGAGAGAAATGTAGTGGGAGGAGAGAGGGTGAAATGGAATGGGGTAAATTATCTCTCATTCAAGAAGCAAGCAGGAGACTTTTTAGTAGAGGGATAAAAAGGAGAGCTGAGAAAAAAACATGAAGTTTACCCTCATCACATTCGACTAAAGGAAGGAATAAAATGCCCACTCATTTTGGTATGAAAACCTATCTTACAATACAGGAAAGTGGGGGAGAAGGAGATAAGCAGGGAGGGGGGGATGATGGAAGGGGGGGCAATGGGAGAAGGGATCAATTTGAAGTCAACACTCGGGGAGGGACAGGATCAAAAGACAGAATAGAAACAATGGGGGACAGAATAGGAGGGAGGGAAATACAGTTAGTCTTACACAACATGACTGTTATCGAAGTCATTTGCAAAACTACACAGATATGGCCTATATTGAATTGCCTGCCTTCCCAAAGGGAACGGGCGGGGAGGGAGGGGTGGGGAGAATTTGGACATCAAAGTTTTAGGAACAACCGTTGAATATTGTTGTTGCTACTAGGAAATAAGAAATACAATTAATGGGGAATAGAAAGTAATCTGGCCCTACAGGACAAAAGAGAAGATGGGGAGAAGAGAAGGGAGGGATGATAGAAGAGAGGGCAGATTGATGATAGGGAAAATTAGAATGCTTGGTGTATTGGGGTGGGGGGAGGGGATAAATGAGGAGAAAATTTGGAACCCAAAATTTTGTGAAAATGAATGTAAAAAGTTAAATAAATAAATTTATATTTAAAAAAAGAAATAGAATCAAGGATCTCATGAATTGATTAGACTATATTCTGATGAACATTCAACAACTTTTTGATAATTTAAATTAATTATAATGTATAAAGTAAAGTTTTCTTTGTGAAAAAAACAATTCAAATATTGTGACATCACAGTCCAGATTTCACAAGATTTAGTAGGTTTCACATGAAAGGATCAGAGAACTTAAAATATGATATTCTGAGGGCAAAGGTGCTAGGATTACAACCAAGAATCACTGACAGCAAAATTAAGTAAACTATTTCACTTGAGAAAAACAGAAATTCAGTAAAATTGAGAACTTTCAAGCATTGCTGATTGGAAAAAAAAAACTGAGCTGAAAAGAAAATTTGACTTTCAAATACAAGGAAGCAAAAAAAAAAGGTTAAACAGGAAAGAGAAATCATAAGGTATTCAATAAAATTAATCTATTTACATTCCCACATGGGAAGATGATACTTGTAACTCCTAAAAACTTTCTCTTTATTAAGGTAATTTGAAGGGATATCTACATCTACATATCAATATGTAGATATCGAAATAGAGATATAGGCATGAGTGTGAGCTGAGTATGATAGAATGCTAATATTTTTTGGAAAAAGAGAAATTTAAAGGGTAAAAAAGAGGAGAAAGGGAGAAGGGAGAAGGAGTGGGTAGTTTATATCACATAAAGAGTTTTTTACAGTGAAGGGTAAGATGCAAGAAGAATGAGGGCTCATGAACCAAAGTCTCATCAGAGATGTTTCTAAAACAGAGTAACACACCCACTTTGTTGAATATAGGAATGTATCTTAATAAATAGGAATGGAAAGGAGAAAAGAAATAACAGAAGGAAATTTTTGGCACTAATAGAAGGGAGGGCAGAAGATTGGGGGAAATGGTAATCAAAAGCAAAATACTTTTGAGAATGGACAGGGTGAAAGAACAGAGGAAGTAGGATAAAGGAATAGGATGCATGGAAATATATTTAGTAATGATAACTGTTAAAAATTTCATCAAGTTTCTGTGATAAAGGTCTCATTTCTCAAATACACAGAAAATTGAGTCAAATTTATTAAAAAAACAAAACAAAACAATGAGCCATTCGCCAATTGATAGTCAAAGGATATGAATAGTTTTCAGACAAAGTAAAGCTATCTACTGTCATATAAATTACTTTAAATTACTACTGATTAGTGAAAGACAAATTAAAACAATCCTTGGATACTACTCCATACCGTAAGATTGGCAAATATGACAGAAAAGGAAAATGACAAATGTTGAAGGAAATGTGAGAAAATTGATACACTGAGACACTTTTTGTGGAGCTGTGAACTGACCAACAATTCTGTAGAGAAATTTGCAACATCACTTAAGGAACCATAAAACCATGCATACCCTTTGATCCAGTAACCTCACTAGGTTTGTATTCCAAAGAGAAAAAATGAAGAGGAAATTTATCTATACATCCCAATATATACATACACAAACCCATATATCTTTTATGTTAGCAAAGAATTGAAATAGAGGGATTCCTCATCAATTGAGGAATGACTGAATATGTTTTGTAATGAAATACTACCATGTTATAAGAAATGATGAGCAGATGATTTCAGAAGAAAAACAAACAAACCTGTAAAGAGTTACATGAACTGATACAAAGTGAAGTGAACAAAAAAAAAATGAAAATATTATCCACAGTAACAGCAATACTGTATGATGATCAATTGGGAATGATTTAGCTGTTATCAGCAATACAATGATCAAAGACAATTATGAAAGACTTATGATGAAGGTGCCTGAAGGCAGACTGGAGCATGATCTTTTAAAAAAATTCTTTTTTTCTTTCTTTTTTAATGTTTGTTTTCTTTCCCAACATTACTGATATTGAAATATGTTTTATATGACTGCAAAGGTAGGGAGGAAACTGAAGAAGGGATAGAATTTGAAACCTAAATTAAAAAACAAGAATGTTCCAAAATGGACATGAAATTGAGAAAAAATGAAATACAAAAAAAGAAAAGAGAGTTAACAACCGGGTAAAAGATGCACAAAAATGATGAAAAGAAATAATACCTTATAAAATTGAATTGATCTAATTGCAAAAGGGGCACAAAAACTCACTGAAGAAAAGAACTCTTTAAGAAGCAGAATGAGACAAGTTGAAAAAAAGAGGTACAAAATCTACTGAATAAAGGAATTCCTTAAAAATTAGAATTGATAGAGTGGATGTTAATGATGTCAAGAAACAATAAAACAACATCAAAAGAATTATAAAAAATAAAAGAAAATGTGAAATATTTAATTGCAAAAACAACTGTCCTGGAAAACAGATCAAGAAGAAATCACTCAAAATTATTGGACTACATTATGAAAGAAGAAACTTAGATATTTTTTCAAGAAATTGAAAAGGAAAATTGTCCCCATATCTTAGAACTAGATGAGGCAAATATAAAATGATGAATATCGAAGTAAGGAGAGCTCAAACATCATTGTGCATAGTAATGTTGTATCATTATTAACAATCACAACATTGTAATTGTGATCAACTGTGAAAGACTTCTTTAATGATTGCAATGATCTAAGAAAGTTCAAAAGTACTTATGATGAAAAAAATGCTATCCATCTACAACTCTGATGAACTCTGAGTGCAAATTGAAATATATTTTTTCTTTCTTTTTGCTGCATTTTTGGAAATATGGCTAGTATGCAATTGCTAGTATGGCTCTATAGGAAGCCATTCTCACTCTTCTTTAATCTTAGTAACTTCCCTCTGATTACATTGAATTTTTCCTGTTTTTATACGGTTGTTAGCTTGTTGTCTTCCTCATTAGGGTGTGAGCTCCTTGAGAGTCAAGACTTTTTGGTTGTTTTGTTTTGTCTCATTAGCACCATACCTGATGCACGGTAGGTATGTAATAAATGCTTATTTAAGGAGTGGCCAATGGTGGAAAGATGATGAATGAGTTGCCTCCCTGAGGTTCTTCCAGTGGTTTTAACTCTAACTGTTCTATACTTAGCATATAATGCCTATTTGGGTTACTGTTTTTTAGATAATGTGTCTAGCCTGCCAATTAAAAGATATTTTATTGATATGGCAGTATACATTTACGTTATTGTTACTTTAATTGTTTGTTTGGAAACCTTCAATGGATCTGTGATATCATTGGTACAGGCACTCTCTCCATGGTAAATGATGACAACTTCACTCCACCTTAATTACTGTCCCTGTCCTTCAAAAATTTCTCCATAACTTAGTTTGCAAATGGATTTGTCTCTCCAGAACTGATAATCATAATCTATCAATACAATTCTCATTCCTGTGACATTCATATTCCTCCACAGATACTCTACAAGAGATATGTACAACATGCAAGATGACATTAAATATATCTTTTTTGTTTTTCCCTCATGAGTACTGGTATAGTATTAAAGATTTCTAAATGGTTTTCCCCTCTTCTTGCCACATACCAAACCACTCACTTTTTCAATCACCCATATGCTTTCTTGTGCATGAGCACATCATTGTTGCTAATTCTAAAATATATTTTCTATATTTTTAATTGTCTTTTGTATCACTTGCAATTTTGACTCTTCTGACACAGATATTTGGTATGAAAAGAGTTGCAATCTGAATTAGTGTAGTGAATATTTACACTTAAAAAAGCTTGTGTCTTTGGGATATTTCAGATACATAATATATAACAACATTTGGAGGCAGAAGCATATAATGGTTCATCATTTTTTAAAAGATCAATTGATTGTTTAACTGCTGTCTCATCAGTTTTATATCATCCTGATAGTGCTGCTAGAAAATGTAATTTTTGCTTTTTACAGAAAATTTATAGTGGTGAAGCAAAACAAACATTTGGCTACAGTTTAGTAGACCTTGTAAGGCTATCATATTTCCATTGAAATGTGATTTATGGTATTGATTTTTTTAACCTTGCAGAAGACTCCTAAAAAATAGATATAATTTTAGTTGAACAAACTACACCAATTATCTGCTTGTCTACAACTGACAAATCATTTATTTTTCTTGGTTCAATGTGATAGTCAGTAAAATATAAAAATGACTGAGACCATAATCAAAGGATATTTCTGTATATCATTCAATGACAATGTGGGGCAATTTTCAATTACTCTCAGGACAGATTTTTTGCAATTGACTAGACAGAAAGTGGCAAGAAAGATTTAAGAAACATCTTGTGTATGCTGAGCTTAGAACTTAGCACCAAATATCATCAATCTATAACCTACTGAGAATAAAAGACTTAGAAAAGAGCTATATTGAACTTTCATGAGTATTCCGTTAGAGAATCAAATGTTGGTTAGTGCAACAGCCTGTAAATGTTTTCAGATTTTAACACAGCTTTCATTATCTGTTTCATTAGATCAAAAGTTGATTGCTTAAAGAGAGATACCCTTTTGTCTCTTGGAGAAAATGCATTTTAGTCTCTGAAGAGTATCATTAGAATTCCAAAATCAGAATATCTCTAGTTCTGCAAAAAATGTGCATATATGACGATGAACACATAAAAATGTGAAATATTTAAATAGTTTATGGACTCACAAACACCCCCAATGTTGGGCAAATCTGAGAAAACTATTTAAATACTGCCCAGATTTAGTTTGGTAAGGTTATTAATACTATTAATTTAAAGGTTACTTTGCTGGGATGCAAATGTCAAGCAAAATATATTGTAATGATGTCCTTTGCTTTTATCCTTCTATTTTACTTGAAAAAGTAGATTTGAGAATGTCCTTATTACTAACATCATTTTCTTTTGTTTAACAATTGTAATGAGTAGGCTATTTCCTTTTCCCAGAAATATGTTGCTTTGTTCATTGTAAATGCTTTCAATCTGTGTCAAAACTCTTGTTTCCTGCAAAACTGATCAACCAAGTTCAACATAACAGACAAAATAATAACTGATGGTTCGGAGACCTGGCAATATGCAGAATGAGAGAGAGCACCAAATGCTATAACTAAAGTATTGTTTTCTAATTGCATAATTACAGAGTGGTTAATTTTTATTTGTAAACCACCACAAGTGTCTGTATATAAGTTCATAGTCTATCTCATATAAAAATACAGTAAATGACCAGTCAAATGACCTGATCTTAGACATAATAGGAAAGCATCCCCTGGGTCAAAATATATTTCTCACCTGTCCTCTAACTCCTGAAGTCTTCCTACAATATGACAGACAATTACAAAAAAAGTGCCCAATGCTTTTAATTCACACTAATATTCAAATAACAAATATCAAAACCTTTCAGGAAGTGGGTTTTGAGGAAGGGTGCATAATGATAGGAGGAAAGGATGCCATTACTGCAAAAAGGCTACGCACAGGGTGCTGAAGTTGTGGTGCCAGCAAGCGCACTTTATGAAGCCAAGTGTCCAGGTTCCATTCACTGAGAAGAAAGGAAGATTTCTATTTCCTTACACAAAATGTGATACATAGGAAAGAGTGTTGGATTTTGAGTCAAAGGACTTGGTTGTGTATCCCAGCTCTTCCACTGACTAAGCAAGTTAATACTTCTCTAAGACTTAGTTCCTCATTTGGAAATTAAGGAAGTTGGATGAAATGATCTCTAAGTGCTTCATTAGTTCTAAATTTATGGTCCTCAGATCCCTGGTCTTTGATATTGAAACATCATTTTTTTCCTCCTCTTCAGACATTGCACAGTATTCTATACTTAACTTATACACCTCAATTCTTCTAACTAATTTCCAGGTGAAACTAGATAAAGTTTGATTTTTCATTTGCTTTAGCCATTTAAAGAAATCTCTTCAACCTACATTATATGGGCTCTAGGTTCATTAAGCAAAGGCTAACATATCTCTAATTGTCCTGTCTCAACTCTGTGGCTACTTCTCTTTGACTTAATCTCTCACTCTTAGTGTGCAACTTCTAGAGTCACCCCTTGTTCCCCACCATTCATTTTCCTCAAGCCAACAGATATGTACAAAGATAACATTTGGTTTTAAAAGTTTTGGATTCCTTTCCTTCTATCAAAGGTAAGTATCTAATCAGTTCCTTAACTCAAAAGCACATATAAGTCACTGCTAACATGATCCCCAGTCAAGCTTTTAAAATATTCTTCCAAAGTTATAACTGGAAAACATGTCACTTTAATTATTTTTAAAATTACAACTCCATATTACTTCATTAATATAGATTCATCTTCCCCATTTCACCTAGAAAGTAGACAAGTCCACTAAATCACATTACTAAAGGACAAAGAGTATCTATTTCATAAATGTATAAGCACATTCATGTGTATTGCTGTGTGTGGATATATAATATAAAAGTATTTATACATATACAAGAGAAGCTTGCCTTAAATATCATGCATTTGTATATATGTGTTAGTGAACATTTATTCATTTATTAATTGTTGATTACGTATAGATTTTTTGTTTTGTAATTTTAAAATAAAAACAAATAATGCATAATGATTGTTATCATAAAATTTACAATTATAATATACAAACAATTTCAATATAAAATGGAATCTTGTAAATACCAAGTAGTATGTAAAGTTCAAAGAAGAAAATCATCATTTTCAGTATATGGTGTCAGCAAAAGTTTCACTTAATGTGGCATTTCATCTGTGTCTTAAACAATGGGTAAAGTGTATGTGAGGATGAACACCAGGTATGTTTTTTTTCAATTTACATTGTCAAACAACTCTAAACAGGTTATTCCTCCATGGTAGTATCATTAAATATTTTCCCTTTTTTTTAAGTCAATTCTTCCCTTCATTTTTATGGCATTGTTCTTTCTTGGCATTCCTCCTACCTGCTTGAATTTTCCTTCAAATATATTTCTCCTGGTTCTTTATTTTTTGCCCTGGAAGCATAGACATCCAATAGGAATTTATTGTGGACTCCTGTTTTTCTTACTTTTCATTTCATTATTGATAATCTCATTTGCTTCCATCAGTTCAATTATCGCTAGTATATAAATGACTCACACATATTTATATTGAACCCAAATCTCTTCATTTATCTCTAATGTTATATCACTAGCTATGTGATGAACCTCATATGACTTTCCCCTGAAATCTCAAACTCAACCTTTTTAAAATGGTACTCATCTCCTTAACAAAGCCCGTCCCTTCTCCAAATTTCTAAGTTTTACTTAAGGGCACCACTTCCTTATTAATCCAGGTTCAGAACCTTACAATTATCCACAGTTCTTCTTTCCTCTAATACTGTCTTCTGATCTGATTAGATGTCAGTTTTCATCATTCAATCCACAAGATTACTCACATCTGTCCTTACATCTAAATATATAGTATAGTACCCTTCCTCATTTAGATCCTTGTCATCTCTTTCCTGATATACTGTAATAGTTTCACAAGTTGTTTCATCATTTCTAATCTTAGAAAGTGGAATATATGTGACCAGGTACACTTGCTTTTAGCGTGGCAACTCAGTGTATTTATATGGGACTAATTATTCCTTGAATGATACGATCATTCTAGGCTTGCTGAGACTGTTTTTCTTCCACTCTTCATTAGATGGACCTATTCTCTCTGCTGGATGGGTCAGTTTCATAGTCCTTTCATTATCTATTGCAGATATTTTTTTCCTTCTGTATACAGAAATGAATTGTTTTTATGTCCATCATCTGTAATCTTTGGCTCCGCTGAAATGCTAGGCAATCTCTTCTTTAAGAATGAGTGCTTCCATTCTTTTTGTCTTAAAGATTACAAGTAAGTTGGTGCATGGAAAGCTATAGTCCATGGATTAACAGAGTCAGACATGAGTGAGCAACTGATCAACAATAGTTGATTGGTAGATAATTTAGTGGGTTTGATTTTTTCCCCTAGTACTTTTAGAAAAATGTTGTGTTGTACTGTTAGACACACACATATACATACATTATATATATATATATATGTGTGTGTGTGTGTATGCACACATATACATATATATGTGTACACACACACACACACATATAATGTTGGCCTCTAATAGGGGTTTGGGAGAAAAGAAGGAAGACAACTCAGAATTCAAAAGTAAAAAAACAAAAAGAAAGAGAAAAAAGAAAATTAAAATCAAGAAAGATAGCATTTTTTTGCCTTTCATACCAATAAGAAGCTTTCCCTGTCATTTTTCCCTAAGAACTATAGTTATGATCATATTGAATTTCTCGACAAGAAACTCCCAATCACAGATGTCAAACCTGTAGAAGATCTCAGCAAGCAATGTCCTTGGACTTAGTCTTTTCTTTGGACCCTACTTTCCAGTCTTTAGGGCAGTTAGGTGGTGCAGTGGATAGCGCACCACTGCAGGAGTCAGGAAGACCTGAGTTCAAATCTCTCCTCAGACACAACACTCACTAGCTGTGTGACCTTGGGCAAGTCACTTAATCATAATTGCCTCATCCTGGGTCATCTCCAGTCATCCTGATGAATATCTGGTCATTGGATTCAGATGGCTCTAGAGGAGAAGTGAGGCTGTTGACCTGCACAGCCCTCCCTCACTCAAAATAAAGTCAAGTGCAAGTCATATATCATCATGTCTCTGATGGCATGGTCTTCTTCAGCAATGAAGGACGAACACACTTTCCAATCTAAGGTTTAGCTCTGGATTAAAGTTAGAGACTTTCCATTAATCTGTGGTAATTGCTCTATGTCCTTCCCAGTTTCATTCTCTGAAATTTAGGTTGAAAATCAGATCAGAGTTATGGTTTTTTCCCTCCTAATTTTCAAATATTTCTAACGGGTTGAGATTTCCCACTTTTTAAATTCCAAGTTTTGTAACTTCTCTTACATAGGTAAATAGGTGGAAGAAATGGTGAGACTGTAATCAGTTCAAACTCTTGAAGCACCCCTTTGTATATGGGCACATCTAATTAAAATCTGAAAAAAGGGCTTTATCCCAACTCTTACATTTTCGCTTCTCTGTATATGGTTAAGTTTGCTAGTGAAGGTATGAGATAGAGAAGCTCCTTGAAGAGAAGTTCCTTCATTTTTCTTTGTTTATCCTCAGTGCCTAACAAAGTGCCTCATACACGGTACACATTAGGCATCCAACAAATGTTTGTTGCTGTTGTTTTTGTTGTTGTTTTAATGAATTAAAGTAAGGTATTTTTGTTATTGCCAAAAGTTACCAACCATTGAATAATCTATACTAGGGCGTTCTCATTTTGGGAAGTGAGGTTCTCTAAAGGAACAAGAAGGAGAAGAATAAAAGAGAAAGAAGAGGAAAAGGAGAAGAAGAAGAAGAAGAAGAAGAAGAAGAAGAAGAAGAAGAAGAAGAAGAAGAAGAAGAAGAAGATGATGATGATGATGATGATGATAATGATGATGATGATGATGATGATGATTGCATCCCAGTAGGCTTGGTTAGAGCAATGTATAAGGAAAGCCATTAAATAGACTGATTTAAGTAGTTTAGCACATCATATAGTTTCAAAATGTAAAAACACAGCAGAAAATGACATACAGGGCTTATGCTGAAAAACTTATATTAAAATAAATAAAGACATGAAGTGAAAGTCCTGTAAATTTCTATGAGTATTTATTGTTACTTTCTATAATTAATATATGGAAATTGATTCCATAGAGCTATTTAATCACATTCAAATGAGTCCATGAGACAAATGAGGTTCATATGTTAATTTAAAGATATAAAAACAAAAGAAGAAATTAGTTAGGATAAATCTTTATGGCTTATTAAGCCAAATACCTCCCCTCCTACCAGGAGTTCTTTTAGTCTGAAAATCTTGATTAGGAATACATTTCCTCCTCAATAGTATGTTTAAGATTTGATAATCATTTCAAGTCAATACTGTGGGAAAAAAAAAAAACAACTGCAAAATAGTGAGGAAAATAAGACAGAACAGAAAGGGGTTAATGATCTGTCCCAGGGAACAGCAAAACTGCTCAATTCATTTTGCTTTCTTAACAGAGTTCTGGGTTAAGCAATAAAGAAGACAACTTAGCCTGAAATGTTAAGTGATTTAAATTTAACTGTAAAGGACAGAGTTCCATCTTGTAGGTTATAGACTGTGGCAGATCTCACAGCTCCTGAGTCCCATTGACTGTTAGAAAAAGAAGCAGTAAGAGAGAGTGTCTGCATGAGTATTTCCCATCCTCCATCTACCTCCTCCCAGATCCTTAAAAATGCCACAAACCCCTTCAGGAATCCATATTAGAGGTCTCTTTGATCTATACCTATTTTCATCTTCAGTGCAGTTCAAAATATCATGGCCATCAGAAAAAAAGATTGATTCAAACAGCATAAGATTTAGCAGAAGCTCTAGTAACATATTGAAGGAGTCTATATCCAATACAGAAGCAGAAAAGGAAACAAACAAAAAGATCCTAAATTAGCATTTTTGTACATGCATAATCTTGGTTGAATTGATTTTCAAAATGTGTTGTAATTTTTACATAAGTCTGTCTTTGTTGCTAATTCTAGGAGATTGTCCTGTATGTGAAAATGTTTGATAATGAGATGTGTGGGACAAATAAATACATTTGAATGAAATTTAGTATACTGGGGGCTCCTAATCACTGAAATCAAGGTACTTTTATGTTTTTCAGAATCTATATATATGAGGGAATATATGTCCAAATATATGTGTTCCTGCCAAATTCAGCCAAATATATGTAAAAAAAAAAATGGTTCTAAACAAACTCTGAAACTGAGGAACCCCCAGAATGATGGAGTAAAGCAAATCTCCAGTCCAAGATAGCCTGGAAGGTCACTGGGAAGTGTCCATCGCCCACAGAGGGTGCAGAGTGTGGGCCACTCAGGTACAGACAGGACTTGAGCAGGCCTTGGGGAGAATGAATCTCTCATATCTGTGGTGGTATCCAGACTTCATGACTCTAAAATACTGAGAACAAATTGGAAGGTCAGTGGGAAAAGCCAGTGGGAACGGTGCAAGAGAACGGAGTGGTCTGGCCCCAGCCCCAAGGTGGCTGAGGGAGGAAGGGGAGGAGGAACTTGTAGAAGCCACAGCAGCAGCAAAGGCAGTTGTAGCCTCTGTTTCTGGAGCTCTGGGCCCATAGATTATAGGTGTATCAAGCTTCTGACAGCACATCCCCCACTCCCATTGGAAGCAGAGAACTAACTGGACAAAGAGCTCAAAAGTCAAGGAAATGACTGGGAAAATGACAAAAACTGGAAAAAGAATCAGACTGTAGAATCTTACTTTGGTGACAAGGAAGATCAAAGCCATGGAAACAGAAGAAAACAAAGTCAAAACCCCTCCATCCAAAACCTCCAAGAGAAATATGAATTGGTCCCAGGTAATGGAAGAGCTCAAAAAGAATTTGAAAATCAAGTAAAAAAGTAGAACAAAATTTGGGAAGAGAAATGAGAGTTATGCAAGAAAATCATGAAAAATGAGTCAACTGCTTGATAAAGGAGACCCAGAAAAATGCTGAAGAAAATAATACTTTAAAAAATAGACTGACTCAAATGGCAAAAGAGATCGAAAAAGCCAATGAGGAGAAGAATGCTCTAAAAAGCAGAATTGGCCAGATGGAAAAGGAGATCCAAAAGCTCACTGAAGAAATAATCCCTTAAAGATTAGAATGGAACAGATAGAAGCTAATGACTTTATGAAAAATCAAGAAATTATAAAATAAAACCAAAGGAATGAAAAAAAATAACAAATGTGAAATATTTTATTGGAGAAAACAACTGACCTGGAAAATAGATCCAGGAGAGACAATTTGAAGATTATGGGACTACCTGAAAGCCATGATCAAAAAATGAGCCTAGACATTATCTTTCAGAAAATTATCAAGGAAAACTATTTTCTAGATATTCTAGAACCAAAGGATAAAATAATTATTGGAAGAATCTACTGATTACCTCTTGAAAGAGATCCCAAAAAGAAAGCTCCTAGGAGTATTGTAACCAAATTACAAACTTTAAAAAAAAAAAAAAGTTTTTTTCTATGCCTTTTATATCCTCTCTGCTTTGAGGTGGGGTGGTGTGATGGAAAGTTAAAAAAATATAGAACATTAAGGTCTTGGTAACAAATCTGTACAGTCAAGAAACAAATCTCTACATCATCCATGTCCAAGAATGTGTGTCTCATGATGTATCTTGAGTCTTTTTCCTCTTTGAAAGGGAGTGGCATCAGGCTCCTCTTGAATTGTAATTGGTCTTTGGAATGATCTGAGTTCTTAAATCTTTCAAAGTTGTTTGTGTTTTCAATGTTTATGTATGAATTTTTCTCTTTCTGATCACTCTGTGTCAGTACATATAATTCTTCCCAAGTTTCTCTGAAATTATCCCTTTCATCATGCTTGGTCACAATACAATCTTATTATGTTCGTAATCTATTCATCTTTTGTACTCATTTATTAAAGTTATTTTTAGTGTTATAGATTTCTTGAAATCTTTAGAAGTTTAATGAATGTACCATCTAAATTCATTTTTGGGTCTGCCTGAAGGCAGACTTCTGAATTGCTGTCTAATTCATCCAATTTACAGCTCTGAAATTCTGTGATTCTGTTGCAACACTGACTAAACTGATCGCACAATGACCTGAAGACCAAGTGTGTTAAGTTTTATTTCTCCTCAAAAGCCTTGAATGCCCTTAAAAAGCTTGGACAATCTTTCTGCAAAGAGAGGGACTTCTGTTCCCACCCATGTTGTTCTCTCAAGTGTTACTGGATCTCCTTACCAGTTCCATTTAACAGTCAGATTAGCATCTATAAAGGAGTACTTTAAAATAAAACCACAAATATACACTTACCCTTCCCAATATATGAGAAAAATCACCTCCCTTCTCCTATTACCTCAGTCATGGAGGAGTGGGATTTTACAGAGCTTAAGATGGTTGTTATAGAGCACAGTTCCATATTACAAACACAAAATTCTCTTTGAGCTGGTGTCCCAGTGCACTCTTGTTTTTCTGGGATTCCCTCCTGAGCTGACTGGTTGCATCATACTGCCTGCAGTGGGCCCCAAGGTCCATACTGCCTGCAGTGGGTCCCAAGGTCCATACTGCCTGCAATGGGCCCCAAGGTCCATACTGCCTGCAATGGTCCCCAAGGTCCATACCGCCTGCAGTGGGTCCCAAGGTCCATACTGCCTGCAATGGGCCCCAAGGTCCATACTGCCTGCAGTGGGCCCCAAGGTCCATACTGCCTGCAGTGAGCCCCAAGGTCACCATAGCTCAAACTCCCAGACTTCCAGTCTAGTAAGTATTACAAAAAGCACCTAAAACTGACACAGAAAAGAAACAAACACCCTCAGGCCAATTTTGCTTAGTCTGGGTAAAAGATGATGAGATAAGATGAAGGAAATTCACTCTTATCGGACAAGTTTGTAGTGCCAGCCTTAGGGGTAACTTGTGACCTTCATCCTCTGGACTCAGTAGGAAAGAGGGCCGAGGACAGAGACAATATCAGTCTGGGTGGTTTTAAAGAGGCAGCCTGTTCTGGCCTATTCTAGCTGTGCAGTCAGTTAAAGGAAGCTATATCCATTCACTCTTCTTTCCATCTCTGTTTGATGTCAGCTCCACAGAACGTGATAGCCCCTTTTGTCTTCCACTAATTGCAGTGTGTTGTCTTTTTTTGTGTATTGTCTTCCCTGATTAGATTGCAAACTCCATGAGAACATGAAATGTCTTTCTGTTTCTTTTTTCATGAACTTAGTACAGTGCCTGGCATATAATAGGCATTGAATTGAATTTAATTCAACAGTGGTAGGAGACAAAGTTAGTTAATAAACATGTATTAAAAACCTACCATATGCCAGGCAGGCATGATGCTAAATACTGTGGATACAAAGAGGAATAAAAAACAGTATTTGCCCACCAGGAGGTCACAATTTAATGTAGGAGATAACATACATACATATACACATATATGTATATGCATTATATAAGTACATGCATGTATATATTGTGTGAATTATGCATATATACATTATATATATATAAATATGTGTATGAATACACATATGTATGTAAGCTACATATGAGAAAGAGAAAATAATTAAAAAAGAATAAAAATACTACAAGTAAGAGGGATTGAAAACAAGTTTCTGGTAGATGATGAATTTAAATTTTGATTTAAAGGAAGTCAGGAAAACCAATAGGAAGAGATGAGAAGGGCTAATCTTCCAAGCATGGAGAAACTGCCAAAGAAATGACCAGAGCCTAGAAAGGAAATGTCTTGGTCAAGGTACAACAAGAAAGTCAATGGTGCTGGATACCAGAGTACGTGGCAGGTATTCAGATGTAAGAGTGAAAAAGTGGGAGTGGGTTAGGTTATAAAGATCTTTGAATGCCAACCAGAGGATTTTGCTTTTGATCCACAATGTGATAGGGAACCACTGGTTGTTATAGTTAGGTCTGCACTCTAAGAAAATCATATTAATGGCTGAATGGAAGATGAATTCAATTGAGAAGAGATTTGAGGTACACAGACCCACCAGCAAGCTATTGTAGTGGTTCAGGTATGAGGGAAAAAGGACCTCCACTAGCGTGGTAGCTGTGTCAAAGGAAAGAAGGAGAATGTATTCAGAATATGTTGCAAATCAGAAATTGACAGCCCTTGACAACAGATTAAACCTGAGAGATCGTGAAGAGTTGAGGTTCATACTTAAGTGGTAAGCCTGTGAGGCATAAATTAGGAGAGCAAGAGAGAGTGGAGGGTGAAAAGCAATGAGTTCTATTTTGGATATATTGAGTTTATGGTATCTCATGGACATTCAGGTTGAGATTTCTGAAAGACAGCTTGATATATGAGCTTGAGGTTAGTAGACAATTTAGAAAAATATAGGTGGATGTGAGAATCTTCAGCATAGAAAAGTCATTGAAATTATAAATAAAAAGTGCCTCCATGTGGCTTGATCTGAGCATGCCCAGATAAGCCATAGACTATTCAGTGGACATTGCAAGATATATGTGCCTTCCAGCAATGTAGACAGTTACCCCCTAATTCCCTAACTGTCTCTAGCCATGTTTTCAGAATCCGTAGTGTTCAAGTAAGTAAATAGAATTCTGGTCTTAGTATGAATAGGGGAAATTTTTAATAAAAAGATTAACCCCTTGAGTCCTGAAGCTGGAGTCACAAAGTACTAAGATGATATAAGTTGCATGACTACAGACATATCACTTAAAATTTCTGAGCCTCCTTTTCTTATCTTTAGAATATAATAATACTGGTGGTATCTCTCCTATGGGGTCTTTGTGAGGCTCAAATAAGACATTGTTAGTTTAACACTTGATCAACCTCACAATGCTATATAAATGCTAATAAATATTATTCTATCAATCTTTGAGATATAGATTAGAAGCCCCATTGATAGTCTATAGCTGCTTGAATTATTTATCAACATATTTTGAGAAGTATATCCATAAAAATACTTTTTAGAAAGTTTAACCCTAACATGTGGAAAAATGATATTTTTTTCTTTCATAAGGGATACATTGACTTTCTTCACATAAATGGTAATCTATGTAATGAATGTACAATTTTAAACACATCTCTAATAAACCAAGATGCTATTAGCAAACAATTATTTAGCAGATAAGACCTATTATTTTTAATAATTATGCTAAAGTTACAAATACAGAAAAACTCTAGTATGAAAAGAGTAAATTAATGGGAAATGACAGGAACGACAAAGATTAAAGGAATTAATTTAAATAATCTCTAGTACCTATCAGTCCAAATCAGGTTATCTTCTTTCCAAAAAGATGTTCCCACAAATTACCACTCTTAGTGTGATAAGTTTTAAGTACCAAGAGGCATCTGAATTAACTGAATTAAAAATATGTGGTGATTAATGAGATATTTGGATCTAGATTATAGGACATGAAGGTCAATTTACATAGAGATGTCCAAATTAATATATTATTCTAATCTAAGATATTAATATAATTTACAGTAATACTGACTTTTAAATGACATTTTATTTAGTGGCTGTTTTAATAGTATTCTACCAATTTAAAAAAATCAACAACAAAAGCTAAAAAAAACCATGCCGATGCAACCTTCTTACATTATCTTTGTAATACAGAAGGTCTAATCAATAAGATATTGACCTAATGGCAAATATCCATCTCCTATGACAGTGGTATGCTACAAAGAGGCAACTTTATCTGAGAAGGTTGAAATTAGTTTTTTCAGAATAGTGAGAGATTTCATGCTTTCCTGCTTGACAACCCAGACTCTAACCTGTAGTATGAAAAGCTAAAGTTGGGAGCATGATGATTTTATTTTATAAGAAGAGTTAGAAAGAACTTGTTTTTCAATATGGAAAAACATTTATATCAACAGATTTTGTTGTGTGATTCACATAGATTTTGAATAACCAAATACAAAAAGAAAGAATATTTTTAGATACAAATGGTATGGCAATAAAAATTCACATAAACAAAATATGTTGGATCAGGGTTGTTTTATGCTTCTCATCTTTTTTTTTTTTGCTCTAAATGAGTGTAACATACTTTCCTCCAAAATTTTTCTCTATTTGAAAGTTGTAGAGAGATCCATTGTTCCTTAACTTAAAGAAAACGTTCCTAACAGTTTGGAACTATCCAGATGAGAAATGGGTTACCTAAAGAGTTACTGGGTTCCCTCTCTTCACAGATCTTTAAACAAAGACAGGATGACAACTTAAAAAGTATAATGTAGAGAGACTTCTTGTTTAGTTAAAGGTATAGTTAGATGGCCTCTTGAGACTTGTCAAGCTCAGAAATGCTGACTAATTCTGAAGGCTCTATTTCATGCTAGGTTTTTGATGAATGTAATCTCAAGGAGTTTAATTAATCTCTCTGAGCTTTCATTTCCTCCCTGTAAAATGAAGGAGGTGAAAGAAGTGCACTATAAGTTCCCCTATAGCTAAGAAATGCTATGATTTTATGATGTCTACACTATATCAACATGCAGCAAAAAAGGGGAATATAGAATTTCTCTTTTTGTCCTCAAAAATGTTAAGCGAATCAAATGTGTTTTTAAAGCAAATAATAAAATACATATTTAAAATGGCCTGAAACTGTTATTAATTTTCCTTATGGAAGCTACTATGATTTTAAGGGGACTGCAGTCTAACATGCAGAGACAAGTGCCTACAGTAGTATTCAAATGTTAATTCATTCATAGAGTTCACGGAGTGTTAGCAGGGGAGGGGAATAGGACCTTAGAGATCATCTAGTCCAATCTATTCACTTTACAGATGAAAAAATTGAAGGTTAAAGAGGTAAGTGGCTTCCTAAAGGTCACATACTTTCAAAAGATTGGTTTACCATTTGGGTTACCTTAAAGATCAAGGCAAAAAGATTATTCTACATTAAAAAAAAATTAAGTCACTCTAGAAAATGGTTATGTTTTATCCTCTATAGAAAATACAGTCATATCTACGCAAAGAATGTGTTTAACTCCATTTAAAATATGCACATATTTATTAGTAGGATTCTTGAATCCTGAAAAGAAATCTAGTTTCTGATTTTCTGATTTGTGATAAAATATTAAATGGTTGCTATCTTTTATTTTATTATTTCTAATGTTCTCTTCATTTAATTACAAGGTTTCTTGCTTTATAACAATTGATAAAGATTAATTATTAAGAAAAAATCAATTAGAATTACCCGTTCTTTTTGTGATTCTACATATTTCTTTAATTTATCAATACAGGGATTGTTTCAATTTATGATATGAATTATTTTGGCAATTGTCCAGATTCTCATATATCATTCAAAAATTGTACCCCTCACCTTCTTAACCTATTAAGAAGCATGCTAAGACCCTGTAGGAGTGCATTAGTAAATAATTATGAAAGATAGGAATGGTTACCAGAAGGGATTGCTTGCAGCTGTGGGTGATTTGAGTAATTACAGTGAAAAGTCTGAGCAAAGTAAAGTAGGGGAAAATTGGGGTGATTTGTCAACTGCTGCACAAACAAGACTGTGTCTGCCATTTGACTAGGGTGCCTAAACCTGAATTTTGTGACAAAGCTACATTAACTTTGAACACAAAAAGATAAATTATCTTCAGAAAGTTTACAATTAAGGGGTAGATGCAAAGAATGGGATCAAAAGAAATCCTGACATTTTAGAGATAAAGAAACTAAGGGGAGTCAAGATGACAGCAAAAAGCTAGGGAATTTCCTGAGTTCTCCCCAGTTTCCCTCAGAAAAAAAGCTAAATCAAACCTCTAAATGGATCCTGGAGTAACAGAACCTACAAAAAGATGAAGTGGAATAATTTTTCAGCTTAAGATAATTCAGAAGGACTTCAGGAAAGGTTGTTCTCACTTGGGTAGCAAAGGAGGGCAGGCCGAGAGACAGTGTCCAGGCCTGGAGACAGTGTCCAGGCAAGCCAGTTGGAGGCTCTTAGCCACAGCAGAGATCAGGAACTGGGGTCCCATGCTTCTGACTTAGCAGTCCAGTGGTACAGAAAGCTATTTGTGAGGCCTCCAGTTCCAATATAGAAGGCAAATATCCAGCTCTAGAACTTAAGGAACAATAGGCATGACTAGTCCAGGCCACCCCAGGGTAGTGGGCAAACCACTAGGCCTTGAAACCCTAGAGCAGAAAGCCAGTGACCAAACTTCTGGACCCTGGCACAAGAAGTTTGGAACACTGCCCCCATATCCCAGGAGCAGAGCCCAGCTTTAAAAGCTACAAAATAGGCTTTAACATGAGCAAGAAAAAAAAAAAAGAACCTTGACCATAGATAGTTACTATGGTGATGGAGAAGATCAAAACCCAAATTAAGAAGAGGACAAGAGTGTCAAAATGCCTACATACAAAAATTCAAGCAGAAATATGAATTGAGTTCATGCCCAAAAGTCCTTCTTGGAAGAGATCAAAAAGGATTTTAAAAATCAAATAAGAGAGGGTAAAGAAAAAATTAAGAAAATAAGCAAGAGGTGTGCAAGAGAGAATCAACAGGTTAGAAAAGGAAGGACAAAATTTCACTGAAGAAAAAATTCTTTAAAAAATAAAATAGGCCATTTTTTTTGAGGGGGGGAAATTCACTGAAGAAAAAACTCCTTGAAAAGTAGAATTGGTCCACAGTGTGCAAGAGTTTTTTCGGGTAGATTTGGATCTTCATAGCAATGGAAGGACATAAAAAAAAAATTCCCAATGGTCTTCTAAAGGAAAATGCCTTCCATATTCAGAGAAAGAACTATGGAATTCAATCTCAGAATGTAGCAGATCATTGTGTGTGTGTGTGTGTGTGTGTGTGTGTGTGAGTGTGTGTGTGTGTGTATTATGTTTTGATTTGTTATATGATTTCTCCCATTTATTTTAGTTCTTCTACACAGCATGATTATAGTGAGGTAATGTATGTGTAGATCCTACATAGAATTGTATGCCATGTCGGAGAGGAAGGAGGGAGGTGTGGGGTGGGTAGGGGAAAAAAATTCTAAGTTTTATGGTAGTGATTGTAAAACATTAAAAATAAATAAAATTAATATATACAAGAGAGAAAAAATAGAATTGGTCACTTGGAAAAAGAAGGCACAAAAACTAATTGAAGGAAATAATTCCTTAAAAATTAGAGTTGGGCAAGTAGAATCTAATGACTCTGAGACAATCAGACAAAAACAACTCAAGAGAATGAAAATAAGGAAGAAAATGTAAAATACCTTATTGGAAAGACAGCTGACCTGGAAAATAGATCTAGTAGAATCCCTGAAAACCATGATATAAAAAAGAGTGTGGACATCAGTTTTAAAGAAAATAGCAATGAAAACTGCATTGGAATAGTGATTGAAAGAATCTACCCATTGTCTCTTAACTGATCCTAAAATGAAAATTCCAAGGAATATAGTAGCCAAAGTAGGACTTAGGGGAAATTTTATATCTTTAAATACTTATATAAATAACATAGAGAAAGAGGATATCAATGAATTGAGTGTGCAAAAAATATTAATAATTCCCAATTAGATACCAAAATAGAAATTCTGAAACTAAAATGAGAGATTAATAAAAGTGAAACAATATTGAACTAATAAATAAAACTAAGATCTGCTTTAGGGAAAAAAATAAACAATAAAATAGATAAAGCCTTGGTTAATATAACACAAAGAAAGAAGAACACAAAAGTACCAGATTCAAAAATAAAAAGGGTGAATTTACCAACAATGAAGTGGAAATTAAAGCAATAAGTAGGAGTTATTTTGCCAACTGTATACCAATAAACCTGACAGTATAAGTGAAATGGATGGATATTTATAAAAATATAAATTGCTCAGATTAACAGAAGAGGAAATAAAATACCTAGCTCTATTTTAGGAAAAATAAGCTGAATAAGTCATCAATGAGCTCCCTAAGGAAAGTATCTCCAGAGCCAGATGGATTTACAAGTGAATCCCACAAACATTTAATGAAAAATCAATTTAAATATTATATAATTTGGAAAAATGGGCAAATTCTCTTTATTACATAAATAGGGTGCCGATACCTAAACAAGAGAAAACCAAGACAGAAAATATATATTAATCCATATATATATATATATATACACACATATATATGTATGTATATACACACATATTATATATAACATATATCTATACATTACACATAGTTTTATGAAATTATATATATTTATATATAGTATCTATTATATATGATATAATATATTATGTAATATATAATATATATCATAGCTATTATATGTGTGTGTATGAGCCATTTGTGAGGCTTCCAACCCCAGTGCAGAAGTCAAATATCCAAATACATATATGTATACATGCATACATGCCTGCCTACATGCATATATACATAATACACACATATTATATATACATATAATATGTGTATATATAATATATTCAATTATTGATTTCCCTAAATAATATTGATGTTAATAACCTGAGAAAGCTTTTGATGAAATACAGCACCTATTGCTATTAAAAACACTAGACAACATAGGAATAAATGGAGTTTTCCTTAAAATTGTAAGTTGCATCTATATAAATCCATGAACACGCATTATATGCAAGGATGATAACCTAGAAGCTTTCCAATAAGATCAGGGTGAACCCAGTGTGCCCATTATCATCAATATTATTCTGCATTGTGTTAGAAATGCTAGCTTTAGCAATAAGAGAAGAAAAATAAATTGAACAAATTAGAATGTGCGAAGAAATAATATCATTCTTTGCATATCATGTTATGGTATACTTAGAGAATCAATAAAAAAGTAATACTTGAAATAATTATCTACTTTAGCAAAGACACAGAATATCAAATAAACTCACATAAATAATCAGCATTTCTATACATTACCAACAAAGCCCAGCAGCCCACTTTTTGTAGTGGCAAAGAATTGGAAACTGTGTGGATATCCATCAACTGGGTAATGTCTGAACAAGTTGTGGCGTATCAAGTTAATGTAAATGATGAGCAGGTAGATTTCTGGAAAACTCGCAAAGATTTTCATGAACTGATGTTGAGTGAAGTGAGGAGAACCAGAAGACATAGAAACAGCAACACTGGGTGATGACCAATTATGATAGCCTTAGCTCTTCTCAGCAATATAATGATCTAGTACAATTCCAAAAGACTCATGTTGGAAAATGCTATCTACATCCAGAGAAATAATAGTGGAATTTGAATACAGATCAGGGCATACTATTTTCACTCATTTTCCTTTGTCATATTTTTTTTCTTTTTGTTCTGATTCTTCTTTCACAACATAACTCATGTAGAAATATATTTAATATTATTGTGTGTGTATATATATATAAATATAAATATATATATATAATCTATATCAGATTACTTCCTGTCTTGGGGAGGGGAGTTGCAAGGTTGAGGAGAAAAATTTGGAATTCAAAATCTTACATAAGTGAATGCTGAAAACTATTTTTACATGTAATTGGAAAAAAATAAAATACTATGAAGTGGGAAAAATATTTTAAAAATTAAATTGAATAAATAAAAACTAAGGCATGGGGAAGTTATACGACTTGATCAAGGTCATACAGGTAATAAGGAGGAGTACAAGGATTTGAACCTTGACCCTTTGCTGAAAATATATTTAATTTTACTTGGCATTATGTCCTCTAATGTGTCATTGTACTATGTCACTCCTATGATACAGGAGAAGAAGAATTTTCACTCCAGGCACAGAATAACTACTGAGTTTTTTTTTCCTTACTTGGTGGAATGAAAGTGTATAATTCATTCATGTGTGTATACACATAAATGTATTTTTAAAAATATATAGTTACACGCATGCATATATGTTCATGTATACATATGTGTAAATGTATGTGTATATATGTACATGCATGTATGTATATATACACATACACACATGCATATGTATGGATACGGATATGGATATAACATGCAGCCTCTGTTCATTTTTCCAACTACTACTCATGCTGGCATGGTCCTCAGTAGATGACAGAGTATTTCTGTGAAATCTATTCATAATCAAGTCCAAAAAACATTAATGTGTCTGTTTGCCACCATGTGGTTAGAGAAAAAGAGGGAAAAGGACTAAGTCTTCATGAGACAAGAGGTGAGAGAGAGAGAGAGAGAGAGAGAGAGAGAGAGAGAGAGAGAGAGAGAGAGAGAGAAGAAAAAAAACCAAAGTTCTTAAGTTGTTCATTGGTTAATGACAATTCTTTAATTTTACAGCAACTTTTTTTTTTCTTTTTGAAAAGTTAATGCATATTAACTTTCAATGAATAACTTAAGGAAGTAGCTTTCCAATCTCTTTATCCAATATGTTATTAAAATGGTAGGAGCTGACCTGTGTTCCAGAGATTATACTTGAATCATTTCTCTCTGAATTAACTGAAAATATTACACCATGCTGAGCATGTCCTGCCAACCTGAACCTAATAATGCTGAGTATGTACTAGCAGGCACCTTGGATTTGTATTCTTTCTGGCTCAAGGTCCCTGATGGAGTATTGTTAGAACAGCAGTAATGATCCTACTTTGCAATGGTTTCTGCCCATATAAACCTTCAAGGACCTTAAAAATTCTAATGTATTTCAATACACGTATGAAAAGAATGATTGACCCTAGTGTTAAAAGTAATTTCTAACATGAATTCCAGTTACTGTCAGATTTCATATTAGAGAAGCTGTTATTTTCATTGATCAAACACACACAAAAATTTTAAAAAGGAATAGATATGCTTAGGATCATATTTAAGAGAAAGGGAAGAAGAATGGAAATGAGCATTTATGAAGTGTTTTCTAGGTGCCAGGCACTATGCTAAAGACTTTGTAAATATTCTCATTTAATCCCTACATCTGGGAAGTAGGTGATATTAGTATCCTCATTTTAACAAATATATAAACAGTGTTCTTAACTGCAGACCCAACACTCTATCCACTAAGCCCTCTGGTTCTGCTTTGTGGGGTTGAGATCCTTCAATTCTCATGTCTGGAGTCTTTTCTTAACTAACAGAGTATTGTAGAAGGAGAAAGAAAAATTGAATCAAAATATTTCATGGGAAACAATTAAAATTTTAAGAATAAAATTCATATTAGTAGAATGAAATAAAATGAGGAGATGAGGAAGGTTAAAATAATGTCTTCCGATCAGAAGAAGGGAAAAAGAGATGGAGACAAAGACAAAGAAAGATAGAGAAACAGAGACAGAGACAAAGGCAGAGAGAGAAATGGAGACAGAATTACAGTTAGATATCAAACCAACTGAAAACTGTAAGAAGCTATCCCTTAGTAAAAATCAACCAATGAATATGATTTAGGGGGGCTCATTCCCTGAAGTTGTGCTGTGGGATGGATATGGAAAACAAAATAAATTTTGAAGAAAAAGTGTTCACTTAAAATAGGAAACCTATGTAAATACATGCACAAAATGTTCATAGATGTGCACACTTTTTTTAAATTAATGGATGCATTTAAAGATTAACAAAATAAAAACTTTACAATTTTGATCTAAATGTGAATGAATGAAGTTTTTTAATGGAAACAAAAGATAATGAAAGCATGCAAAGAAAAAAGATTGCAAGAAAAAAACTCATTTTGAACATATAGGTACCACATGGGAGTTTGGAAAATAAATTTTCATTATTTGGGTCATTGTAAAAATCAAGAATACCAATTCTTAATTCATATAAGGAAGCAATAAATTTTTATTAATGTTTCTAAAGACAAGTAGGAAATTGTATTACATTGAAAGATGTTAGAAGGTTTGAAAAATTATAGTATTATACACACACAGACATACACACACACACAAAGCAAAAGTGCTAAATATTTCAATGGTCCTTTTGTGGTTTGGAAAAATCAGACATTGATAATGAAGCAAAAGCACTAAATCACTTTAAAATTCTTTACTTGGTATTTTAAATAAACAGAAATATAAAAAATGTTGAAAAATGTAGAGCTCAACAGATTATTGAAAATTTATATGAATTCAACATTAGATTACTATTTGGTAACATTTAAATAATAATATTTCAAAAAACAGATTTCTCAATATCCTATGGAAGTTTTACAAAAGAATTAATTTTGTTCTAGGGCATGAAATAATAATAACTTAATAAATTAGAGATAGTACAGGTCATAATACAAAAAGTATTCATTAATTACTGAAATATGAGCAAAACTTCAGATTTAAATCTAGATTAACTTATGACATTGAATAATGAGTGGGAAAAAGAACCAATGATTGAAATAATAAATGATTATATTATGGAGATTGATGCCAATGATATATGGTGAAACTTAGGGGGCACAGCTAAGTATTTCCTTAGAAAAAATGTGTATGTCTAAAAATCTAATAAAAAATACAGAAAAAAAGGATCATCAAATTCAGTATCTGATTTTCTAAAAAGCTAGAAAATAAACAAAAATATTTATCTCAAGATGAGGAATATAAAAACAATCTTGAAAATAAGACAAATAAAAAAATTTGAGAAATAATACGATACATAAATGATAAATCTTGGAGCTTTTTCAAAGGTTAATTTTACCAAGAAAAAAGAAAAACAAAATCACCAAATTTCTTTAAACTAATAAACTGAATTTATAAGAAATAGTAAAATGAATTATCAGAAATTAATGTTCACAACTACTTATCAACAAATATGAAAATTCAAAGGAGATGTATGAGTAAAAATCGCAACATATGCAAAATTAAGAAAAGTAAAAATAGAGATTTTAAACTCAGACTTAAAAAAAAACAGTGATTGAATTGTAGATGAACTCATAAATAAGCAAGAGCCCATTGCTTTCAAAGTTTGAAAAAATAAAAGGATAAGAAGAAAATAAAATTCTCATACTTTTTCTACAGAGGAGAAAAGGTTAAGGATGAGTTCTCAAGATTTCTATCCTCCAGAGCTTGGTATGGTTGCCCATTTTTCCTGTTTTCCTGCATAAATTAAATAAAGAACAAGGCAAGTCATGATTAGGAGACAATTCATTGTGCCTGGTATACCTCACACTAATATCCTTATTTCATATGCAAATGTAATTATTCAAAATTGAACACTCATACTACAAATGGGACAGGCAAAGTCTGATAAGGATAGTGTCTGAGAGGGGTTTTGTCCAATACTTTTACATATATGCATTGACTGACTGATATAAAATTAAGACTGAGAGGTTTTCTGACTTGTAATACAGATATGCAACTAAATGAAATAGTCTGTCTTGAAGGAAAAATATGGAAAATCAATAATAAAATGAAATAAATTTATAATTCAAATCATATACATGTACATGTTTTGTGACTCTTCAATGGAAGTACATAAAGATAGTAAATGGGAAAAAGCAATTTCTGATTTGTAAAAATGAATTGCCTTTAATCATACAGCAAGATAGGTGTACATGCTTACACAATCTAGAATTCTTTTGAAATGAAAATACAGTAAATAAGCAGTTATTCCCTCAAAAACACATTCAACTGTATTCTAACTACTTTGTGTGTGTTGTTATATATAAAATCAGTCCATGATTTTGTTGTGATTTTTTTAATATGTACAGTAGAGAAGACATTTCAGTTTAATCATTGCTGTTCTCTTATTGTAACACAACCACTTAAAATCCAAAATAAATAAGTCAGTGATAAAAATATATCTGACCTCCTACAATGTACCTAGATCTTCCAATCCCAGAATAATCCCCTCAAATATGAGTGTATCATTGGAATTAGTCTAACACTAGGGATTTTTAGGAGGTAAAAATTATTTGAATATAATGTACTCTTTACCGTATTTTACAAATAAAGATGTTTAATTATGCCATAATTGGCCATTCTAAATCCACAAGGGTGACAATTATCTTGCTAAAATAAGCATTGCTTTTTCAATATTCATGGTTGCTGAGGAGTAAAAAACAAAAAAAATTCTCAAATACTCTTCAATGAAAACATAGAAATGAAAGAATATTTTCCATTTTAATGAAGAGTGAAATTATTCCTTAACTCTTTTTTTACCTTGGTGATGGCTGCCAAAAGTCACTTCAGTTACTCCTTTGATGAAGTGAACTTCCAGAAAGAGTTTTTAAATTTCAAAGTATTTGACATAAAAAGAATGTTCTCAGAATGCACAAGTTTTACATGACTATTGGCCCAATAATAAGGCAGCACTGAATTGAAAAATATTTTTTGAAAAATGAACCCTTCGATGAAGCATTTTGACCATGAGCTAAAGGTTCAGTTGATCTGCTTTTAAGCTTACTTATTCTTTTCAAATTTAGAATTATCATCTTGACCAAATGAAATTTCTGAAGACAGGTTTCAAAGACACACTCAAGAAGAAATAATTAGAATGAGATTGCCAATAGTAGAGGTTGGGATGGTAGCCACGAAATTAAAACAACCTAAGGGCTTTGACTAGCTATAAGGAAGTGTATTAATCTGTACATAGTGCCTGTGGACATCTTGCAAAGAAAATTCAAAAAGTTTTTCACAAAGAATAAAGAGAAAAATTATATTTGATTCAATAGTTACTTAGCAGAAATGACATAATTGTGAAAATATGCTGAAAATATATCACAAGATGTTATTATCTTTAGCAATAAGAATGAAAAAAGTTGCTCTTGGTGAATTTTAATCATTTACAAATACTTTTTAAACTGATGTGACTGATTGTGAGGATTTCATTTGCAATATAGACCAAAGGAAATAATGTATTAAAATGCCTTGCAAAACTTAGATTACTATTTAAAGGTTAAATTATTATGTAAAAGTTTCTTAACCATTTTTGAGGGTACAATGGACTATTTTGATGGTCTGGTAAAACCTATGGAACTCTTTTCAGAATATTTTAAGTGAATTAAAATTAATTGGATTCAAGGAAGATAATTGTTTTATAATATATTTTCAAAATTAATTAAAAAGTTCACAACTATCAGGTTAAAATCCCATAGGAAATGTCTGTAATATATTTAACTCTTCAAAAAGTATGTGATTCAAAACTGCTTCAAAGCCTTTACTCAAAATCCCAATAATTTTATATTATAATCTAGTTTTGCTTATATCTTTTGTAAATATTACCATATATTAAATGTCTATTATGCTTCAAAAGGTATGGATACAAAGACAGATATAGCATGGCAAAGAGAAGAAAAAGGAAGTGAAACATCAACAAAAGAATCAGGGCATTTTATTTTCTTCTCCTTGGTGATAAGTAATTCATTTGATGGATTGAATACATGTACATATACATAAAAATCTGCTAATTGTTTCTGCTGTTAAACTATGTTCATGGATGGTTTTGATCAATGCATGGATATAGAGTGTGTACATGGGCATAAACCTTTCATGTTGCCCATATTTCCTCTCACGTTTTCAATGAGATTGTTGGCTTCAATGTTAAATAAAACAACTGAATTTATTTACAGGTATCTCAGTTGCTTTGTGAGGGGAAAGGGTATACTATATTTTCTTTAAGTCTCTTTAATTCATCAAAAGGAATTTGATCCTGATTTTTTTCCCACAAATTTCCTTGATCTTAATTGGGCTTATTCACAACATCCTGACATCAGGTATCCAGGACACTGACTGACATTTCACACTTTCAGCTTGATTTAGCTTTGCCACTTCCCATCCACTCATCTTTGACAGGCAAATACATCTTTATAAATCCTTTAGATGACTCTTTCTTAGATGCTCTTCATTCTAATCATTGTTATGTCACTTAGAATTCATGTCAATGTGGAAATATATAACCATGAAAGTAAAACCTGTCCATCCTCTCTTCTTAGGAATATTAAATTGCTATAAAGATAAAAGCGATATGACTGCATACAAAATTTCAGAATGTAGTGAGTCATCCCTTCCTCATTGCTTGGTGAAACAGGAAGAATGTTAATTTCTTGCCTTCAACGAACAAATACAAAATATCCTAGTCACCGCAGAAGATTTGCTCTTTTACTACCAAATAAAAGAGCTTCTTAGATTCCATTCTGCACCACCCCCTTCTTTTGAAGAAAACTGAATATTTGTATACCTACTTTGAAGCCTCAAAAAATTGGAAAGAAGCAAAAAAAATTAATGGGGTGCTTGGTTGCATTTGCTTGGACCCCAAATCTAAAATCACATTTCTCTCTCTTCTCAAAACATTGTCTCAGGCAGTTTTTCCCTAGCGCAAGGACACAGCCTGATCCAGGAAAAAGTGTTATCTCTTTTTCTAATACAATAGCCAGTTGCACCAATAGAATTTATTAGTTTGAACCACCTGTGTACTGATTGAAGCGACTATGTACTAGGTCAAAATGATATTTGCTACTCATTGAACAATCAAATGTTTCCTAGATTTAGACATACCATTGCTCTCTTACATTTATGTTGTCTAACAAGACATTGATGAGAGAAGTCTAATATTCCTGTATCAGTCCTGACCATTAGTTGACTTAGTGACATTTCAGGCCTAAAACCACACTTCCATATAGCCCCCTTTGGGATATTTCCTGATGAACTCTGGGCAAAATATCTGTGCTGTAGATACTAAAAGTTCATGGTCCTTTAAGAACTAATGAGTTCTTAACCACTCCCTAATCCCCCCCTGAATTACCAAATTAGCATATTTGGTATATATTTTACTATAGAATATCCTAGATAAACTTTACCTGTACCCCCTAGAAGGTTCCACGTTCCCTAAGAACTCTCGTCCACTGAAAAGCGTCATAAATCTCCCTTGAGCTCAAGAATGCTTGAGTCCATGAATTTATTTCAGGTAACCTGGCCCTGTCTTCTGTGCTTTGCAGGGGTCTCACCTCCCCCCAGGATCTCCTCTGCCCCATGCTTTGCCTATCAGAACAAGGAGCATATCTATAGTAAAAGAGAGATGTTTTTCACTTTGAACCATTATTTCTTTATCTTATGGAATTCCAAGGACCAGCTGTTTTATATTACAATCAATCTATTATTGCTTTAGGAAATTGGACTGAGTTTGAGATACAGAGAGAGAGAGAGAGAGAGAGAGAGAGAGAGAGAGATGTGTATGTATATATGTATGTATGTGTATATATGTACATGTACATGTATATATGTACATGTACATGCATGTATATACATGCATGTATATATATGGAAAGCTCACATACTCTTCATAAAAACATTTCTAAATTTTGAAAAAGAATAATGTAGTTCTATTTACTTGAAAGACTTTCACCTTCAAAGCTTAATTTGTTCTATTTGACCCCTGAAGTAGAAGTGGGAAAAATGTTCATAGGATACAAGAAACTGATATAGGGAAAACCATCCTATGATCAGAGCCACCAAAAATGTAGTGATCTGTTTTAAGAGGTGCTGAGTAACCCCTCATTGAAATACTTCAAGTAAAGACTTATGGTCACTGTAAGAGGGTTAATCACATAGGGCATTTTTTGTATATATGGGTTAAACTAGACAATCCCCAAGGTTCTTTCCAACTGAAGTCCTTGATTCTGTTATTTTGCTAAAGGATTATATAAAAAAGTCTTGTTATTAGAGAATTTGAAATGTAATTATATGGAATTCACAATTCATCTACAATGTGAACAAAATAAAGTGATAAAAATATGAAACATATAAAGATATGTACATAGTTATGTATGTATTAGATAAAAATAGATTGTTTTTCCTTAGAGCAGGTATGGTTTATGTTTGAGATTTTTGGTTTACATAGTTTTTTCGTATATTATTATTATTTTTTCTTACTCTGAATAATAATTGCCACAATATTTATTTCTTGATAAGTCTATAATAACCTGTAAGCATGTTTTAAAATGCCAAGAATAATAAAGCAATAATCATATATAATGCCAATATTCAGTGGTAACTAAGGTTGCAAAATGTCCATTTTCAAGTCTAATTAATTCTTCTGAGATCATTACTTTTCAGCCACTTTTAAGAACCAAGTTTGGAAAGATGTTTAATTTCCCTGCCCTAGCCACTTCCCACATACATTCTCAGATTTACTACTTAAACTGATTAGTAGCAAGATGTTTTTCTGGTAGGAGGAATAATACAAAACTAAATACTGTACAATCTCCACCAGGGAAATCTTCAGTAAATATCATATAAACCTATCAGTTCCATTAGCTGGTCATGCCAGTTCCACATTCTATTCAAGTCACAAGATATTAACAGTAACTAGTACATATTGTTGACTAATACATGTTTTTCTCTGTAATTTAAAAAAATCATCCACATGATCAGAACTATGAAAGCAATTTTAATACATTTATACATATATTTGCATATGTACATACTTGTACATGTGTGCTCGAGTGCACTGTACACAAAACAGTATTTGTATGTGTGTATGTGGATCATTCCATGATTCCTACCCTCAAAGAACATAGGCTTAAGTTTTCCTCTTTATGAAATATAAATTACATATATACATATGTTTGTAAAGGCTACTCACACTCGATATATCATTGTTTTTCCTTTCTAATGTAGATAAAAAATATCTCACGCATAATGAAAAATATCACTCTAGGAGAGAGACTTTGTTTATTAATGTGTCTGTCTCACAGAAAAAATAGGTGAATATACACACATATATACATGTGTTTATCAGCGTGTATGCATGCATTTATGTATACGTGTATATTAACAGTGTTTCATCAAGCATCTATATAGCTTCAGGTTCATCTGGTGAAAATTGTGAAACAATTTTACCTGGTCTTCCAGAGACATTGAAGACAATTAATTACCAGGAATATAACAGAAGCTTTTCATCTTGGTGCAATCTACTTCAGCTTTTGTTCCACTTGCATAGTCTTTGAGAATCCATAGTCATCTAAGATCACTATAGATTTTTCTTAAAGCTGTATGCCTTCAAAATAGTCCGTGCTGAAAATGAAGAGTTTTCTAGAAGCTCCTTAGCATTAGCTCACTGGAAAACCAATTTCTTTAGTGACCTACTTCTCATTCAGATTCCAATTTGGATATATTTGAAGTGATATGTCTAAGGATTTGAGAATGGTACTTTTTTCAAGTCACACTAGCTCAATCTTTCATATTTTTTTTCAGAAAATTATTAAATTGCTACAAAAATATCCTATGGAGACATTGTAAAAACTGTATATGGAGGTAACAAATGACAATTCTGAATAAAAGTGAAACTTTCTAGTGCTGTACTTTAAATACCATTCAAGATATTGTTAAGAATGATGACTTCTTAACTCTTATTCTCCAAGTTGAACTGCATAAAAAAGATACCAACAGGAAAAAATACAATAATCTTTCAAATAAAGTCCTGACATGTTTTCAGTCTTCAAACTGATTTGTATCATTTTATAAGTTATTTTTAAAAGTCAGAAAAAAAACTTCAAAATGCCTTTCAAGTATTGAATTTCATTGAAACATCACAAGATAGAAATCTCACATGGTCACATGATGCTAAGAAAAACTAGAATCCAGTAAACTGTCTCTATAAATGAAAGGATGGGAATTAAATGAATTCTATTTACAGTAATAGAATCTATAATCATTCTAGCTTTCATTAACTATGTCTAAATGTGCAAAATGGTGACTCAAATGACTCCTCACATCAGGCAAAGAATTTAGTTATTTTGAAGGAGATGATTATCTGGTAAGGTTAGGGTGGGTGGGTTTGGGGGTTATGAATGCCTACCTTCAATATAAGTATATTTGATAACTATTGAGAGCCCTTTCAAAAGGTTCTATAATTTGTTGATTCAATTGAATGCAAAAAAGTTAAGGTAACTTATTGATCAACCAATGATTTACATTCCTTTAGGAATTGTGACAATCATCTCTTTGAATTACAAACTTCCTTCTCTTCTCCATCTTTCTAAAAAGTAAAATGTGGTATAGTTAACATTTTTGAACTAGTGGGAAATTGTTTTACTTTGTCAGCTTCCTGAAACACTTGGAGATAATTAAAGATATCCAAGTTTGTCACAAAACTGCAGGGGGAAATACTGCTTAAAAAATCCAGAAAGCAAGAAAATGTTCATGAGATTTCTGATGAATCCTCACCATATGTATGTACTGAAGATGTTTTATAGTGCTTTAAAATTTTTTTTAAAAGACATATAATTTAAGACTATCAAAATAGTAAAAAAAATCCCATGTAAAAGAAAAGGAAGACTGACACATTGATAATGTTCAGTTTATGTCAGAATACAAAGTGAAAACTAAATCAAACGACTGACAGAGAGTTTATCCATTACACATTTCTGTTACAATGTTCTATTCCTTTGTTTTATTTTATTTTGGGATTGTTTTCTATATGATTGCATAGTAAGGAAAAGAAAATAGAACACTTTCTGCCAGAGATCTGTCATATGAATTAAAAGAAGTCACTGATAAATTTCATATCAAAATAGACAGACATTACAGTTGACAAAATGTCAAAATGGGACCAGAAGAAAAGGGTAAAAATAAAAATATCACCTTTCCACAGGGAACTGAATATGTGTGTGTGTGTGTGTGTGTGTGTATTGCAATATCTAAAAATAGTAATGATGAGTGTCATCATCAATTGAACCTTGTTCTAGGGCTGTCATTGTGGGATGGCATGGATTTTTTTATTCTTAATATTTGCATCATAATGAACACACACCAAAGTTGCAAGGAAGGCAGGGGAAAAACCGGTACGGGAAAAATATTTAGTAAGATTTGCTAAATAATTAGGTCAGTCATGCATGCTAAACTTGGAAGCAAAGTCCAGGAGGAGACAATGATTTCTTTTGTTTTATTTATTTATTTTTCAAGTAAAAAATCACAACATAAAAATGAACACAGTCCTCAAAATTACTTGGGTTGTGAAAATATGTTTAAAAGTCTTTTAAACTTCACTGAAACAAGTTTCCCCTCACTTCTGAGGGGTACAACATAATTTGAGAGTGAAAAGCCTTTTTATTCTTTACAGCTTCTAACTAGCTGCTATCAATATATATTCATTGAGCATTTTACCTAAGAAGAGTTTGAAATAACAACTGCATGTTATAATAAATAATGCATGATAGACAATTTTAAATGACATTTTAAAAGTTATGTCAAAGAGGTGAAGGCATTAAGATATAAACAGATTGACATTATGAAAGTACGTCTCTACAAAAAGGAAATTAAATACCTTCAGAAAACTGTAAAGAGTAAAGAAAGAGAGAGGATTTAAAATTGTCTTGAAATTAAAAAAAAACATAATTACAATGATTTAAGATCATTTTACTCAGGCTGTAAAAGTAGAAGGAAATGTTCCTTCTGTGAAAATAACTCAAGATGAAAAAATCTGACTCTTTCCTACATTTCATAAATTCTTTATTGGAGGAAGGGAATGTAGAATAGAAATAGAGAAATAGAGACCAGCATATGATTCTAAATGAACACTATAGCAGTATTGTGAATGTCTGTCTTCTTTTATGAAGAAATGTGAAGTTGCAGAGAAATATAGAATTTCTATATATTATAGACTTCAACAGAGAGAAAAAAAAGACAATTCATTCACTGTAATCTAAAATTGACTTGGTCTGCCTGATATATCTCAAGAACATTTCACAGGTTTATTTCAAAGAAAACAGTTGCTAAGTGTTGCCTCTATGAAATCTTTTCTCATACTGTTCTTATATAATTAAAAAACCAATATCTGTCATAATATCTATCATATCTATCACAATAATATCTATCAATAACACCTATCATAATCTCCAGTAATTCATAAATTTTTACTGATTTTCTCTTGGTCTTTTTTTGAAAATCCCACCAAATATGTGCAATTTACCTGAGTTAATTTTTGACACAAGAGGGAGCCTTAAAGCTCTCATACCCCCTATCAATAACGGAAAAGTCTTCATGAAGAAAAAGCTTCCTTGACAGAATTCCCCAAAACGTTTATTAGCAAAAACTAAGGATAATAGACTGTTAGTGGATCTTTGAATTGGTTCAACAATTCTGAAAAGCAATTCAGATATATGTGAGAAGAGAGAATAAATTGCACTTACCATTTGACTCAGAAATCCTGTCCCAGGATATATCCCATCAAAGTCTGAGACAAAAAGAGACTCCAAATATGCCAAAGTTTTCATTGAAACTTTTTTTAGCAAAGAATCAGAAAGAAAACAGGAGCATCATGATTAGGAAATAGCTGAAGAAATTGTAGCATATGATGGGAAATTATGATAATCAAAGAAATTATAAATATGAAGAATTCAGAAAACATATAGGGAAATAATGCCATGACTAATAATAAAAATAATAGGGAACATTTCTATAGCACATGAAGGTTTTTAAAAAATGTCTAAGAAATGCATTTCTATCACCATGATTCTGTGACTTCGATGCTATTATTATCTCCATTTACAAATGAGGAAACTAAGATAGAAAAAGGTCAAGTGTCTTGTCCAAGGTCACACAGACAGTAAAGGACTGAAGATGAATTTGATGAAAAAAAAAAAAAGCACCAGTACACCATGAATAGAGAAATGTAAATCAATAAAACAAGAAAATGAAGCAGTGTAATTATGATAGTTGTACTATTATAAAGAAATTATTTTATAATTATTGTGATCAATAATATAACTTGGGAAAAGAACTGAAGAAATAACATATTTTTTATATAGAGGGTGATACTAGGAGAGCAGAATGTTATATGTTATTATAAGTTGTCTCCACAACCTTTTTTTTTTTTTTGCTTAATTTACTTTGCTGGAAGGCAATGTTTCAAGTAGTGAGAAAATGGGGACAGAAGAGTTCTATCTAGAAATTATTTTTAAATAAAAGAAAAATCTGATAATGAATATATATTTTTTAAATCTCAGGACTTCATGACAACTTCTTTTGAGACCCTTTAAGATAATAATCATTCAGGTAAAGATTGAATAAGATGTTGGTAGAGGCTTCTTCCAATTGTCATACTGTTTGATTCATTTGTAGAATGAATAGTCAGTTGTTTTAATTTTCATTTTTTCTAATATAATCATCTCTTCTAAAGAACAATTGAGCTTCGCTTTCTCAAACTTGATGGCTTATATGTCTTCTGTGAAAGAGAGGCCTCAAAGGCCTATTCTAGCTCTTGATGTTTTAAGATAAAGAAAAGACATTAATTATATAATTCTCAGAAGCTGGCAATCTCAGTAAGAATGTTAAATCCTCAGAATTGCTAATGTCACATTTGTTGGTCTAATTAGAACAATTGGCTCCTTGTTTGCCCTTCATTTTTGAAGAGAACTAGTGGTATCATGACGATGATGTCTTGACTTACACATGAATTGGATTTAAGTGAGACAGAGGTGTGTAGTCATCAGCCTCCCACTCTATTTAAGACTTCTTGAAATCTAGTGGCAAGACAAAATTCAAGACAACTGGTGATGGGCCAGGCTGCAAAGACTGACCTTGGTATCTTTGATGTCTGACCAAGCCCTAAGTTCTCCACAACCCCACAACTTGATGGCCCTTGGAAACATGCTCTTGTTTGCCCATTCTATCAGGGAAGACTTCGTATGCTTGGAGTAAATATACCCCTAAATCATTGATGGTTTTAAAGCCAGTCAGTTGCCCTCAAACTAGTTTAGCCCATCTGACAAGATGGTTTTACTGGGGTGTGATGACTGCGCTTGCTATAACCTCTTGAAGCCTCAGATAAGAGCTTGGTAATATGTGTCCACCAAAGCTGGATGAGCAATCCTTGAAAAGGGCTCAGTAAACCCTCAAACTGGAGGTGCTAGTCTTTCTTCCATAAATACCATAGAAATTATATGTAGTATATGATTGTGATGGAATAATATTGTATTGTAAGAAATGGAAGCATGATACTTTCAGAAAAACCTGGGAAGACTTAAAACAACTAATGCAAAGTGAGGTAAATAGAACTGAGAGAATATTGTATGCAGTAAGAGCAAAACTGTAAGATGATGAATTGTAAAAGACTAAGCTATTCTGATCAATGAAATTGTCTAAGGTAGTTCTGAAGGACTTATGAAGAAAAATGGAATCCACCTATGGTGAAAGAACTGATGGAGTCTGAACACAGATTGTAGCATTTTTTAAACTTTTTCTTTTTTTTTTTTTGTTTTCCATCCGGGTTTTCTTTTGCAACATAACTAATATGAAAATGTATTTTGCTTGACTGTTTATGTATAACATATCAAATTGCTTGTCTCATCAAGGAGGGTTGGGAGGGAAGAAGGGAAAAATTTGAAACCAATTTTTACATGTAATTGTGATTTTTTTTTAAAAAAATAAGTGGATTTGTTTTTTTGTAAATAGTGCATCCCATTCCTAGATTGGAATGGGGAAGAGAAATACTGACTGGCAATGATGAAAGTGGGAAGTGTCTTTATAATGAAGTTTTATCCATTTATTTGAAGAAATATCAATATCCAAACATAGGCACCCAAAACTATCTACCAAAGTCAAATAGATGGACATAGACAAAGAGATAGCTAGATTAAAGGTGTAGATGTACACACATATATCTATACACATATATACATATATAATATCCATACACATATCCATATATATATATACAAGATATATGTGCATATATAATTTGAAAATTTATTGAGATTATCCATATAATTTCTTTATAATTGTCACTGAAAATATATTTAACTCATTTTCTTAAATGTGTCACTATTTACCATGAAATGCTTTAAGTTATGTACAAAAACATAATACCAATTGAATCTGGAGCATTAAAAAAAGAGGTAGAGAAGATAATGGAACTGGGTTTTTAATATCTGTTATCATATTACTTGGGACAAAGGGCAAATGGCAGTACATTAGTAATGTTATATAGAGGACGATTAGGGAGAAAAGATCTTCCTCTAGACGTCCTTCATAAAAATATGTCAAGATGATATTTTAAGAGTATATGGAGAGATGTTGGGGAGAGTAGGAATTCAAAAATCCTCCTCCTTTAGCATTAGAAATTTACATAAATAACTTTTAAGGATTTAAAAAAATATTTATATCTAATGTTTCTTATATAAATTCTCACATTTATAAACGTACATATTTAATAATGAATAAATAAATAATAGCTTATCTCAGCTTTATTGCTAAGATGAAACTACTCTCTAACTCTATTTCTTTGTTTTCCTTTGATAAAAGAGAAGTCTGCAGATGACCTTGAAATTCAACCCACTTTTCTTTTATTCTGTGTATGCCTGAAGGAATGTTTGTAGGTATTTGACCTTACTTTGCTCAGACATTCCCTTAGTCCCCATATATATTAACTAGAGTTACTCCTGTGATGGAGGACAATGTTTTTTCCTTTTTATGTAATGGGTCTTAGGCCTGAAATATTTCTCCAGGGGGGTAAAAAGATATAATCTTGACAGCTCGTATCTAGGTACTGTTTTTTCCCAAGGGCCAACAGACACATTTACTCATAGACTATATTTCACTCTCGAAAAAAAAAGAAAAAAAAAACTTGGAGAATATATGGCAAAACAGCACTTCAATTTAAAAACATATAAACATATATTTTAGTAGTCTTTATTTGCAATGCTTTCCAGAGTATTTTCTTTTCATTTGTAAAATGTGTTAAATATAAAACTATCACAAAATTATTTATATGGACTGAAAAACACTTAAGAAATTTATATTCTATTTGGTTGCATCTACTTTATGATCCCAAACCACTTAAATTAAATTAAATAAATTGTCATTTTTTCTCAATTGCAATAAACCAATGGATATTTACGACACAAAGTCAACATGGTGAAATATGCCCTGGGATTATGGTAGTATGACGGCTTTAATCTAAAGTGATATCATCGTTTAATCTTGGGTGAATCACTTACTCTCTCTAAATTTCACCTATCTTAGATGTAAAATAGAGGCAATCATAATTAGATTGTACATCACAGTCAACCACTATAAAGCATAATAGTAATACAAGCATTTATTTATTTAATGCTTTTTGTTTATAAATATCGTACTATGAACTCTGAGCATAATGTACTGTGAGTACAGAAAAACATTGTACAAATCTAGATTTCTGCCTTTATTTTTAAATAAGTAAGTAGGATGGCATAGTGTAAACTCTCTGGCTTTGAAGACAATGAATTAGGCTCTAGATTTGCTATTAATTGATTGGGTCATCTTGGAGAAGTAATTTCATCTGTATATGCCTGATATGATGAAGGGTCACTTCCTATTGTTGTCATCAAGTCATTCAGTAGTGTTTGACTTTTGCGACTCCGGGGACCATACATAACACACCAATACTGTCCATGGGATTTTCTTGGCAACATTACTGGAATAGTTTGTCATCTCCTCCAGTGCACTAAAGCAAAGAGAAGTCAAGTGATTTGCCCAGGGTCACACAGCTAGTTAAGTGTCTGCAGTTGAATTTGAACTAATTTCTTCCTGACTCCAAATCCAGCACTCTATCCATTGAACTATCTAACTGCTTCCTTTACACCCTACCTGCTGAAATTAAGAGCAGCTCCAGATATCCCCTGACTGCTTCTCTCTAACACTTAGACTTCTTCTTCCAATAGGATTTAAGATATAAAGATTTTAAAGATGTAAAGGAGATTGAGCAGTAGGTAGTGCGGAGAGGAAAATGAAACTAAGAGAAAGAACAAACTGACTTGGTATCATCAGATTCTACCCAATGGAAGAAAAATGAGTAGCCCTCCTGCAAACATCCCTATGAGTTGGTTTTTTTTAAAATTTATTTATTTAACTTTTTCACATTCATTTTTACAAAATTTTGGGTTTCAAATTTTCTTCCCAATTGTCCCCTCCCCCCACCCCAATGCACCAAGCATTCTAATTTTCCCTATCACCAATCTGCCCTATCTTCTATCATCCCTCCCTTCCCTTGTCCCCATCTTCTCTTTTGTTCCATAGGGCCTGATAACTTTCTATTCCCCATTACTTGTATTTCTTATTTCCTAGTGGCAAGAACAGTACTTGACAGTTATTCCTAATTTTGAGTTCCAACTTCTCCCCATCCCTCCCCCCCCACCCATTCCCTTTGGGAAGGCAGGCAATTCAATATAGGCCATATCTGTGTAGTTTTGCAAATGACTTTGATAATAGTCGTGTTGTTTAAGACTAACTATATTTCCCTCCATCCTATCTTGCCTCCCACTGCTTCTATTCTCTTTTGATCCTGTCCCTCCTCAAGAGTGCTGATTTCAAATTGCTCCCTCCTCCCATTGCCCTCCCTTACATCATCCCCCCACCCTGCTTATCTCCTTCTCCCCCACTTTCCTGTATTATAAGATAGGTTTTCATACCAAAACGAGTGTACATTTTATTCCTTCCTTTAGTCGAATGTGATGAGAGTAAACTTCATGTTTCTCTCAAAGCTCCACTCTTTTTCCCTCCACTAAAAAGTCTCCAGCCTGCCTCTTCTATGAGAGATAATTTGCCCCATTCCATTTCTCCCTCTGTCTTCCCAATACATTTCTCTCTCACATCTTACCTTCATTTTTTAAAGATATGATTCCATCCTATTCAATTCACCCTGTGCTCTGTGTGTGTATGTGTGTGTGTGTGTGTGTGTGTGTGTGTGTGTGTGTGTGGTCCCACCACCTACCCAGATACTGAAAAGTTTCAAGAGTTACAAATATTGTCTTTCCATGTAGGAATGTAAACAGTTCACTTATGGTAAGTCCTTATGACTTCTTTTTCCTGATTACCTTTTCATGCTTCTCTTCATTCTTGTGTTTGAAAGTCAAATTTTCTTTTCAGCTCCGGTCTTTTCATCAAGAATGCTTGAAAGTCCTCTATTTCATTGAAAGAGCATTTTTTCCCTCTGAAGTATTATACTCAGTTTTGCTGGGTAGGTGATTCTTAGTTTTAGTCCTAGTTCCTTTAACTTCTGAAATATCACATCGCATGCCCTTTGATCCATTAATGTAGAAGCTGCTAGGTCTTGTGTTATCCTGATTGTATTTCCACAATACTGCAATTGTTTCTTTCTAGCTGCTTGCAATATTTTCTCCTTGACCAGGGAACTCTAGAATTTCACCACAATGTTCCTAGGAGTTTCTCTTTTTGGATCTCTTTCAGGTGGTGATGGGTGGATTCCTTGAATACCTATTTTGCCCTCTGGTTCTAGAATCTCAGGGCAGTTTTCCTTGATAATTTGATGAAAGATGATGTCTATGCTCTTTTTTTGATCATGGCTTGTCAGGGGCCGTCCCCGAACCTCCTGGGCAGAGAGGTAACAGCAGGAGTCTATACCCGTTCCCCGGCAATCACGCGCCTCACCCGTGACTTCCGGGCTAAGGGTGCAGGAAAGGCTCGTGTACAAGGCACGATACCGCCCTCGGGGAGGTGCTGAGGGAGCCCCAGTAAGAGTAAAACACACCTGGCCACCTGTGATAGGACCAAGCAGATGGTCCGAGTGGGGAGGGAAGGTCCAGAGAGACTCCTGCCCTATTGCCACAGGACACAACCAGCTAAGGGGAGGGGGCTGGGGCGACAGCAGGCTGAGCTCTCCAATCAGGGGCCAGATAGCAAGAACCGGAAGGGATAAGGAATATAAGGCTATGCTCTGAGGGGGTTCGGTGGGACTGGGCTGATGTGAACTGCTGAATAAACATCTTCTACCTCTACCACTCTGGCTCGTGCTTGGTTTCCACCTGTGCTCCTGTCCCCCGGAGACGGGTCCAGAGACGTCTGAAGCTGCGTGAAGCAGAGCGAGAGGTTACTACTCACCGGGAGGGTCGACCGGGGGATCGTGAGCCCGGGACAACTGGCGCCTCCAACAGGGACGGACGTGGTGAGGTGAGTACCTTACCTATCCCTTGCTGGCAGGGGGTAGAAGGGCCAAGCACCTGGGGATTGCCTGAGCAGAGCAAAAGTTAAAGATTTACCCGAGGCTCCCCGAAGGCAGAACTAAAAAATGGGACAAACACAGTCCGTAGGAGGGATTACGCCAGAGGACAAAGGAATTCTAGCTTGCCAGGTATATCGGCTCTGCAAGCAGAATGGGATAAAAATACACATAAGAATTTGCCAAGATTGGGTCGAGAAAATAATAACCATCAGTCCATGGGTAGAGCATACAGGAATTGATCCGACCCGTTGCCGATTAATAGGGCAGCAGATGGCTTCATACCAAAAAGAGGACCCCTACTTCCTCAATCCCCAGGACTTTGTTATGTATCCATGGAGGAGTCTGGGTAGTGTAGTCTGAGAGGCTAAAGGAGAGAGTCAGGAAGGAATCAGGGAGGAGGGAGCAGGCCACGGGAAAAGACAAGGAACAAAACCTCGCCCGCAGAGAGGAGAGGGACCCCAAAAGAAATCACAGGACAAACAAAAAGAGGAAGTCCCAGAGCAGCAGGAAAATAGAGAGGAGGTAGATTGGGAAGGGGCCAACCTATTCCCTGTGTTTGTTCAGCCAGAACAGGGCGGACAGCCTCAAAGGGTGCATAAACCACTGTCCTACAAATTCCTAAGAGATCTTAAAGAGGCCGCTGCAAAATACAGCCCTGGCTCTGCTTATGTACAGACAGTCATACAATCTTGGCGGTCTGGGAGCTCAGGAGACAATCATGACCAGATAGGACAGAGAGGAAAGAGGGAGTTGGTGCAGTCAGAAATTCAACCAGGAAATACATCCAGAGTTGGCCCAGGGCCTGGTTTTGTGGCACAGCAAAAAATTTGCCCAGGATTTGTGGCACAGTGGCGAATTCAGCAGCCCGGACACAGTGATAGAAATTAAGCCAGAGTTATAATGTGTATAGAGGATTTCTGACAATTTTTTCTCAGTTTTTTGGATTCTTTTATTGTCTGTATATGTGTTCTGTCTTTACATGTTCTGTGTGCATGTGTTTGTGAGTTATTACGGTCAGCTCCATGGTAGCTGGACCTTGGAAAGTTATCTCTTTTCCTCCCCCTCCTCCCTTCTCTCTGATGACTGCAGCATCGGGGAGAAGTATGGGAGAGAGAAAGAGAGGAACTAATCTTATATTATTTAGTTTATGTGATTGCAAGGTGTAGTCTTGGATGGGAAATGCAGGGACATAGTGTCTGTGCAGTTTTAAAGGGGGCTTTAATCAAAGCCCATTAGGAAAACAACATGGATATGAAGTTTAAGGAAAGCATAAAAGTTTTGGAAATTATTTGAAAGTTTTTGGTTAAACTCTCTCTCGCCTTACCCTCTTCCCTCCAATCCTGGCCAGATTGTGAGGGTGGAGAGAGACGAGAGGAGATCTGGTGCAGGCTGATCAGCATTTTCACCTAAATCTCACCTAAAAGTAAAGTATTTTGTATAATGAGAAGTAACCAAAAGGTAGTTATTCTGTTCACATTTTAAGTGAAACGTGTCACCCCTAATTGGATGTTTAAAACAGATCAGGATTTGTTATATTATTTGGCACTAGACAAATTGGAAATATGCATAAATCTTAAAGGGACACCTCAGCAGAGATAAAGCTTTTGAAACTCTCCAGCAGAATGGAATAGACTTGGCGCCACTGGGCAGTTGTCCAGAAGTCTCCCTCCCTTCAGCTGAGGAATTCAAAAACTCTCTCATTCAAAGAAGTTCTTAAGGAGTGGACACAGAAATAAAACTTACTTGAGTAAAGGATGGAACCATTAAGATTTTTTTTGCCCTGCAGTCCCAACTCATCATTCAGCTGGGTCTACAGCGAATTGTAACTTTTATCATTCCAGATTAGATCAAGAGAAGAGAACTATTATTTTGAAGGTTTTCAACTAAATTTTTGGAAAAGTTTAGTGACTGTTAACAACAGGAGAAATTTTAAATGGTTTTAAATTTTCATTTTCAAGACAATGTATTGGTAAATTAATATGTAATGGTCTATGAAGCAGAAAAGATCTTGCTCTTTTAATCTGAACTTGTAGTCATTCCTTGGCTTAAGCAAAAGTTAAATTTAGTGTTTGAACTTATTAACAACTTAATTTCTAAAAAGTTTTTTTTTCCAGAGTAAATGTAATCAGAGAAGGAGAAACTACCCTGTGAAACAATGATGTAAGGTGGTAAGGCTTAAGTTTGAAGTCACCTATCATAGATTCTACAAAGGTTACAACTTTAAATGACTTTCAGAAATTGATAGGAGAAATTCAGTGGTGTAGGCCACAGTTGGGAATTACAACTGATCAAATGAAACCATTATATGATTTATTGAAAGGTCCTTCTCAATTAAACTCATGCAGAGGATGGACAGATGAAGCACTGGAATGTTTGAAATTAGTGCAGAAAAAGATTATGGAGTGTACTACTAGCAGGATATTAGAATCACAGGACTTGAAAGTAACAATTTATTCACTAAAAAAATACCCACTGGAGTTTTACATCAAAAACAAGGGATTATTGAGTGGGTACATTTGGCTCAGATAAAGAACAGAGCTTGTGTGCCTTATGCTGTGCTGGTAGCCCAAGTCATACATAAGGCAGTGAAGAGAATAAGGATGTTAATAGGACAGAAAGTATACAGTACCATTGATACTTAGATTAGAGTCAGCCTATATTCCTGATAGGGTAGATAGTATTAAACAGATAACTATGGAAGTTCAACTAGCAATAAGGGCCAAAACAACAATATTTTATATCACACACACTCGGTCACATTCTAAATCATGGAGTACCAAAAAGCATTAAACCAAACAATGGTCCAGCTTATGTCAGTAAAGCCATTGTACAGTTCATGGTGGAATTTTCCATTTTACATGTCACTGGAATCCCCCATAATCCCACTGGTCAAGCTATAGTGGAACGAGCAAATTGATCCCTGGACACTTACTTGCAAAAAGAAAAAGGAGGAGTTGGACCAGGAGTTGATAAATTCGCAATTGGCTGTTTATACTCTAAATTGATGATAAATTACAATTGGCTGTTTGTTTATATTCTAAATTATTTAAAATTCTATAATGATGGCTTATTGGCTGCTATGAAATTCTTAACATTTCCTAATAAGGAGTCTGCAAAGAATGAATCAGCAATAACAAGTGCCCTGAAAGCAGCCTGTAATGTGGCACGATGAGAATAAAAATTGATTTGGTCCTCATACAGTGTTAACGTGGGGAAAAGGGTATGTTTGTGTTTTAACAGATGACAATAAAGAAGTTTGGGTTCCAGTGAAAAGGATGGGAGTGAGGAGGTGCCATCAGCGGCGGATGAAAAAACTTCTGGAGAAACTTAATCAACTAGATCACAATGACTCATTTCACTTTTCTTGTACTTATTATGACACTCAAAGAACACTGCGTCCATCGACCCAGCACCGAAGGAACAACAGAGATGGGCGTTCGTCAGGAATCCACCATGGTTAAGGGTGATGTCATGGAGTGAGACAATAACCAAATTTATCATCCGAGGCAATATTTCTCACATGTTTAAAGATGATGGACTAGACTATGATAATAATGGGACTCTTTCAAAGACACTAACTTTTCAGGACTAGTCACAGGTTTCCCACTTTGTCTATAGAAGGGTATTTCTGGGAATTGGAATGGGTTTGGTTTTAAATACACACAGGTGAATGGAACAGAGGGGTATCCCTGGTGTGCCACTATTGTGGATGGACAAGAGACATTGGATGAGAAAGATACATTACACGCTTATAATCTATTCACCTGGAGGATAAATGGGACAATAGTAGTTTGGTCAGACAAGGACTTTGTGGGACTTGTTTGTGGGATGAAATTTAGGCCATTTTGTAACTTACAAAAGAAGAGAAATGTAACCCTTTGGCATCTGTATACGGGGCTTTTACCATTTGAGAACTGTCACGCACATACTTGTCAGGAGAAAGAATTGATTATGGGAAATTACATAGAAATGTTATATTCATGTCACAATCTTACATACTTACTTGAGGAAAAATATGCACCAAACTTTCCTAGACAAATGTACATCAATTATAAAGGGTCTCCTGAGGTTGAAAGACCTGTTCAAGGACTAGACAAAGTTATTCTAGTTATGAGAGGACAAACAGTGCAGGGAATGCCTGCTGCAGCATCACCAAAGAAAGCTAACAACATTACTTTAATGGGTGAAGTATGTCTAGGGAACACACATATATTTCTATGGGACACAGACTACAGATCTAAACTAGAGATATATCAGAACATGACAGGAATTTTCAATTTTACATGCCAGAATTGTTCTGTACAAGCATGTATAGGACCAAAGATAGTAGGGAGAGTGTTTATTCAAACAAAACCTCTCCCATGCTGCCAATTTGTCCCGCAAACTATCGCAGATTTGTGAGCACCCTCCACACCCTCCGGCACCAGGTTGCCAATATTAATGCCACCCGAATTGATCCCGCTGTTACCACCACCTTTAGTTCTATCTTTTCTACTCTATCTACATGGGTGAAAGGCTATGTGGGCTCCGCCTCTTTATTCCTTCTCCTTGCCGTGGGTTTCCTGCTCTGCCTACGCCAGGTTCGGCAGAGGCAGACGCAACAGCGGCAATATACCGCATGGGCTCTCCGCTCCCTGACAAATCACTCTAATCCACAAGTTTGGATCACAGCTTTAGAGAGACGCTAGCTCTCGCCTCAGCCCCAAAAGCATCCCTATGCCCCACTATAATCAATAATAAGCTTTCTACAGGAATATTGTGGCTCCATGACCTGGAGACCCGTTGGCTGCAGAGGTACCCAATGACGGGATTATTGTGGGTCCACCTACCAGAAATGCTGGAGGTGGGAGCCACCCACATAGCCTAAGACAGGGGCCCTGCTCACTCTTGGTACCAGGCATGGAGACAGGCCACACGACCTATTCTCTCACTTACCATTTATAAAACAAAAAGGGGGAGTTGTCAGGGGCCGTCCCTGAACCTCCTGGGCAGAGAGGTAACAGCAGGAGTCTATACCCGTTCCCCGGCAATCACGCGCCTCACCCGTGACTTCCGGGCTAAGGGTGCAGGAAAGGCTCGTGTACAAGGCACGATACCGCCCTCGGGGAGGTGCTGAGGGAGCCCCAGTAAGAGTAAAACACACCTGGCCACCTGTGATAGGACCAAGCAGATGGTCCGAGTGGGGAGGGAAGGTCCAGAGAGACTCCTGCCCTATTGCCACAGGACACAACCAGCTAAGGGGAGGGGGCTGGGGCGACAGCAGGCTGAGCTCTCCAATCAGGGGCCAGATAGCAAGAACCGGAAGGGATAAGGAATATAAGGCTATGTTCTGAGGGGGTTCGGTGGGACTGGGCTGATGTGAACTGCTGAATAAACATCTTCTACCTCTACCACTCTGGCTCGTGCTTGGTTTCCACCTGTGCTCCTGTCCCCCGGAGACGGGTCCAGAGACGTCTGAAGCTGCGTGAAGCAGAGCGAGAGGTTACTACTCACCGGGAGGGTCGACCGGGGGATCGTGAGCCCCGGACAATGGCTTTCAGGTAGTCCCATAATTTTTAAATTGTCTCTCCTGGATCGATTTTCCAGGTCAGTTGTTTTTCCAATGAGATATTTCACATTATCTTTCATTTTTTCATTCTTTTGGTTTTGTTTTGTGATTTCTTGGTTTCTCATGAAGTCATTAGTCTTTATCTGTTCTGTTTGAACCTCCTTTGCCATTTGGCTAATTCTACTTTTTAAAACATTCTTCTCTTCATTGGTTTTTTTCACCTCTTTTGCCAATTGAGTGAGCCTATTTTTCAAGGTGTTATTTTCTTCAGCATTTTTTTGAGTCTCCTTTAGCAAGGTGTTGACTTGCTTTTCATGCTTTTCTTGCATCTCTCTCATTTCTCTTCCCAGTTTTTCCTCCACCTCTCTAACTTGATTTTCAAAATCCTTTTTGAGCTCTTTCATGGCCTGAGCCCATTGAATATTCATTTTATATGTTTGGGATACAGAAGCCTTGACTTCTATGTGTTTCCCTGATGGTAGGCATTGTTCTTTCTCATCCAAAAGGAAGGGAGGAGATATCTGTTCACCAAGAAAGAAACCTTCTATAGTCTTATTTTTTTTCCCTTTTCTGGGCATTTTCCCAGCCAGTTACTTGACTACTGAGATTCCTTTCCACACCCACCTCACCTCCAGATCCGCCCAGCTAGTGCTTGGGGTCTGAGATTCAAATGCTGCTTCCCAGCCTCAGGGCTTTCAGTGGGGGCAGGGCTGCTATTCAGTGTAAAATTAAGTTCAGGTGCTCAGGTTGGGGTAGGGCCACCACACAGGGCTCAGATCCCTCAGGGGGTTTATGGGAAAACCTTCAACAATGGATCTGAGCTTCTGCTTACTTTGGGACGTCCTGTCTGCTGCTGCCTCCCCTGCTGCCTCCCGAGGGGGCCTGAGTTATGGAGACACCCCACTTCCCTCTCGGTGAGCCAAAAAGACCCTCTCACTGACCTTTGGCACGTGTGGGTGGAGGGACCTGTGTGGCTGCTGGAGTTTCTGTCCCTGAACCTGCTTGGGTCTGCTCCCCTCAGTACTGTTCTGCCAAGGCAGAGCTGGGGTCTGCTCTGGTCCAGTGCTTGACAGACCTTTGGTGTAAGTTTTTCAGGGCTCTCTGGAACAGAAATCTCTTCCCCTCCATTGTTCTGTGGATTCTGGTGTTCCCGAATTTGTTGGGAGTTATTCATTACAGGTATTTTATGGGCTGTGGGTTAGGAGCAAGCATATGTAAATCTTTCTACTCCTCTGTCTTGGCTCCTCCCCGCAATGAGTTTTTAAACCTGGCTTCTTAATTGAATGAAACTTTCTTGGATTCTTTATTGCTCAGCTTTCTCTTTTCTGTGTGAGAATAAAACTACCTATTCCAGGCCTGCACAGCCTCCAGTCCTTGGGCTGTTTATGATCTGCAGGCATGCCACAGGACTTGAGGGTAGGGGACTTTGAAAAATGTAGAGGATGTTTTCCTCTACATTTTTCGTGGGCTACCCAAAATCCTTCGGCATGCTGCAAGTGGCCTGTGGGCCACAGATTGTGTAAGGCCTGGCCTATGCCATACTTGATTCAGGCATGCACTCTCAATACCTTTTTTATCATTATTTTTACCTTCCTCCATCCATTCTCCACCCCTACTGGGAAGTCTCCCTTAGAACAGTCAAAAATAGAACTGTCCTCATGAATCTGAGGTAGGTATGAAACTAAAGAGCTGGGATCCTACTCTTCCTATTAAGGAAAGAGGAAATCATAGAACAATGAAACTAGGGCAAAGCAGAACAATGGGTAAAGAAATGGGATTAGTCAAGATAACAAAGCCTATGGACTGAGGTAAGCCATATCCAGCTAACCATAGAGCTAGATATAAAATTAAAGGACTAGAGTAGAGGATCCCTAAGGTAAATCACAGATCTAAAATTCTATGAATATAATACACGTAGATATTAAAAAAGTTCACCAACAATGCAACATTATCAGGCAGAAAAATAAACAAACAAAAAAGGTACCTATTCAGATTATTAATATTTATTTAAGAATTTGCAGGGAAGAGGTGAAATCAATGTGGATTTGGTGTATTCCCCAAGATTTACATTAATTTGATAGTACTTGAGATGTTTAAAACATGTTTGCTGAAAACTATATGATGAAAAATAATTGGACAATATTTTCTATTTATTTATTATTCTATTTATTTATTTTCTCTCTATTTATTAAACCAAACTTTGGTTTAAATACTTCATTTCCTTCATTTTCTTAGAAGTAATTGGCAGAAGTTTCACAAAAATGTGACTGTGAAAATATACAATTTATCCTCAAATCAACAATTCTTTTAAAAATGCTGTTTGTTTTTTATCACAGCCTCAAAACATGTGCCTGGGAGGCACTCAGGCTGGGGAAAAGCCTGGAGATTGGGTCACATGTGTATCATTTAAAAGAATTGATAATGATTAATCTGAAGAAGAGAAGTCTTTGAGGGAACATGACAGCTTTCTGGAGGCATTTTAAAGACTGTCATTCTAAAGGGAATCAGATTTATTCTGTTCAGTCCCAAGGTGTTTACAACTTAGGTGTGAGTAGAAGTTCTTACAGAAATAGGTTTATCCTCAGTTTAAAAGGGAAAAAATCCTAATAATCAGAATTATCCCAAAAGAGAATTGATGGTCACTATGAGGCAAGGGATAACCTCTCACAGGATATTTTCAAGCAAACTCTACATGAGCATTTATCTAGCATGTTAGT